>VZQC01013072.1:1905384-2058297 GCA_009823505.1 Rhizomys pruinosus | reverse complement strand
GCTGCAATTGGAGGTGACGGGTGAAACTACAGCAATGTAGTCGCTGGGACACTCATTCGGATCAACTTGATTGAACAAACAACTGCCACCCGCCTCTGTGGTGGGACTGTGGGGGTTTGGAGACAACAGCCCCTGTAGATTGGTTTTGGGCAGTACAAAGGATGCGTATGACTCCATGGATTATCCACTTATAAGCTAAAAATGAAAAAAAAAAACCTAAAGATGCAGGACAGTTTATGGCAGAATACATGATCTGGGATGGGGTGGGGGTGGGGGGGGGAGGGAAGGGAAATATGCCTGTCTGATATGTAAAATCGATTGGCGAAATGGCACAAACATCAATACAAATAAAATAAAAATAAAAATAAAAGAATATCACAGAAAGAAAATGTTCAACATCACTAAAAATTTAGGAAATGCAAATTAAAACCACTTTAAAGATATCATCTCACTCGCAAAAGACTGGTTAAGATCACAAAAACAGATACCAAGTGCGGGTGAGGGTGTGGGGAAAGGGAATCACTCATCCTTGCGGGTGTAACTTTGTACAGCCACTATGGAAAGCAGTGTGGAAAGCCCCTCTGGAAGACTCAAAATGAGCTTGCCATCTGACCCAATCATACCAATCCTGAGCATATACCCACAAGACATCATCTTACCTAAGAGATACATGCACAGCTAGATTTATTGCAGCTCTTGTCAACAATAGCAAAAAGCTGGAACCGACTTTATTTCCTTTTCTTGTCTTATTGCCCTAGCAAGTGTTTCAAGCACTATATTGAAGAGGAGTGGTGACAGGGAGCATCCTTGATGAGTTCCTACCTTTAAAGGGAATGCTTCTGTCGTTTCCCCATTTAGGATGATATTGGCTGTGGGTTTCCTGTATATGGCTTTGATTACATTCAGGAATGATCCCTCCAATCCAATTCCTTCTAGGACTTTAAGCATCAAGGGATGCTGGATTTTGTCAAAGGCTTTTTCCATGTCAATTGAGATGATGGTGTGGTTTTTGTCTTTCAGTCCATTTACATGTTTGATTATATTTATTGATTTTCATATGTTGAACCATCCCTGCATCTCTGGTATGAATCCAACTTGGTTATGATGGATGATCTTCTTGATGTGGGTCTGCATGTGATTTGCAAGAACCCTGCTTAGAATTTTCTGATCTATGTTCATTAATGAGATGGGTCTATAGTTCTCCTTTTTGGTTGTATCTTTGCCTGGTTTTGGTATTAGAGTGATGCTGGCTTCATAGAAGGAATTTGGGAGAATTCCCTCTGTTTGTATCCTTCTAAACAACTTGAGTAATAATGGTTGTATGTCTTTTTAAAATGTTTTATAGAATTCTGCTGTGAAACCATCTGGGCCTGGGCTTTTTTTAGTTGGGTGGTTTCTTATTACATCTTCAATTTCTTCACTTATTATTGGTCTGTTTAAGCTGTCCATCTCTTCTTGGTTTAGCTTTGGTGATTCCCAGGATTTCAGATATTCATTCATTTCTTCTAGGTTTTCAAACTTAGTAGAGTATAGGTTTTTGAAGTATTCCCATATGGTTGTCTGGATCTTTTCATTGTCTGTTGTGATATTTCCCCTTTCATCACAGATTCTATTGATTTGGAGTTGTTCTTTCTTTCTTTTGTTTAACTGGGCTAGAGGTCTGTCTATCTTGTTTATTCTCTCAAAGAACCAACTTTTGGATTCATTGATTTTTGTATGGATTTCTTTCTATTTCATTGATTTCTGTTCCGATTTTTGTTATTTCTTCTTGTCTGCTGCGTTTAGGGTACATTTGTTGCTGTCTCTCAAGTATTTGTAGCTGCAGTGTTAGTTCATTTGTGCTTTTTTTGTTTTTGTTTTTGTTTTTTATTGATGTAGGCACTCAGGGGGATCTTACTGTAGCAATCAAACCCTCCTATAGCGTTGGTAGAACTTGGTGTGGAATTATCCTGCACCTTTATCATGTTGTCCCCACAAATATCTTTTCACCCTGCTGAAGTCTTGCTTTGCTTGCCTCTTTCAGATGCCCCTTTTTCCCTCCTCATTTATGGAGTGTTGACTTGTCTAGGTTTCAGGCTTTCAATTTTGTTTATATATTGGAAGTCTAATTCACTCTTCCCTTTTCTGTTCTGAAGGTTCTCCAAAAAAATCCACTTGGACACTCTCTCAGCAATTCCAGTTTGGGGGGGTATGCCTGACTTAGCCTGTGCCCTGGCATTCTGTGCTTCAGGTGGTCCTGGCAAGGCCCTGACCTGACCACTGCACACTCAAGTCTCACAGTGGTGAAAGGCCCAGGTTTGCTGCTGGCTACAAGGGTGACCCCACCCAGATAGCCACAACCAACAAGGGTTTAACAGGCCCATGTTTGATCCCAGCAAGCAGGGCCACTGTACCCCGCCATAAACCAATGAGTCAATTACCCAGCAACCCAACAGTAGATATATCCTAAAATCTGCCTGGCTGAAGCACCTGGCTCCTACCTGTGCTTCAGGTGGTCCTGGCAAGGCCCTGACCTGACCTCTGGTTACTCAAGTTCACCATGAGTTGTGTCTTCCTGAAAAATAAACTACTTAGGAACAGAATTATGGTAAAAAATCTGAAATAAATGGTTTCTATATCTATTAGATTTTTTACATTATTTTTGATGAGATGATGCAAACTGGCTTAAGTTAGATGGAAACTGACACAATGAATTTCAGAGCAATGTGAGCTATGGGACTGACTTCACTCCAAATTTGAAGTTCCGTTCCTTTCTTCTGTCTTTTGCCAGGCCTGCCTTTGTGGTCTGCTGCATCCTCATAGAACTGGCTGAAGAGCTTCAGCAGTTTGAGGTCTCCTATTTGCACATCATTGTGTATTTAAAAAGGAAGAGACTTCTTTTTCAGAAGAGTCCAGAGCTCTTACCCTATGTAACATGGGCACAAATTGAGTCATGTGTCATGAGTGAACCCATTGCAATGGTCTCACTGATTTGGTACTGGGATTCTGAGCCTGTTTCTGCAAAGTTACCAAGATTACTGTTGACCAGACATGAGCTTCTTGATATTCCTAGGATGCTCAGAAGACAGGCGACCACATGAGAAAACACCAAGTTAGTCTCAGGCACAGTGGATCCTGAGAAGACAATAAATGATTTCCATATAAATATAGCATAATATTATTTTTTCAGTTGTTCTACATATAAGTTATGTATAGGTCTAAAAAATAATAATAATACATGTATATTACATATTAGTGCAATGCAAACTGAGATAAAGTTTAGCTTATAAACATAAAAGATCACATTGTAGCATGTAGTCTTTTAATCTGAATATTATACCCAAAGATTTCACCTTTTCTTTTATGAGAGCAATATATAATTTATAAGCAAAACTACAAATACAACAATAGCTCAAATACAAATGAAATGTGGTCATTACATTTAAAAAATTTCTTGTTAGAATGTAATTTGTTTTAGGATTTGTTGTTAATAAAATACATGTGCTTAGAAAAATGCATGGGATTTTAAAAATTATGTACATGGTTTCATTGCTGAAATGTTGAAATAGACAAACCCATATTGAGTGACTTAACTCTTTGCTTCTCAAGAAAAATAAGTATGTGTATATATATGACTTAATTACAATCTGCATTTAGATTATATATCTTACTTTTCTTCTTGCTTCCTTAATGAACTCAACCCAAATATGATGCTCTGAGCAAGACCAAATAAATAATGGAGACAACCCTTTTCTAAATTGAAAGTGCCTTAAATTACAAAACATTTTGCTTTGTGCTTGCCTGAGTTGGCTGTGCTAGAAATCCAGTCACAGTCATGGCCACAAGCCCCCAAGATCATAGCTTTGCCTTTTCTCATGCACAAAGTCTCACACATTATAGGAAGCATTTAAGCTAAAAAAAAAAAAAAGAAAAAAAAAAGGAAATTTGAAAACCATAACTAATTTCTTCATTAATTTATTATTTGTACTCAGAGTATTTTCATTTTGCTTAAGTTGTGTTTTAAATTTCTATCAACATAACCAAATCTAAAATTTAATGTATTTTTGCATTATGAAATGTTACTTTAATAATTCTAGATAATTTTTCAACTTATTTTGTAAGCATATTTTATTGCTCATAATAAAACAAACAAAATACTACATTTTCCCCCCTTTTGGTCCTATACCTATGCAGCTAATCACCTTGAAAATTATTATTGGGCAGCTAATTACTGCTGGGTGAGGAAGAGCTGATGTTCTTTAAGAGAGTAAGATAGGCTTATTAGACACCAGTGGATGAACTTGCAATGAGGAACACCTAGAGACACTAACTTCACTCCAGAGGACTTAACATAAATGAGAGAAAGTGAAATCCACTGGGGAGGGGGTTATGGGAAGGTGCCAGTGGGGAAGGGTGTATAAAGATGATTAAGATGTTGTGTGTGTGAACGCATGGAGAATAAACAACACACTCCTGAGTAATGAATGGGTTAAGGAAGAAATAAGGAAAGAAATAAAAGCATTCCTGGAACTGAATGACAATGATAATACCACACAGCAAAACCTATGGGATACCTTAAAAGCAGTCCTAAGAGGTAAGTTTATAGCCCTGGGTGCCTACATTAGAAAAACAGAAAGAGCACAAGTGAACAATCTAACACTGCAGCTAAAAGCACTTGAGAAACAACAATAGATGAATCCTAAATGCAACAGACAGGAAGAAATAACAAAAATCAGAGCAAAACTCAATGAAATAGAAACAAAGAAAACATTACAAAAAATCAATGAATCCAAAAGTTGGTTCTTTGAGAGAATAAACAAGATAGACAGACCTCTATGCAGGTTAACCAAAAGAAAGAAAGAGCAACTCCAAACCAATAGACTCCATGATGAAAGGGGAAACATCACAACAGACAACAAAAAGATCCAGGCAATCATATGGGAATACTTCAAAAACCTATACTCTACTAAATTTGAAAACCTAAGTGAAATGGATGAATATTTGAAATCCTGGGAAGCACCAAAGCCAAACCAAGAAGAGATATTTGAGGAAATTGAAGATGTAATAAGAAACCTCCCAACTAAAAAAAGCCCAGGCCCAGATGGTTTCATGGCAGAATTCTATAAAACATTTAAAGCGGTCCTGCAACCACTGCTACTCAAACTGTTCAGAAGGATACCTGTAGAGGGAATTCTCCCAAACTCCTTCTATGAAGCCAGCATCACTCTAATACCAAAGCCAGGCAAAAATACAAGCAAAAATGAAAGCTATATACCCATCTCATTAATGAATATATAGAGATGCAAAACTTCTCAACAAAATCCTTGCAAACCTCATACAGACCCACATCAAAAAGATCATCCATCATGATCAAGTTGGATTCATACCAGAGATGCAGGGATGGTTTGACATAAGTAAATCAATAAATATCATAAAACACATAAATGGACTGAAAGATAAAAACCACACCATCATATCAATTGATGCAGAGAAGGCCTTCAACAAAACCCAACACCCCTTCATGCTTAAAGTCCTAGAGGGAATTGGACTGGAGGGATCATTCCTCAACATAATCAAAGCCACATACAAGAAACTCACCACTCCCCTTCAGTATTGTGCTTAACAAAACCCAGCATCCCTTCATGCTTAAAGTCCTAGAGGGAATTGGACTGGAGGGATCATTCCTCAATGTAATCAAAGCCATATACAGGAAACCCACAGCCAATATCATCCTAAATGGGGAAACGACAGAAGCATTTCCCCTAAAGGTAGGAATTCAGCAAGGCTGCCCCCTGTCACCACTCCTTTTCAATATAGTGCTTGAAACCCTTTCTAGGGCAATAAGGCAAGAAAAGGAATTAAAGGAGTTCTAATTGGAAAAGAGGAAGTCAAGCTATTCCTTTTTGTTGATGATATGGTTGTCTACCTAAGGGATGCTAAGAACTCCACCAGAAAACTCCTAGAAATGATTAAGTACTTCAATAAAGTGGCAGGATACAAAATAAATCTAGAAAAATCAGTAGCCGGGCTGCTGGAGAGATGGCCTAGCAGTTAAGAGCACTGATTGCTCTTGCAGAGGACTCGGGTTTGATCCCCAGCACCCACATGGTGGCTGAGAACCGTCTTTGACTCAAGTCCCAGGGGAATCTGATGCCCTCTTCTGACCTCCACGGCATTGCACTACACGGATGCACAGACCTACATGCAGAGAGTACATTCATACACATAAAGAATAAATAAAATTAAAAAAAGAAAAATCAGTAGACTTTCTTTACACCAATAATAAGCAACTGAAGAAGGAATACAAGGAGCCCTTCCCACTCACAATAACCTCAAAAACAGTAAAATATCTAGGAACAAACCTAACCAAAGACACCAAGGATCTCTACAACAAAAATTTCAAACCCCTGAAAAAGAAAATTGAGGAAGACATCAGAAGATGGAAAAACCTCCCATACTCCTGGATTGGGAAAATAAATATAGTAAAAATGTCCATCCTACCCAAACTCATGTACAGATTTAATGCAATCCCAATCAAAATCCCCAAGTGCTTCTTCACAGGCTTGGAAAAAAAAATCTTCAATTTCATTTGGAAAAACAAAAGACCCCGAATAGCCAAAGCAACCCTGAGTGAAAAGAGCAATACAGGGGGGATCGCTATACCAGACATCAAACTATACTACAGGGCTATAGTCATAAAAACAGCCTGGTACTGGCACAAAAACAGACCAGTTGACCAATGGAATAAAACTGAAGATCCAAACCTGAGCACATACAATTTCAGCCACCTCATATTTGACAAGGGGGCCAAAAAGACTCAATGGAGGAAAGACAGCATCTTTAGCAAATGGTGTTAGCAAAACTGGATCACCACGTGTAGACAAATAAAATTAAACCCCTACCTCTCACCCTGTACAAAAATAACCCCAAATTTATCAAAGACCTCAACGTGAAACCCAAAACTCTGATAGAAGAAAAAGTTGGCAGCAACCTACAAGACATAGGCATAGGAAAAGACTTTCTAATTCAGACAGTAGCTGCACAGGAAATAAGGTCGATAATTCACAAGTGGGATTTTATACAACTCAAAAGTTTCTGTACAGCAAAAGAAATAATCAGGGAAGTGAAGAGAAAACCCACAGAGTGGGAGGAAACCTTCACCACTGATACATCTGACAGAGCACTAACTTCCAGAATATTTAAACTACTCAAAAAACAAAGAAGTTGGGGGGGAGGGGGAGGACATGGGTTTAGATTTGATAAAAAAAAATAAAACTAAATTAATTAATTAAAAAAAGAAAAAAACAAATGACTCACTCAAAAGATGGAGTAATGAGCTGAACAGAGACTTCACAAGTGAGGAAATAGAGATGGGTGAGAAAGATCTTAAAAAGTTTTCAACGTCACTAATAATTAAGGAGATGCAAATCAAAACCACTTTAAGATATCATCTCACTCTGATAAGGCTGGCTAGGATCAAGAAAACAAATGATACCAAATGCTGGAGAGGTTGTGGGGAAAGGGGAACACTCATCCACTGCTGGTGGGAATGCAAACCCATACAACCATTATGGAAAGCAGTATGGAGAACCCTTAAAAGACTCAAAATGAGCCTACCACTTGACCCAGCCATACCACTTCTGGGTATATACCCACAAGACTCATCCTACCACAAACGTATATGTACAGCCATGTTTATTGCAGCTCTCTTCACAATAGCAAAGAGCTGGAACCAACCCAGGTGCCTTTCAACTGATGAGTGGATGGAGAAAATGTAGTACACAATGGAGTTCTATGCAGTGGTAAAGAACGATGACATCATGAACTTTGCAGGTAAATGGATGGAACTAGAAGATATTATGTTAAGTGAAGTAACACAGTCCCAGAAAAAAAACAAAAGATGAATGTTATCCCTCATCTGTGGATGCTAGCACCAAGTACCCAGTTATAAGGCAAACTAAGCAACATTAATGTTACATTCCTCATGATCTGAACACAACTATGCTCTTATATTATGAATCCTTAGACAGGTTCTAGAACTAACTTACCATTTATTTTCAGACTATGGATTTTGGTTATATGATGATGGGCATGTATACATATTTTAGAGTAACATAAAGTTAAAATGGAAAAAGTTGAATCAAGAAATATGATATGGAAATAACATACAGTTTGTTTTCAGAAGATACAATTTTAGTATAGGTATGATGTATCAGGTTGGTGTAACTTAGCCTTTCTGGGTGCTTAATGGCCATACTTAATGCCCGTACCAATTTGGCCAAGGGACCTAAGGGATAACTTTGTTCCTTGCCCTCAGAGGTCAACTAAGTGTCAGGGGACTATGTGTGGGAGCATCTCTTGAAATGACCTTCAGGGAGGTCTTGGAGATCCGCTAATGGGGCTTCAGCCAGTATCCAGCCTATAAAGAGGAAAGTCTGCTCATGCTTCAAAAAGAGAAGTCTGGTCTAGCAAGACCTGACTGTGTCCTCAAATGGGTAAAACTGGCGATTGAAACACCAAAAGGAGCCTGGGGCTCCCCCCACCCCCCCAAAGAAAATCCTGAGTGACCCTTGAGGACCAAATCCTCAACTGACCTTGAGAAAATAAAAACCTTGGTTAATCTGGGCTAAATGTGGTACCTTAAGCATCAAAAAGGAAAGTATAATAAGAAATAAATAATCAGTAAGGTCTGAGAAATTGTACTTCAGATATAAAACTTGAGAATCCTCAAACCTTCAATGCCAGATGGGGACTACTGAGATATCCAGCTGGTGGACTGAGCAGCTACTGGGACTTCAGCTTCTTCAAAGTGTAGACTGCTGTTGTTGGATTACCCAGGCTGTGTCATGGAGGCCAGTGCAGGAAGATCAAGACAGGACACAGGCTTGCTGGACCTCATTTAGGTGACCGTGTGGGGGAGGGACCCCAGTGTGGAGCACGGAGACAGGATTGATGGTTGTTTGGGCTTGCCAAGGAGGAACCTTCAAAGCACTTCCTTGGGGAAAACATGACATATTTTGGAAAAAAAAAAAGANATCCTAAATGCAACAGACAGGAAGAAATAACAAAAATCAGAGCAAAACTCAATGAAATAGAAACAAAGAAAACATTACAAAAAATCAATGAATCCAAAAGTTGGTTCTTTGAGAGAATAAACAAGATAGACAGACCTCTATGCAGGTTAACCAAAAGAAAGAAAGAGCAACTCCAAACCAATAGACTCCATGATGAAAGGGGAAACATCACAACAGACAACAAAAAGATCCAGGCAATCATATGGGAATACTTCAAAAACCTATACTCTACTAAATTTGAAAACCTAAGTGAAATGGATGAATATTTGAAATCCTGGGAAGCACCAAAGCCAAACCAAGAAGAGATATTTGAGGAAATTGAAGATGTAATAAGAAACCTCCCAACTAAAAAAAGCCCAGGCCCAGATGGTTTCATGGCAGAATTCTATAAAACATTTAAAGCGGTCCTGCAACCACTGCTACTCAAACTGTTCAGAAGGATACCTGTAGAGGGAATTCTCCCAAACTCCTTCTATGAAGCCAGCATCACTCTAATACCAAAGCCAGGCAAAAATACAAGCAAAAATGAAAGCTATATACCCATCTCATTAATGAATATATAGAGATGCAAAACTTCTCAACAAAATCCTTGCAAACCTCATACAGACCCACATCAAAAAGATCATCCATCATGATCAAGTTGGATTCATACCAGAGATGCAGGGATGGTTTGACATAAGTAAATCAATAAATATCATAAAACACATAAATGGACTGAAAGATAAAAACCACACCATCATATCAATTGATGCAGAGAAGGCCTTCAACAAAACCCAACACCCCTTCATGCTTAAAGTCCTAGAGGGAATTGGACTGGAGGGATCATTCCTCAACATAATCAAAGCCACATACAAGAAACTCACCACTCCCCTTCAGTATTGTGCTTAACAAAACCCAGCATCCCTTCATGCTTAAAGTCCTAGAGGGAATTGGACTGGAGGGATCATTCCTCAATGTAATCAAAGCCATATACAGGAAACCCACAGCCAATATCATCCTAAATGGGGAAACGACAGAAGCATTTCCCCTAAAGGTAGGAATTCAGCAAGGCTGCCCCCTGTCACCACTCCTTTTCAATATAGTGCTTGAAACCCTTTCTAGGGCAATAAGGCAAGAAAAGGAATTAAAGGAGTTCTAATTGGAAAAGAGGAAGTCAAGCTATTCCTTTTTGTTGATGATATGGTTGTCTACCTAAGGGATGCTAAGAACTCCACCAGAAAACTCCTAGAAATGATTAAGTACTTCAATAAAGTGGCAGGATACAAAATAAATCTAGAAAAATCAGTAGCCGGGCTGCTGGAGAGATGGCCTAGCAGTTAAGAGCACTGATTGCTCTTGCAGAGGACTCGGGTTTGATCCCCAGCACCCACATGGTGGCTGAGAACCGTCTTTGACTCAAGTCCCAGGGGAATCTGATGCCCTCTTCTGACCTCCACGGCATTGCACTACACGGATGCACAGACCTACATGCAGAGAGTACATTCATACACATAAAGAATAAATAAAATTAAAAAAAGAAAAATCAGTAGACTTTCTTTACACCAATAATAAGCAACTGAAGAAGGAATACAAGGAGCCCTTCCCACTCACAATAACCTCAAAAACAGTAAAATATCTAGGAACAAACCTAACCAAAGACACCAAGGATCTCTACAACAAAAATTTCAAACCCCTGAAAAAGAAAATTGAGGAAGACATCAGAAGATGGAAAAACCTCCCATACTCNTATATGTATATATGTATGTGTGTATATATATATATTGAAGCAATACAAGTTGGAGAAAAATAATAGAATTTCCATGTTAAAGTATCACTGTATCTTGATGTTTTTGTTGGTATCACAAGTTTCATTTATGTTACTTTGACACTATGTGTACTCTAAAGTTCAACTTAAAATAAAAAAGGAAAAAAAAGATGTTGTGTATGAAATACACACAAATTCAATAAAAATATATAAATTTATTATTATTATTACTCATGTGTGATGTATGTGTGAGTGCAGGCCCTGTTATAGAGACAACTTTTGGGAATCAGTTTTCTCCTTCCACCCTGGGTTCTAGGAATCAGACTCAGGTTGTCAGGCTTGCACAGCAAGCGCTTTTATCCATCGAGCCATCTGGCTGGTGCTCATGTTCTGATGGTCAGTATTACACAGTACATAGCAGATGTCAGGACCTTTTCATGTATTAAGTTTTGATGGTCAGTATTACACAGTACATAACAGATGTCAGGACCTTTTCATGTATTAAGTTTTGATGGTCAGTATTACACAGTACATAACAGATCTCAGGACCTTTTCATGTATTAAGTTACATTAAAGAGAAGGAAATGTTATGTGATAATATATTTATACATATACATATATACACATGCAATTTTTTTATTTTTTTGTCTTTTTGAGACAGGGTCTCCCAGCTGGCCTGAAGCTTGCTATATAGACCAGTGAATTCCAGGGAACCTATATCCACTCTCATAGTTTCTTTTCTTGTTGCTGTAATAAAATACTCTGACAAAAGCAACTTACAGAAGAAAGGGTTCATTTGCAATTCCAGGTTACAGTCCAGAGGTGCTGGTGGTATAGTGGTTAGCATAGCTGCCCTGTAGGTTACAGTTAATCCATCATTGTAGGATGAAAAAAGCAGGAGGACCTTGAAGCAGGTTACACACCAGGTCAAGAGTAGAGAGCTGTGAATTAACACATGTATTCTAGTTCTCAATGCACCTTCTCTACTCTGAGACAGGGTCTCCCTGCAGCCCTAGCTGGCCTGGAACTCAATATATAGACCGGAGTGGCCTGGAACTCACAGAGATTGCCAGCCTCTGCCTCCCTAGTGCTGGGATTAAAGGTTAAAGGTGTGAGCCACCACTCTTAAAGAGGATTCCCTGTCTAGAGAATGGGTGCTACCTACATTTTAGGGAATAGTCTATGTTAATCTGTCTTCCCACATTAACATAACAAAGTTAATCCCCAACAGACATGCCCCCTGGCCAATGGAATCAAGAAACTCCCTCATTGAGACTCTCTCCAAATTATTCTAGGTTTTGTCAGGTTGACCACACTATCACAGTGATATAGTGAGATCCTATCACAAAAAAAGTAAATAAATAAATAAAGAATGAAGAGAAGTAAAAAGAGGAAGAGGAGGAAGAGGAGACAACCTTTGGTTAAGGTAAATGTCATATTTTCCTGTCCTGTTTTTCCATGCCTAGAGCTCACTAAAGTCATCCCAACCTAAGAGACAGGCATGGCTCTCGAGTCATTTCCAACTGTGGGCATGCAATGCTTCTTTGGGTGGCTCTAAACTGCACTTATTGTGAAGGTCACTGTGGTTTCCAGAGTTGTGCTTTTCTAGGACTGAAAATATTTTGTTACTCAAAAAATGTCACATTATTTACATAAATATAAATAAATTATGTTTATCATATAATTTAGATAAAGAGAGCTTAGGTCAAAATCAAAATAAAAAACAGGTTATTTGCACTGAAGGCCCCATCTCTTAGGAGATCCCTAAGGTATTTATAGAACAGCACCCACCAGACTGCTCAGCAACCCTGCTACTCCTTTCTTGAGTCTTCAACCTTGTTTTTCCTATTTCCAGCTGCCTTCATCCATCTGTGCTGCTATAATAAGATGCCAGGGACTGGGTAATTTGTAAAAACAGAAGTTTATTTCTTCACAAATTTGGACACTGAGAAGCCCATGATCATGGTACTGTCATCCAGTGATGGCTTGTTACTGTATTCTCAATGACAGAGGGCAAAAGAGGACAACTACTGTGGGATCACTCAGCAGAATAGTTCGGGTGGATGGCAAGCTACTTCTATAGTGGCATTCCTGAGCTCAGGGTGGATCTCTCAAATCAGATATACCACCTCCTAGGGCCCACCTCCAAACACCCTTGCACTGTGGATTAACTTCGTAACACAGGAAACTTAGATGAAATGTGTATTCATGTTGTGACCAGTTTTCAAATTTACACCTCCTACCTAAAACAGAAGATTCCATAATATTCTTTAGATGCCTAAGAATTGAGGGAGAAATATAACACGAAATATTGAGAAGGTAGTCTGCCATGAAAAAGACCCAAATTTTAAAAATATTCCAATTTTTCTTAACTATCCAAGACCACAGAAAAGATGAAAATCTCAATTAATTTTATAGAGAATAGATTTATAACCCAAACATGAAAGATTTACATTTTCAAAAAACAGCAACAAAGACCCTAAACCTAAAATTGTGAAAGAATCGGGCATTTCTGCATGCCCTTTGCTACCCGTCATCTACCTAATGTAAACAAACAGAAAACCTTAACTTTAGACTTTGCCTTCCCTGCATGTGACTATTTTTCCCCTCACCTCAATGGCATGTCCATCCTTTATGCCTAAACCACATCAAATCTCTAAGGCCCACTCTGATCCTGAGTATTTAATCCCAACAAAGCCATTTTCAGAAAATCAACATCAAGTCATCAGAACTGTCCTCCCCTGTTACCCTGGTTCTACATTTGAGTTAGGGCTTTCCTCTTTTCAGACCTTTAAACTTTGTTTCTTTCCTCTGCTCTGGCTGGCATTTATCCTCTGGAAAATAGTTTTGACTCAAGCCTGTTTACATAGCTAAATTTCACATTTACCAACATGAATCTCAAGGCTGAAGCTCTCTCACTAACCATCCAGGTAGGACCCTGGACACTGCTGATGTTAACAGGAACATGACCATCAGCACTCTGTTAGACTGGACAACGTCTCAGAATACAAGATGAATCTTTTTCTTCACCATGTGACCAATTCCTCACAGACATTTTGGTTCGGGATGTCCATTCCTTTTGACTGTCTTCTTCTTATTACCTTTAGCCACATAATGCCTGACAAGGATAGACCTTTACTTGTTACCTCTCCATCCTTAACCACTATCTTTTGTGTAAGACCCCATAACAAGTTACAAACAGAAAACTAAGGTGATAGCTCTACTGTTAAGTCAAGTTTTTCAAGAATATGTAATGAAAATACATACACACATGTACACAAACCCACACACAGCAAATAAGGCACATATGGGAGATTAGAGGATACTCTACAGTTCCTAAATGCAGGTCATCAGTAGCTATGGATGGCAGTTTCTTGCATTTTCTTCTACCTGATGAGGGCTTATTCAGTAGCTGGCAAACTAAATGCCTGTTTCAGTTCTCTCTATGCTTTCCATATCTCACTTGTTCTTTCTACTGATCTGCCTAAAAAAGTCAAGTGCTTTTCACTATAAAGTCTTTCCTAGTCCTATTACACTTTTCTTCTCAAAAGAAATCAGTACTTTCTAGATAAAGTTCTCTTAAAAAGCTTAAGATGCGGGCTGGAGAGATGGCCTAGCAGTTAAGAGCGCCGACCGCTCTTGCAGAGGACCCGGGTTCGATCCCCAGCACCCACATGGCGGCTGAGAACCGTCTGAAGCTCCAATTCCAGGAGAACTCCAGTTCCAGGGGAATCCGAGACCCTCTTCTGAACTCCGCGGCGTTGCACGACACGGGTGCACAGACTTGCATGCAGACAGTACATTCATACACATACAGAAATAAATAAAAAAAAAATTAAAAAAAAAAGCTTAAGATGCATTTGGGTTTCACTGTTGAAGCTATTATTCTTCAGCATCATTAATATGATCCTTGGGAAACTGTTAATGACAATTGTCAACATAACAAGATCTAAAATCACCTGGGAGAGAAACTTCTGGGCATTTCTGTTAAGGAGGTTCCATGTTGGGTTCACTGAGGTAGGAACTTCCACCCATAACTGTGGGCAGCACTAGTCCATGGATTTTGGCTTGAATAAAAAGAAGTGTCGGGCATGGTGGTCTACGTCTTTAATCCTAGCACTCAGGAGGCAGAGACAGAGGCAGGCAGATCTTTGTGAGTTCAAGGCCAGTCTGTAGAGTGAGTTCCAGGACAGCTGGGGCAACAGGGAGACCCTGTCTCAAAAAGACCAAAAAAGAAAAAAAACAAAAATGAAGTGAATGCAATGTGACCAGCTGCCCTATAGTCCTGGTGTCTGTCATGCCTTCCCTACCGTGATGGAGTGCCTCCCCCAAACACAGAGCCAAAGTAAACTTCCATAAGTGGCTTCCTGCTGGGTATTTGCTCACAGCAATGAGAAAAGTAACTAACACCAACACATACATGGCAATGCTTCTATCTGACATAACGAAGTATTAGTTTGAGGGGAGACATGCAAAATTCTGCATGCTGCTTTGCTAATGTACACAAGTATCTAAAAATAGATTTATTTGAATCTCACTACCATTAGCAGTAATTTAAGACAAATTTTACTACAATACAACCCATGGCTTCTCTGAGTCAAATTTCACTTACAGTGACCCAATTACCTATGCATAAATTTCCACCAACCTACACGACCACCAACACCAGTCCGTCATGTCTAAATAGTCCTCATTTCTCACTGCGCTCTTTCTAACTGACCCTTTGTTAACTGTTTCCTTTTCACTTTGACCCCAGTTCTCTCCATTCGGTTCTTGGGCTACCATGCTCTTACTACAAACTCGAATTCCCAAAGCTGAGAGAGGAAAGACACATCAAATAGACTTTGAAACACGTAAGAAGATATTTTGCTTTCAAATCCTAAAAATAAAAAAAAGTAAAGATATATTCCTTTAATTCAAAGCGAAAAATAATGCCAGATTTACATGAATGAAGGAGTTACATGTGTATCAAGAGATGTTTGAGCCGGGCATAGTGGCACATGCCTTTAATACCAGCACTCAGGAGGCAGGCATATCTCTGTGAGTTCAAGGCCAGCCTGGTCTACAAAGCAAATTCCAGGCCAGCTGGGGCTACAGAGAGACCCTGTCTCAAAAACACCAAAAAAAAAAAAAAGAGGTTTGACTTTGTTTCTAGCAATTATGAAGCACAGAGACTGATGATATCCAAGCATCATTATTGGGATTAAGTATTCTATTTGTCAATATCTAATAGTCAATTCAAGATAATAGGTTAGTTTAATTTAACTAGGCTTCTTCATAATAAACTCTTGACTTTGGAAAGCATGGTATAAGTTTAAAATCATTTGAAATCATTGACAATTCTGGCCCAACATTTGCAAACACTTATATTTCATCAGAGTTTAGTTTCCATATAAAGTCACTGGCCTAGTAAATAGTTTCTTGCCATATTCAGTAAAAAAAAATTATTATAAACATAAACATTATTATTTCACTATAACATGTTTCACTAAAGTAACAACTAATGAGTCAAAAAAAAAAAAACAACCAAAGAAATATTGGTTAATAGCTTTCTTATTACAGCTTTGAGCTATAAACTGAACTCTGTGGCAAGAGTTGCTTGTCTTCATTATTTGAATTTGGTATTATTTTCCAAATAGAACATTCAGGAATGATAACACCAAAACTGGCTGTAAGCAGCTCTCAGGTAGGTGTTTTTAAACTACAAACATGAAATCAATAACTTTTGTGTTTTGTAGGAACAGCTCCATTTTGAAAAGTGGTTAGAAAAAGATTCCATTGAAAATTCCAGCCTCAAAACTTTTTTTAAGGAAACAATGGAACAAAACCTCCAAGCAAAATTAACAACAAAAATGAAAAAGAAAAAATAAGAAGAGGGAAAATAAAGATGGGAGGAAAAGAGGAGAGATGTTCATGGGAAATTATTTAAAGAATTCATTCTTAATTTTGTCTTGTATAATAATTAAGAAGAAATGCACATGGGCTGGAGAAATGGCTCAGCGGTTAAGAGCACCACTGACTGCTCTTGCAAAGGACCTGGGTTCGATTCCCAGGACCCAGATGGGGGCTAAGAACCATCTTTAACTCCGGTTCCAGGGGAATCCGAAGCCCTCTTCTGACCTAAGCGGCATTGCACGACACAGGTACACCAACCTACATGCAGACAGTACACTCATACACACAAAAAAAATCAAAATAAATAAATAAATAAAAGAAATGCGCAGATGAAACCATCCTATCAACTACAGAAAGTGTGGCTCGAGAGATGGCTCAGTGGTAAAGAGCACTGGCTGCTCTTGTAGAAGACCCAGGTTTGGATCTTAGCACCCACATGGTGGCTAACAACAGTCTGAAACTCCAGTTTTAGGGGATCTGACACTTCTGTCCTCTGTGAACATTTTACGACATGAATGCATTGATATACATGCAGGTAATATACTGATACATCTAAAAATGAATAAACCAAGAAAATTTTTAAAGAAAAATATAGTAATAGAATAAAATGAAGAAATAATTACATGCTACAGAAGTGTCTATTGTATCTAAAACATGATATTTCAAATTGGGGTAATAAACTATGGCTCTATCAGCCAAAGGTAAGAGATAATGTACACATGAACACTCCTAGCAGAAAATATCTGTAAGTAAAAGAACAAAGTAAAGATTGGGGAGATGGCTCAGTAGTTAAAGCACTTATTGCAAGGGTGGGGATCTCATGCACCCACATAAATGGCTATTGAATATGTCATACTACCTATAATTCCTCTGAGAAGGCAGAGACAAAGGGTCCCTAAGACAAGCTGGCTACCTACATCAGTGAGTTCTAGATTCACTTAATAGACTCTGACTCGATTAACAAAGTTGAGAGTGACCAAGGAAAACGCCTGACATCACCCTCTGGGCTCCACACACATGTGCACACACTGACACACACATATCCACCACACATATGCAAACATGTAGGCAAGGATGTACACATGCCACATGAACCTATGGACATTTAAGAAAAATACTGAAGCCTGTGCCCAGCCTCCAAAGCCCGTCTGTGTTGTGCAGGCGGCTGGCTAGCAGCCAACCTCGGCAGGCGCCATCCAATGCTAGGACCATAGAGAGAGGAACTGCATGCATGGACAGAAGGTGAGCCAGTGGCGCACACTCACTGTGCNACAACCATTACACCTCAAACTTTTCAGAAGGATATCAGACAGAGGGAATTATCCCAAAATTCCTTCTACAAAGCCATCATCACCTAATACCAAAACCAGGAAAGACACAAACAAGAAAAAAAAAAACCGCATATCATGATAACACAGATACTCAAAAATTCTAAAACAAATTCTTGCAAATCACATAACGACAGCCCACATCAAAATGTGATCATCCATATGATTCACCAAGGTGGATATCATACCAGAGAGTGCAGGGATGGTTCACATTTGAAAGAGTCAAGTAATAAATACATCAGCATTAAAGTGGACTGAAAGACAAAGACAACACCAATTAATCTCAATTGATGCAGGGAAAAAGCTCGTTGACAAAGATCACAGATCATCCCATCGATGCTTGAATCCTAGATGAATGGAGTGATGTAGGATCATTCCTCATATGAGTCAAAGCTCATATACAAGTGAAACCCACAATCCAACATCCATTAACAAATGGAGGAAAGTTTGGTAAGCTCCCCTTAAGAGGAACCATGCAAGTTTGATCCACCTTCGCTCACTCCTCTTCATCATAGTACTTGAAATGCTTGCTAAGAGTGCAATAAGTAAGAAAATGGAATTAAAGGAATACTAATTGGAAAAGAGGAAGTAAAACTATCCCTTTTTTTCAGATGTATTATAGTTTACCTAAGGGATGCTAAAAACTCCACCAGAAAACTCTAGAAATGATCAAAAGTTTCAGTAAAGTGGCGGATACAAAATAAACCTAGAAAAATCAGTAAGCCTTCCTTTACACAAACAATTAAGTAACAATAAGCAACTGGAGAAGGAATATAAGGAGACCTTCCCAATCACAATAGCCTCAAAAAAAAAAAATACCTAGGAATAAACCAAACAAAAGACACCAAAGACTTCTAGAACAAAAATTTTTAAACCCTGAAGAAGGAGATTGAAAATGACATCAAAAGACGGAAAGACCTCTCATGCTCATGGATTGGAAAAATTAATATAGTAAAAATGTCCATTCTACCCAAATTAATATACAGATTCAATGCAATCCCAATAAAAATCCCATGATCTTTTTCCACAGACTTAGAAAAAAAATCCTTAAATTCATATGGAAAAACAAAAGATCCTGATTAGCTAAAGCAACCCCGAGTGAAAGTGCAATACTGGGGGATTACATTACCAGACGTCAAGCTATATTACAGGGCTATAGTCATAAAGACAGCCTGGAACTGGCAAAAAAAACCCAGAACCATTGACCAATGGAACAAAATTGAAGATCCAAACTTGAGCTCATATAACTTCAGCCACCTCATATTTGACAAAGGGGCCAAAAAAGCTCAATAGATGAAAGATAGCATTTTCAGCAAATGGTGCTGGCAAAACTGGATCACCATTTGTAGAAGAACAAAATTAAACCCCTACCTCTCACCCTGTACAAAAATAAACTCCAAGTCGATCAAAGATCTCAATATGAAGCCTGAAACCCTGAAGGTGATAAAAGAAAAAGTTGGCAACAACCTACAAGACATAGGTGTAGGAGACTTTCTAAACCAGACAGCAGCCGCACGGGAAGTAAGGTCAACAGTTGACAAGTGGGACCTCATAAAACTCAAAAGCTTCTGTTCAGAGAAAGAAACAATCAAGGAGGTAAAGAGAAAACTCACAGAGTGGGAAGAAATCTTTACCAGTGACACATCTGACAGAGCGTTAATGTCAAAAATATATAAACTACTCAAAAAACAAAGAAGTAAGAAGATAAATGACCTACTCAAAAGATGGAGTAAAGAGCTGAACAGAGTCTTCACCAGTGAGGAATTAAAGATGACTGAGAAACATCTTAAAAAGTGTTCATCATCATTAATAATTAAGGAAATGCAAATTAAAACCACTCTCAGATATCATCTCACTCCAGTGCAGCTAGCTAAGATCAAGAAAACAAAAGCCAACAGATACTGGAGGTGTTGTAGGGAAAGGGGAACACTCATCAACTGCTGGTGGGAATGTAAACTTATACAACCACTATGGAAAGCAGTGTGGAGAACCCTTAAAAGACTCGGAATGAGCTTTCCATCTGACCCAATCATACCACTCCTGGTTATATACCCCAAAGACTCATCTTACTGCAAAGATATATGCACATCTATGTTTATTGCAGCTCTATTCACAATGGAGAAGAGCTGGAACCAATCCATATGCCCCTCAACAGATGAGTGGATGACAAAAATGTAGTACATTTACACAATGGAGTACTATTCAGCGGTAAAGAAGAATGGCATTATGAACTTTGCAGGTAAATGGATGGAGCTCGAAAACATTATGCTGAGTGAGGTGACACAGTCCCAGAAAGACAAACGGAGAATGGTTTCCCCCATTTGTGGATGCTAACACCAAATCCCCCAGATGAAAGGCAAGCTGAATGACAGTATGGTTATATTTCTGGTTTATCTGTAAGCAACTATGTTGTCATAATGTGAATCCCTTAGTGGGCTCTAGAATCCACTCACCAATTATTTTCAGACTCTGTAATTACTGTATATGGGTGGAGAGTATGTATCCATATTTTAGAATAACATGAAATTAATGGAGGAAAATGTAAATTCCTAAGCATAAAAAAAGACTGAGAGAAAGATGCAGGACAGTTATGATAGAGTACCTGACCTGGGATGGATTGGGGTGGGGTGGAGGTAAGGGATAGGGGAATATGCCTGAACATAAAAGAAAAATGATGTGTGAAATACACAAAACATCAATAAAAATATTAATTATAAAAGAAAAATACTGAAAATATTAATATGACTTAAAATATCTATCCTAACTTGTACAACAAGAGCAAATTACAAAATATCTCATTATGATTGACTTCTGGGAGAAAGGTAATCTGTTTACTCTTTTGATGAAATTTGTTAGAAAAATAGATATGATATTGAGCCAACTAAAATTGTATTGCTACTAATGAAAACTGAGAGGCTGACAATATTTTATTTCCTACCATCCATATTTCTCAATCACTGAATCTGTTTTTAAAATACAAGCATGTGCTATATAAATTTCTTTTGACATTATTTTCATACCAATTTTGACTTACATAAAATTAGAAACAGTAGTGTTTTCACAGTTCTGCTTACATACATTATCCACGATTGATGGCCCAGTAACCATATGTTATTTTTTCTTTCTTAATTTTTTGTTGGTTTTCTATGTTTCATATAACATTTCCTAACCCAAGTTAGACCCCTTCCACCATCCATGACACCCTCCCCCGCCAGAACACATGCATTCTGCCATACACATTAAGTCATGTCTTTCACCTTTTTCTCAGTCTATTTTAGCTTTTTCAATTCAGAAGTTTACAGTTTTGGTCTGTTCTTTGAAAAAGTCTTTTCTTGTTGTTCCCTTTAATTTTATATTACTCCAAAATATACATATATACACTCTACACATATACCACATTTACAAAGTCTGAAAATAAACTATAGGTTAATTCTACAATGCCTTTAGGGATTCACAGTTTAACAGTAAACTTACATGCAAGTAAAAATAAATATAATTTTACATTCCTAAATTACATAGCAAGTTAATGTGTGTTTTACTGTACTTTAAAAAAGAGATTTATTCTTTCTCATAAATCTTAGAACTGAAGAAAATAGGGACATAAATTTCAAGCTATATCTATAGCAGTATCAGTCAATGTGGTATTATTTTTAATACTGAATTACCCAGCTTTATTCATATATAAGGATTCCATACTAGGATCCATAAATGAGGGACACCATATTTCCATTGTTTTTCTGAGACTGTTTCTTCACTTCATTTAGTATAATAGCTTCTACTTCCATAGATTTACCTGCAAATTTCATGATGTTGTCTTTCTTTATTGCTGCAGAGAACTCTGTTGTGTAAATGTATTAATTTTCATTATTCACTCATCAGTTGAGGGACACTGGGTTACTTTCAGCCCTTCACTATTGTGAAAAAAGCAGCAATAAACATGGTTGTGCCCATATCTCTGCTGTAGGATGAATCCTTTGGGTATACATCCAGGAGTGATATATTTGGATCAAATGGTAGGTTCATTTTTAGTCTCTTAAGGGTTCTCAACACTGCTTTCCATAGGGGGCAAGAGTTTGCAATCTCACCGTCAGTGACTCTTTCAGTGACTGACAGTCCCTCTTTCCCCACAACTTCTCCAGCATTTGCTATAATTGGTTTTCTTGATCATAGCCAGTCTTACCAGGATAACATGAAATCTTTTTTGACCTTGTGAAAGGCTTTTTATTTGCAGTTTGAGCTTTTGAATGTAAGGATTAATTTGTGACTCATCTTGAGTACTTTTTAGTAGAAGTCAAACTGGCAAATTCAGTCTGAAGGTGATAATGGGATGTGATTTTTGTTTTATTTTTTTCTTTATTTGTTTATTTTTAAGGGATTCTACAATATAAGAGAACAGTTGTTTTCAGATCACATTGATCAGTTTGCCATACAATTAGGCAATTGGTGCTAGCATCCTCAGCTGAGGGATACCATTCGTCAATTGCTTTTCTGGGACTGTGTTACTTCACTCAGCATATCTTCTAGCTCGAGCCATTACCTGCAAAGTTCATGATGATCATTTTCTTTACCCACTGCATAGAACTCCATTGTGTAATGTACCACATCTTCGCTCTATTCCATCTCATCAGTTTGAGGGGCACTTGGGTTGGTTCCAGCTCCTGGCGATGTGAAGAGAGCTGCCACATACATGCATGCCATGTATATTTGTTGTAGGATGTGTCTTGTGGTACATACCCAGGAAGTGGTATGACTGGGTCACGGTGGCAAGTTCATTCAAGTGCTTCCAAGGGTCTCCACACTGCTTCCCATATAGGTTGTACGAGTTGACATTTCCCACCAGCAGTGAATTTGAGTTTCCCTTTCCCCACACAACCTCTCCAGTAACTTGCCATGATTTGTTTTCTTGATCTAGGCTAGTTTTATTGGAGTGAGGTGATACTTTAAAGTGGTTTTAATTTTGCATTCCCTTAATTAATAGGGATGTTGAACGAAACTTTTAAAGATTTTTCTCAGCCCACGTCTAATTCCTCACTTGTGAAGTTCTCTGTTCAGCTTCTTTGCTCCATCTATTGAGATGATGTGCATTTGTTTTCTTTCTTCTTTGTTTTTTTGATTAGCTTGTATACCCTGGAAATAAATTTTGTCAGATGAATCACTGATGAAGATTCCTTCCTACTCTGTGGGTTGTTCTTTCACTTCCTTTATTGTTTCTTTGTGATGTACAGAAAACGTTTTGAGTTTAATACGGTCCCATTTGTCAATTGTTCGATCTTATTTCTTGTCAGCTGCTGTTTGATGTGTGTAGGAAATATTTTCCTACACCTATTTCCTGTAGTGCTGCTTCAACTTTCTGTCATTCACTAGCCACAGTTTGGGGTTTTACGTTCAGTTCTTTGATCCAAATGGAGTTGACTTTTGTACAAGGGTGAGAGGTAGTGCTTTAATTTCATTCTTCTAAAAAAAATTCATTCTTCTACAAGTAGTAATCCAATTTTGCCAACACCACTACTGAAGATGCTGTCTTTTCTCCCATTGTGTCTTCTTGACCCCCTTGTTGAATATGAGGTGGCTGAAATTGTATGTGCTCAAGTGTGGACCTTCATTTTTGTTCCCTTGGTCAACAGGTCTGTTTTTGTGCCGGTACCAAGCTGTTTTTATGCCGGTACCAAGACTGTTTTATGACTATAGCCCTGTAGTATAGTTGAAAATCTGTTATAGAGATCCCCACTGCATTGCTCTTTTCACTCAAAGTTGCTTTGGCCATTCAGGGTCTTTTGTTTTTCAAAAAGTAATTTAAGGACTTTTTTCTCCAAGCCTGTGAAGAAAACTCTTGGGAGTTTAATTGGATTGCATTCAAATCTATACAAAGAGTTTTGGCAGAATGGACATTTTTACTAATTAATTCCCAATCCATGAGCATGGGACGTTTTCCATCTGCTATGTCTTTCTTTCAATTTCCTTCTTCAGGGGGTGTAAAAATTTTTGTTGTAGAGATCTTTGATGTCTGTGTTTAGGTTTGTTCCTAGGAATATTATTGTTTTTGATGCTATTGTAAAGTGCAGAAAGCGTCTCCATTGAATCCTGTTTCAGTGCTCCGTTGTTGGTTTAAAGAAAGGAAACTGATTTTTCTAGATTAATTTTGAATCCTTCCACTTTAACTAAGCTCTTAATCATCGTTTCCTAGGAGTTTCTGGTGGAGTTTTTAGTGGCCCTTAAGTAAACAATCATATCATTCAGCAAAGATAGGATATTGACTTCTCTTTTCGCAATTAGTACTCCGTTTACTTTCCTTTTCTGCCTTAGTGCCTAGCAATGTTTCAAGCACTATATGAAGAGGAGTGGAGACAAGGGGCAGCCTTGCTGAGGTTCCTTACCCCCTTTTTTTTAAAAGTGGGGAAATGCTTCTGTCATTCCCCATTTAGGATGAGAGTGGCTGTGGGTTCCTGTATATGACTTTGATTACATTGAGAATGATCCCTCCAATCCAATTCCTTCTAGACTTTAAGCATCAAGGGATGCTGGATTTTTGTCAAAGGCTCTTTTTCAGCATCAATTGAAAAATGTGTGGTTTTCTTTCATCCATGTATATATGCTTAAATATGATGTCATTAATATTCCAAATGAGTTAAAACCAGACCTCCCAGCATCACTATGTAGAAGTCCCTAACTTCAGGGTGAAACATGGAATGACATTTACTGGATAGTGACCTCTGTGATAACGATTCTTCCAAGCTACCATTCACATAGCTGGAACTTGTTGCTATCAAATACTTAAGAAGATCAAGGGATTAATGAGATAGGTAGTCTAATATAATGTTCTCTCCTTTGATAATGGCTATTGGTAGATCAAATTTCCACGAACTGCTGCCAAAGAACAGAAAGGATGAAAACCCGAACAGCCCAGTTAGATCGATGAAGCGTCCGCATTAATCATCCAGAATGAGAGTATATGAAGAATATCGCTATATAGAAGTTGGTATCCTATAAAATAACAATTGAAGAGCAAAATAAGCTTTACTGCCCTCTTTTTAAATGTTAATTAATAAAGAATAATCTGACTGTGACCAACCGTCACGGGCCTGCGGCTCTAGTTTACTTATAGGTGATTTATTTCTTCCTTAGTACCAGACTTAATCATACATTCAATTAACAAACTATATTGTTTCAATGAGGTACCCTGATTTTCACACCTGTATCGACTCTACATCTTGGTTTAGCTTCTAGGTGCATTCCTAGATTTCAGATATTTCACTCCATTATTCTAGGTTTCTAACCAACTTATAGTGAGTTTAGGTTTTGAAGTATCTCCTGTATGATTGTCTGGCGATCTTTTCCTTGTCGTTCGTGAATTTCCCATTTTATCTCTGTTGTATTTTGATTTGGAGTTGTCCTTTTTTCTTTTGTATTAACTGAGCTAGGAGGTCTGTCTAGGTTTATTCTCTCAAGAAACCAACTTTTGGATTCATTGGATTTTTTTGTATTGTTTTCTTTGTGTTTTTGCATTGATTTCTGCTCTGATTTTTCTTATTTACTGCTGTCATTAGATTCATCTGTTGATTCGTCTCCTCAAGATGTTTTTAGCTTCTGCAATTTCACTAGTTACTTTTTCCTTTATGTCTTTTGAGTGGCACTTAGGAACTATAAACTTACCTCTATAGGACTGCTCTTTAAAAATACCCATAGTTTGTTTGTGTTATTGTCATTTCGTCATTCAATCCAGGGAATGCTTTATTCTTTCTTTATCTCTTCCTTGATCCATTCATTATTCAGGAATGTGTTGTTATGTTCCATGTGTTCTGTAATAATAGAAAGCTATCCTTGG
The DNA here is from genome assembly GCA_009823505.1 of Rhizomys pruinosus. Classification (NCBI taxonomy): domain Eukaryota; kingdom Metazoa; phylum Chordata; class Mammalia; order Rodentia; family Spalacidae; genus Rhizomys; species Rhizomys pruinosus. The sequence goes on along the minus strand of VZQC01013072.1, from coordinate 2,032,455 downwards.
TGTTGATAGGTTAGCTTTTATTGCACTGTGGTCTGATAGAATGATGAAATTATTTCAATCTTGGTTTGTACTTGTGGAGGTTTTTCTGTGTCCAGTATGTGGTGATTTTGGGAGAATGTTTCGTGTGGTGCGCTGGTAGTAGGAAAGTTATCCTCTGGTAATAGGGTGGAAATTCGGCAGATCATTGAGTCTTCATTTGGTGTATGCATATGTTTCAGTTCAGATGTCTCTCTGTTTATTCTTTGTCTGGTTGACCTGATCCAAAGGGTTCAGTGGGGTATTGGAAGTTCCCTACTATGAGGTCTACGTGGGTTCATCTTGATGTGGCCTTGTGGTCGCCTTCGGACGAGAATTGTCTTTATAAAGTTCGTTGCAACCAGACATTTGGTGGCTACATATTTATTATGATTGTAAATTTCATGGTGAATTGATTTTCTTTTGATAAAAATGTAATGGCCTTCTTTGTCTCTTCTGATTCTTTTACTTTGAAGTTTATTTTGTCTGAAATAAAAATAGCAACACCGTCTTTTTTTGGTATCATTTGCTTGAATTTTCCATTCTTTCACTTTAAGGCGATGCCTATCCTTGAAGTTAAGATGTGCTTTTTTGTAGACAGCATATACATGGTTTCTGTTTCCTAATCCAATTATGCCCAGTCTATGTCTTTTTGTTTGCGGAGTTTAGTCCATTAATGACTTAAGTATATGCTGATAATTTTGTTGTGTTTCATTTCACCTTATTATCCATTTGCATTTTTGGCTAGGTTTCTTACTTCTTGCAGTTATGCTTTTTATTGATTTCTCTTTCTAGGTGCCTGGGGATGGGGGGGGTTCGTTCCTTTCTTCTGTCCTTTGAATCTGCTCAAGTATTCTCTGAAAGGTTGGTTTTCGGACATGTATTCTTTCAATCTTCTTTATGTCATGGAAGATTTTTCTCTCTCTTCTGATTATAATTCAAATTTTTTCTAGGGTTTAGTAACCTGGGTTGGCATCTATAGTCCTTATCACTGGAAATACTTTGCTCCACGTATTCTTGCTTTCATAGTTTGCTATGGAAGTCGTTGTAATTCTGAAGGTTTTCCCTTATATGTAACTGTTCGTTTTCTCTTGCAGCTTCAGAATATTTGTTTTTTTGGGCATGTAGCATTTTAACTATGATATGGCATGTTGGATATTTCTTTCTGATGCTTGTGTTGGATTCTATGTTTTCTTGTATTTTTGGATTGTCTTTTTTCAGTTTGGGAAATTTTCATCTATTATTATGTTGAAGATCAATACCATTCTCTTGGGATTCTTCTCCTTCCTCTATTCCTTTAATGTGGAGGTTTGATCTCTTCATAGTGTCCCACAGTTCCTGGTTGTTCCACTTTTGTTTATTTTAAATTTTTCATGATCTTTTGAGGTTTTTAGTTGTTCTAGTTATCTTCCAGGTCTGATATTCTTTATTCTGCTTCCTCAATTTTACTTCTGAGGCTTTTTCCATTCCTTTCTCTTTATTGGATGAAGGTTTGATTTCCTTTTCATTTCCTCTTCTGATTTCTTTGTATTTCCACTCCTTTGGAGCTTTCATCTCTTCTTGTAGCTCCTTTGCTTCACTGGTTGGTTTCCTTATCTTTTTCAACATGGTATCTTTTCAGTGTTTCCACTTCCTCAGGAGTTTGTCATTTCTCTCTCTCTAGGTCCTTCTGAGATTTTCATTCTCTTTTCTTAGTTCTCTGACTTGCTCTTTATAGTATTTGATTTATTTGAGTATGTCCACAATTGTACTTTAATATCTGGTCCTGGTCATCCCCAGGGGGATCCCATTGTAGGAATTTCCACAGGGTTGGTTAGAGCTTGGTGTGGACTTATATCCTCAACTTTCCCAAGTTGTCCCTTTCTTGATGTTCCTGGCATGTGGTTTCTCTTTGCCTAGTATTCTAATTGAAATCCCAAAATGGCTTCTACTTGGTTGAAGGCTTGCTTTGCTTGGCTTCTTCATAGATGCCTCGCTGTTGTTGTTTGTTTGATGATTGTTTTTCTCCTTTTCTCCTTGCTTATGGATTGTTGACTTCTCTAACTCACTCTTCCCTTTCTGTTCTGAAGATTCTCCAAAGAATCCACTTGGACACTCCCTCGGCAATCCTGTTTAGCCCGCTTCAGGTGTTCCTGGGAAATCCCCCATCTCAAGTCTGGCAGTGGCAACAGGCCCACCTTTTATACCAGCTAGGAGGCAACTCCACACCCACAGTCACACAAGACAGTTGTATCAAACCAAATCATAACATGAAATCTTAAAGTGGTTTTAAGTTGCACTTCCTTAACTACTAGCAATGTTGAAGACTTTTGAAGATGTTTCTTAGCCATCTTTACTTCTCTTGAGAAGTCTCTGTTCAGATATTTAGCCCATCCTTTAATTGGGTCATTTGTTTTCTTGGTCTTTTGTTGTTTGAGTAATTTACAAACTCAGGATGTTAAACCTCTGTCAGATGTGATCTTCACAGGTGAAGATTCCCTCTCACTCTGTGGGTTTTCTCTTCACTTCTTTGCTTCTTTTGCTGTACAGAAGCTTTTTAGTTTAGTGAAGTCCCACTTGTTTATTATAGACCTAATTTCCTGAACAACTAATGTCTGGTTTAGAGAGTCTTTTCCTACACACCTATATTGTGTAGACTACTGCCAATGATTTTTCTATCATTTTCAGAGTTTCAAGTTTCACATAGACGTCTTTGATCAATTTAAAGTTGACTTTTTTACAAGGTGAAGGGTAGGGGTTTAGTTTGATTCTTCTATAAGTGATAATCCAATTTTCCCAGCACCATTTGCTGAAGATACTGCCTTTCCTCCATTGAGTGTTCTTGGCCCCTTTGTCAAATATCAGGTGGGTGAAATTGCATGTAGTCAAGTTTGGGTCTTCAATTTTGTTCCACTGATCTATTGGTCTATTTTTTTGCTACCACTGTTCTGTTTTTATGACTATAACTCTAATGTAGTTTGAAGTACTGTTATATTGATCCCCCTACATTACTCTTTTTGCTCAGGATTGCTTGGCTATCTGGGGTCTTTTGTTTTTCCATATAATTTTTAGGATTTTTCTAATTCTATGAAGAAAGTCATGCAGATTTTGAATTGCTTTGAATCCATTAATACTTTGGGTAGAATGGACAATTTTACTATATTAATTCTTTGAATCCATAAGCATGGGAGATCCTTCCCTCTTCGGATGTATTCCTCAATCTCCTTGTTCAAAGATTTAAATTTTTCATTGTAGAGACGATTAATGTCTTTGGTCAGGTTTGTTCTGAGATATTTTATTTTGTTTTGAGGCCATTGTGAATGGGAGGATTTCCATGTACTCCTTCTCCAATTGTTTATTATTGGCATATAGAAAGGCTACTGATTTTTCTAGATTAATTTTGTACCCTACCACTTTGCTGAAACTGTTAACCATTTCTAGGAATCTTCTGATGGAATTTTTGGCATCCCTTAGTTATAATATCATCACATCTGCAAAAAGGGATCATTTGACTTCCTCTTTTCCAATTAGTACTCCTTTAATTTCCTTCTCTTGTCTTATTGCTCTAGCAAGAGTTTCAAGCACTATATTGCAAAGGAGTGAAGAAAGTGGGCAGCCTTTCTGGTTTCCTGACTCTAAGGGGAATGCTTCTAAGTTTTCTCCACTTCAAATGATGTTGGCTGTGGGTTTGTTGTTGATAGCTTTAATTATTTTGAGGAATGTTCCATCTAGTCCAATTTCCTCTAGAACTTTAAGCATAAAGACATATTGAATTTTATCAAAAGCCTTTTCTGAATCAACTAAGATGACCATATATGGTTTTTTGTATTTGAATGTATTTATATGATTTATGACATTTATTGATTCACATATGTTAAACCATCCCTGCATCTCTGAAATAAATTTGACTTGATCATGTGGATGACCTTTTTGATGTGTGACTCTATGTGGTTTGCTCTATGTATTTTGTTGAGAATTTTTGCATCTATATTCATTAAAAATGTTTTTTTATTTTTTATATAAAAATATGTTTATAGTTGTCTTTTTTGGTTGTATCTTTGCCTGGTCTTTGAGAGTAATTCTGGCTTCATAGAAGGAACTTAGGAGATTCCCCTCTGTTTCTATTGTTTTGAATAACTTAAGTAATATTGGTTGTAGGTACTCTTTAAATGTCTGACAGAGTTCTTCTGTAATCCATCTAGGCCTGGGCTTTTTTTAAAGTGGGAAGTTTTGTAATATTATTTCAGTTTCTTCATGTTGATTTCTTATCTCTTAAGCTTTGGTGAGTCACAAGACTTCAGATATTCATCCATTTCATTTAGGTTTTTAAATTTACAGTATAGGTTTTTAAAGTATTCCCATATAATCTCCTGGATCTTTTTGTTATCTGTTGTGATGTTTCCTCTTTCATCTCTAATTTTGTTGATGTGAAGTTGCTCTTTCTTTTGCTTAACTGTGCTAAAGTTCTGTCTATCTTGTTTATCCTTTCAAAGAACTAGCTCTTGGACTCATGGATACTTTGTATTGCTTTCTTTGTTTATATTGCATTAATCTCTGCTCAGATTTTTGTTATTTCTTCATGGCTATTAGGGATTCATTTATTGTTGTCTTGAGTTACAAGATTAGTTCATTTATTTGTGTGCTTCTGTTTTTTAATGTAGGTACTTAGAGCTAGAAATTGTCCTCTTAGGACTGCTTTTAAAGTGTCCCAGAGGTTTTGTTGTTTGTATATTCCTTTTCATTTAATTCTAATTTTTTTTACTTTCTTAAAATTTATTATTTTTTTTAATTTTTTTATTAATTTTATTTATTTCTGTATGTGTATGAATGTACTGTCTGCATGCAAATGTGTGCACCTGTGTCGTGCAACGCCACGGAGTTCAGAAGAGGGTCTCGGATTCCCCTGGAACTGGAGTTCTCATGGAATTGGAGCTTCAGACAGTTCTTAGCCGCCATGTGGGCGCCGGGGATTGAACCCGGGTCCTCTGTAAGAGCGGTCGGCGCTCTTAACCGCTAGACCATCTCTCCAGCCCCAAAATTTATTATTTTTTATGTGTATGAGTGCACTGTCTGCATGTAGGTTGGTGCACCCGTGTCGGGCAATGCTGCAGAGGTCAGAAGAGGGCATTGGATTCCCCTGGAACTGGAGTTAAAGATGGTTCTTAGCCACCATGTGGGTGCTGGGAATCGAACCCGGGTCCTCTTCAAGAGCAGTCAGTGCTCTTAACCACTGAGCCATCTCTCCAGCCCCTCGTTTAATTCTAAGTATACTTAAGTATACTTTTATTGGTCTTTTTGAGACAGTGGCTCTCTGTAGCTCCAGCCGTCCTGGAAATCACTATGTAAACCAGGCTGGCCTTGAACTCTCAGAAATCTACCTGCCTCTCCCTTCCAACTGCTGGGGTTAAAGGCATGCACCACTACACCTGGCTCCAAGTACACTTATTTTTTTTCTTTATTTGTTTATTTTTTAAGGGATTCTACAATATAAGAGCACAGTTGTTTTCAGATCACATTGATGTTGCTCAGTTTGCCATACAATTAGGTAATTCGTGCTAGCATCCACAGCTGAGGGATACCATTCGTCGTTTGTTTTTCTGGGACTGTGTTACTTCACTCAGCATGGTATCTTCTAGCTCCAACCATTTACCTGCAAAGTTCATGATGTCATCTTTCTTTACTGCTGCATAGAACTCCATTGTATAGGTGTACCACATTTCTTCTATCCACTAGTCAGTTGAGGGGCACTTGGGTTGGTTCCAGCTCCTTGCTATTGTGAACAGAGCTGCAATAAACATGGCTGTGCATTTATCTCTGCAGTAAGATGAGTCTTGTGGGTCCAAGTATACTTTTATTTTTTTTTTCTTAATTTCTCCTTGGACCCATTCATTATTCAGGAGTGTTATTTAATCTCCATGAGTTCATTTAGTTAGTAGGGCTTCTTCTGGTGTTGATATTAAGTTTTATTGCATTTAGATCTGAGAGAATGCATGGTGTTATTTCAATTTTTGTATTTCTTGGGTTGTTACTGTGCTCCAAGCAAGGGATGGTTTTACGAGACAAGTTCCATGGGAAACTGATATCGAAAGTGTATTCTCGGTTGTTTGTGGGAATTTCTATTGGTAGATGTCGTGTAGGTCACATTTGGTGTATCATATTGTTCATCTGAACTGGATGTCTGTTTATTCTTTGTCCAGTGGACCTGTCTAGTGGAATCAGTGGGGTATTGAATTCCCTATTAGTGTGTTAAGATTAATCTGTCCCTTAAATTCTTGTAGAATTGTGTTTATGAAGTTCATTGCACCAGAGTTTGGTGTGTGTATCATGATTGTGATATATTCTGGGTTAAATATTCTTTGATAAGCACAAAGTGACCCTATTCATCTCTTCTGAAGAGTTTTAGTTTGAAGTCTAATTTGTCTGATATTAGAATAGAACTCCTGCTTGATTCTTAATGCCATTTGCTTGGAATATTTTTTCTACCCTTTCATCTTAAGATAGTGCCTGTCCTTGAAGGTGAGATGGGTTTTGTTTTTTGTTTGTTTGTTTGTTTGTTTGTTTTTGTCTTTTCAAGACAGGGTCTCCCTGTAGCCCCAGCTGTTCTGGAACTCACTCTGTAGACCAGGCTGGCCTTGAACTCACAAAGATCCGCCTGCCTCTGCCTCCCAGGTGCTAGGATTAAAGGTGTGTGCCACCACACCTGATGAGATGAGTTTCTTAGAAGACAACAAAAAGATGGATTTTGTTTCTTAATCCATTATACTTGTCTATGCCTCTTGATTGGGGAGTTAGTCCAATGATATTTAAAGTTATTATTGAGAGATGTATATTGCTTCCCATCATTTAATTTCTGTTTCTATTTGGGGCCTAGGTTTGCATTTTCAGTTATACCTTCATTAACTACTTTCTGTTGCTGTTTGGGTATGGCTGATCCTTTCTTCAGCTCTTTGTATTGCTTCCAGCATTCTCTGAAGTGTTGTTTTCTGGACATGAATTTTGTCAGCCTATTTATGTCATGAAAGATTTTTCTTTCTCTTCAACTATAATAGACATTTTTGCTGGGCAGGTTATTCTGGGTTGGCATCTATATTCCTTTAGAACTGGGAATACTTTGATCCAAGCTCTTCTGGATTTCATCATTTGCATTGAAAAGTCAGCTGTAATTCTGATTGGTTTTCCTTTATATGTGACTTGTGTTTCTTTTGCACCTTTCAGTATTCTCTTTGTTTTGTGCATCTAGTGTTTTTACTGTGATATGGCATGGGGAATTTCTTTTCTGTTCCTATTTGGTTTTCTATGCATTTCTTGTATTTATATGGGTGTGTCTTTCCTTAATTTGGGGAATTTTTTTATAATCCTGTTGAAGAGCTTGTCAATAAGTTTATCCTGGGATTTTTCTCCTTCCTCTATACCTATGATGCATAGGTTTGGTCTTTTCATGGTGTCCCACATTTCCCGATTATTCTATTCCTCTGTTATTTTTTTCATAATCTTTGCTTAAGTGGTCCAATTCTTCCATGTTAACTTTCAGTCTTGTTATTCTATTTTCTACTTTATTCTTTCTGTTACTGGGGGTTTCTCCTGTCCTTCCAGATGGCTTATTGAGTATTTCACTTCCTTTTCCATTTCAGCCTGAGTTTTCCTCAGTATTTCTATATCATTTGTGAATTCATTCCAAAGTTTATCTTTATCTTTTTAGCTTATCCCTGTCTTTTTTTAGCTTACCCCTATCTTCTTTTAATTCTTTGATCTGCTTGTTTCTGTGTACTTTGAATTCCTTGAAATCTTTGATCATGTTTATGATAGCTCTTTTCTGATTTGTGTCCTGAGTTATATCTAGGGAGACCTCATTATAGGAGTCTTCTACAGGACTGGTGGTATTTAGTGGAGACATATTATTTGGGATTTTCATGTTGTTTTTTTGTTGTAATTTTGGCATGTGGATTTCTTTTGTTGTGGTTCTGATATGAAACTCAAGTGTTTCTCTGTTGAATTGGAGACTGACTTTGCCTGTATGCTTCAGGTGCCTTTGTAGTCTTCTTATTAAGTATGAAAGGTTGGTTGGTCTAGGCTTCAGATTCCCACTTCTTGTTATGTACAGGAGAGACCAGCTAATTCTCATGAAGTTAATAAGAAACTCCTCCAGAGATCCAAGTCAGGCAGGTTTGAACCCCAGACCATCTGGGTTCTGCCTTCTGGCTCTCTAGGGCTGGTTGCAAATGTTTGGATCTGGGTCCAGGGCAGGGAAGCCTAGCCTGGAGCTAAGGAAGGTGCCCCAGGTGTTCCCTTCCTATTGGGTAGGGAGTCTGGAATGCCACCGAAGCTGTGCAATTGGGTACACTCACCACACCAAGCAGAGTACACTCACTGAGAGACTTGAACTCACAGAACTACCATGCCTCATGGAAATCACCTCCTGGCTCTCCAGGGCTGGTTGGTAATATTTGAATCTTGGACTAGCAGCAGGAATGTCTAGCCTGGAATCAAGATAGCGGCCCCAGGTGTTCCCTAGCTACTGGGTAAGGGAGTCTGGAATATCACCACCACTGCACAGTTGGTGACTCTCACCATGGAGCCAAGAGCTCAGCCTCACATACTTACTGGGAGAGTTGAACTTACAGAACTGCTGCACCACATGGGGTCCACCTACCAGCTCTCCAGGGCTGATTGAAAACATCTGTATCTGTGTCTAGGAGCAGAGAAGCCTAGCCTAAGGCCAAGGGAGGGACTCCAGGTGTTCCCTAGCTAGTGGGTCAGGAGTCTGGTATTGCTGCTGCTGGGCCTTCTTGTTACCACACTGGCTGGGCCTTTCTGCCACCGCTCTGCTCCACCTTTCCATTGCTGTGCCAGGCTAGATGCTATTTTTAAATAAAGCATATAGTTTATTCAGATTTTAGTGGGATTTTTTTTTCTTTTTTAGTTTTTATTAAACGTTCTTTTTGCGTCTCCTTTATTGCTTCTCACATTTCTTTTAATGGCCTTGACAATTTTGAGGAGCATTGGTCAAGTCTTTTAGATGTTCTCTCTCTTACAATTTGATTTTTTCTCATGGTCAGACTGAGCCTGGAGGGAGAATGAGAATTCACCCAGGTGATATCATTTCATCACACACACATCGTCGTAGACAGGCAAGTTTTACATAACTTGTCATTGTTGATATTGACTGTGACACTCACTGAAGCAGCATTTGTCAGGTTTCTGCACTCCAAAGTTAAACTTCTCACCCAGCCCCTTTTTAACTCTACCCTTTTTTTTTTTTTTGATACTTTGTGTATTTCATACAACATTTTCCAATTCAGTGCACGGAATAGATCCCCGTCCCTTTCCCCTCCACACCAAAGCGACAGACGCGCGATCAAAATCGGATCACAAGCATTAGGATACACGACTGGGCTGATTATTTTTTATTGAGTGCACGTGAGTGGGTGTGGGTGTACCGGAAGTTAACTTGGGGATTCCGACGCAAGAAACAGGGCCACCTGAAGTTTGGTAAAGTTTAGTTTAGTGATGATTTGTGTATTTTATACATCATTTTCCAATTCAGTTCCAGGCATATATCCCTCTTCACTTCCCCCACCCACCTCTACCCATCCTAGATCGTGCATTCTGCCGTAAGTTTCTGCATCCTCCCCCCCTCCCCCCCTTCCCTCTGCCTTTTTGTTTTGTTTGTTTTCATTTTTTTTAACACAAAGTGATAATTTGGAAGTACAAGCATCCTTCATGTAAAACCAATTTTGCATAGCAGTTGTGCCCAAACCCACCACATCATGGGTCCCACACATCCAGAACGGGAGGCTTGTATGTTCAATCAAGTGTCAAATAGTTGTCCAGTCTATATTGTTGTAGTTTCACCCTCACCCCAATCGCAAGCCCCATTACATTTCTCAACCGCACCCCTTTTCCGCAGTTGTTCCCTAGGCTTAGAAGAAAAGGGGCCACAGGCACGTTGGATCACTGCCAACAGAAAAGCATAAACCTCTACTTTTTCTCTGGAGCTGATGTCATTGTCTTCCTATCAAGTTCTGGCTGTTTTCTTTTATTGGGCTGCCAGCTTGTCCAGGGCATAACCTTTCGATTCCTATAATGAAAGACATGCAATTAGATATTTAGTATTAAAAGTATAATATTTGCCCTTTTCGATCCTACTAATGAAGCACCCACACAATTGATTATAGTATTTAAACAGTTACTAATTGTATTGTATTAGGTTTCTTTGGTATAGACACGATGTTTCTGGATTGTATCCAAAACTGGGATATCTGCAGGAGAAGCTGAAGAGCGAATAGCGGCGATGCAAAGGCCTCTGCTGTTGAAGACCTGATATAAACATGGGAAAAGATTGTATGGAGACCGCACTTGCAAGTATACAGATGGTCTCGGGGATGCAGAGAGTGTACCAAAGACCACTAAACCAATAAAGCAAATATAGGTCTCCTTGAGTCAAGCAAGACTCCTCCGTCAGCACCAGCTACACCTCATCTGCCTGGAAATACTGTGCAGCAGTGGCAGCCATATATCTGTATATCCCAAATCTAATTGGCTATTAGCTCTCTCCTTGGAGGAATAACCCACAGCTGATGCCACAAGCTTACATCCTCTAATGGTTAGGAGATGTTATAAACCACACGAAGACCCTGCCATACTCTACCCTTTTTAAAGGAAAGTCACAGATTATACTTAAGGATTAGGAATTTAATGCTTCCCTTTCTTTTAGACATAGTACTCTAAAAGTTTAGAATTCTTCTATAGGGGAGATTTGTCTCTTATTTAACCTGAATTAATTTCTTCAGTTATTTGCTTATTCATGTATATTTATTTGTGAATTTTTTTCTATAATTTAAGCTATTACCCAATTGCGTTACTCAGGGCTCTCTAGAGACACACAACCAATAGAATGAATATACATATTAAAGAGGGATTTACTAAATTGGCTTACACCATACAGTCTGGGTATGTCAACAATAGCTATCTTCACACTGGAGAGACCGAGAACCTAGTAGTTGCTCTGCCAGTGAAAATGGATAACTCAGCAGTCTCTACCTGGTACTGAAAACCTGGTCTTCAGGCTATCAGTCTTAAGGCTACATTCTATGCTGAAGAATCTGAGATCTGCTCAGCAAAGAAATGTAGCCACAGTGGTGGCGGTGACAATAGGAAAGAATCTGGTGAATGAGCCAGCTAATGATATATGAAGGCTCTGGGGCAAAAAAGTAAAACTTTTCCCATGGACCTTTTTTAATCTGGCTGGCACGATAAGTGCTGCTCACATTTAGGGTGGGCCTTCCCCTTCTAATAATATGATCAAAAAACTCCTTAGAGGCATGTCCAATGGCTTATCGCTCAGACTCCAGATCCAACCAAACTGATAGCCAACTTTAACCATCATGGCAACTTTCGCCACTGGAAGCTGTCTCAGTTGGCTCCTGTATTTCCTGGCACATCTTCAGCCATGTGTTTTGTTTTGCTTTTGAATAATCCCTTACTCCTTGGCACTACAACATGTCCCCGACTCATTTTGTGTATTTCTTTCCCCAGTCTGGAATGAACCATTTATCCAAGGCTCCCTGGATAGTCTTACTGGAAACTGGTACAAATGTTTCTATGTATAGCCATCTCTATCTACATTAAATACAATATGAGTTTGTAGATACTCTCTCCTATTCTGTAATTAGCTCATCACCCTGGCCTCTTCCCTTTATGTCTCTGCAGATTGGTACCTTGAAAGCAAGAAACCTGGTTCCTGTCATCTGCTGTTCATGCACATAATTTGTTGATGTCTGTGTAGTGCATAGTAGTATCAGAGTGCTTTGTTTTGATCTCCCTGAGAATCAACCTTTTTAACTAGAGTACAGTACTGTGTATAGTTTCTTCTACATTCAATCTTACAGATTAGTTTTATTTCCAGTCACTGTAAACCTTGTCTATAAAACTGTTCTTACATTTGTAATCTAGGTGTATTATTTTTATATTAATATTAAACTTCCTTCCTTGGAATATATATATATATATACATATAATACATATATATATATATATATATAGAGAGAGAGAGAGAGAGAGAGACTTAAACAGTAAAATTCTGCCCCAAACAGTAAACTTCTGCATTGAAAAACTTAAAAAAAAAAGACTCAGAAAAAGATGCAAGACATGTATGGCAGAATGCATGAGCTCTGGCAGGGTGGGGGACATGGAAAGAGGAATGGGTCTAAATTTTATTAAGAAATGTTGTATGAAATGAACAAAAGTTCAATACAAATTTAAGAAAAAAAATAACACACTTCCCTGCGTGGGGAGTAAAATAAGGTAAACCTTTATATAGGTTCTGATAAATGGCAGTATTCTGTATCCATCATTACAATACTGTCCAGAATAGCTTTATTGCCCCCAAAATCCCCTGTGCTTTTCCTGTTCATCCTTTTGCCTTTCTTCAAGCCTTTAAAACTGTCTCTCACTACTTCTTTCTCTTCCAGAATGCTATATAATTTTGTACAGCTTTCAGACTGGCTGTTTTCATTTAAGATAAAATATTCTAAAATAATAAATTAAGATACAATTGATGTAATGCTTATATGGAGGAATGTGAGTATTGAAGATGTATTAAAATTTGTAAGCAGCAGATTTAAAATCATTTTTGTAGCATTCAGTGGCACTGAGACCTGAGAGGAGATAGTGTGTATGTTTCATGAGAAAATTCTTAACTCTGAACCTGTAAAACAGGACAGGAACTGCCAACCAGAGTACTCTAAGCTGTCCTAATTGGTAGAGATGGCTGATCTAACAGGGAAAGTTTCCCCATAAAATAATTAGAATTTATCCACAGCTAGAATTCCAGACATTTTCAGGATATAGTTAAGAGAGTAATTTTATTCTAAATTTGTTTTTCCAGTAGTAGACTTTTTGAGAGACCATATTGTGTTTAAAGCCCAAAATACCCATAGGTATGATATACTCAAAAACATGCTCCATATGTCTTAATTGTGTGCTATTTAAAGTGCAAAAATTATACCACACAGAAGCAGGAAAGGGGAATGTAATAATCACGTGGTTGAAGAGTATGCATTCTACTTTAGAGAAAAGCAATTGTTTATAAAAACTGTAAGTAAAAGTATACTTAAGATCCTAAGGACTTCTTTATTGTTCAGTTAGCATCGTTAGGGAGGAAAATGTTATTTCAGTCTGATACTGTGACAGAGGTAGATAAAAATATGCCCTTCTCTACTCTTCAGATAGAGAATGCTAATACTATTTTGATTTGAACTTCTAGGTACCGTGTGCTCCCTCCCGTGCCGCGTCAGTTGCTTGTAGTACTGTGGTGTCCTCGGTTTATGCCAAAGGAATCTTCCAAGAAGGCCTATTCTTATGTGATATTTAATCTGATCTTTTAGCAAGAAAACTAAGAATAATTTTGGACTGGGCTTCTGGATTTTTTTTTTTGGCTGCTTATCTAAACTGAATAGAGCAAACTACTGACTATTTTGGGGCTTTTGAAGAGCAATTCCAGTCGAGAAAATGACTGTTACATTTGAAAAACAACATAAATTTTTAAATTGTATGGATTTGAGTGAGATTTGGACTCAAGAATTCTTTTTGTTTCTTTACCTGATTTTGAAAAATAAGTGCTTATTGGCCAGTCCAGAAGAGACATATCTTTCTCAAATCCCTTGAAACATCTTGGGTAAAATTAATGCATCACTTTAAAAATAATAGCCCAAGGTGTTATTTAAATTCAAAAAGTTTAGGGATTTGAGAATACAGGAAACCAGAAATAGCTATTGAATTTTCTAGGATTTTATTTATTTAAGATCTTTAGAAGTTAAATAGTCAGTGCAATTAGCCAGTTTTCTATAGATTCTTATTATCAACCTATAAATTGGTAAGTATTTTTCGTGTTGTAGTTCAGTAAAAGTGAGAATACAACATTGTGGTTTGTATATGAAGTATTCTAGTAAAAGACTTCTGTGCTGAAGACTTGGTTCTCAGCTGGCGGTGCCGCTGAGGGGATGACTGGGTCATCAGGATGCTACTTCACAGCTCCTTGAGCCATTGATCAATTCATAGCTCAATGAGCTACTAAGAGGTGGGGCCTGGTTGGAAGAAGTAAGTCACTGGAAATATACTTTGGACTTATATCTTGTCCCTGGACCTTCCCACATCCTGTACATTCATATTCATTCTCTCTCTCTCTCTCTCTCTCTCTCTCTCTCTCTCTCTCTCTCTCTCTCTCTCTCTCTCTCCTTTCTGCTTCCTGGCTGCCATGAGATGCATAGCTTTCTCTATGGTGTGCCTTTCTACCATGAGCCTCATCATTAGCTCAAAAATACAGAACCAACTGACGCTTGACTGAAACCTTCAAAACTGTAAGCTAAATTAGCTTTCCTGCTTTAGGTTGATTTTTTTTTTAGGTATTTTGTCACAATAATGAAAAGTGACTAACACAATGTGGTAGTTAATCTTTATAGTCAATTTGACTGCATTTAGAATCACTTCAGTGACTAGGACATACCTCTATTGTATCTCTGAGGGCATTCCCTGGGATTGACTAATGGAAAAAGACCTGCCCTCATGTAAGTGGCATCACCCCCTAGGCTGGAGCTCTAAACTAAGTAAACAGAGGAAAGGGAGAAAGCCAGAACTGTCCATTGAGCTCATTAGCCTATTTATTGATGGATGGGGTTTTGGGGTGTGTGTGTGTGTGTGTGTGTGTGTGTGTGTGTGTTTGCGCGCACACAGGTGTGTGTATGTGTGTTTAAATTTAGAGTTCTTTGTATATTGTTGATGTTAATCTCCTGTGCAATGTATCATCTGTGAACATTTCTCTCCATTCCATATCTGGGCTCCCAGTGCTCTGGTGATTCTTTTTCTTTGCTTCGCAGATTTTAAATTTCACATTTGTCAATTCTTCACATTGTTTCCTGTCTTATTGGAGTCCATTACAGTAAATACTCACCTATGCCTGTATCCTAAAGTGTCTTATCTATGTTTTCCTCTACCAGTATCAAAATTGCAGGTCTTACACTAAAGTCTTTGATACCCTTTGCATTGTTGGGAGTAGGGGACAGAGTGAGAGATATGGACCTACTGTCTTCTTCATGTGGACATCCAGATTTCCCTTCACCATTTGTTGATGAGGCTTTCCTAGCACCATTTATTGAAAAAAAATCTATCTTTTCCCAGTGCATGTTTTGACACCTTTAGGTGGGTGTATTTATATGAATTTATTCCTGGATCCTCTGTACTCAATATCTATTTTGTGCCTGCAACATGCTGTTTTTTTATACTATGGCTCTGAAGTGTAATGTGAGAATAGATATCATTAGGTCTCCAGCACTGATTTTTGATTAGGATTACTTCCGTTCTCTATGTGATGGTCTTACTATGTAGCCCAAGCTGGGCTTGAACTGAAAATTCATTTGTCTCAACCATCTAAGTATTATGATTCAAGGCTTTGAGCAGCTACTTTTTTTTGTAGAATATGTTTTTTTTTAATGGCCCTCTTTTGACTTCATTGAAGAAGAGAAGGGCTTGGAATTAGTTTTCATATCTGTATGTTTCAATTACAGAAATGGAGTTAATATGATGTTGATGCAGGAGAAATCAGGGTCTCCACTTAGAGTTTTTAGTCTCATTAAGAAATGAATTTAAGAATGGACTCAAACAGAAGCTTGAGGAAAATTTTACTAGAGATTAAAAGAAAAATCACCAAAGCAGGCTAGAAGTGAATCTCAGCAGCTGCCTTGAAGAAGAGAATGGAGAGAAAGAAAAAAGCAGTGCTATTTGAGTTGGCATCGATGTCAAACACACGGCAGATAAGCATCAAGGAGGGGAACTTTAGAGAAAGAGTAAGGAATCCCAAAATGTTGGGGATGCCTGAAATGTTAGGAAAAACATGCTTGAAAGAGACAGAAGAAAGAGGGAGGTTGTGCTTTTCTGAGTAAGTTGTAGAGGTGGGCAGACTTACAAAACTGAATGGCTGCAGCCCAGTAGACTATTCCACTAGGGGTGGATATTCTGGGAAGGAAAGGTACATTATGACCTCACCAGACTTGAGTATTGGGTCTCTATCCAGGCCAGAGATTATGTTATCTTGAGCACAGGGAATTTTTCCTTTCAAACACCTTTTCCATATTTCCCTAGTTAAAGTGTGTATATTATTTTTGAAATAAGAAAATTAATGCTGATGTTTTTGTTTTTTGAAGAGTATACCTGAAAGTGGAAGTGAAGACCCCCTGTCTCAAGCTTTATAACATATTTAAGTGGTAAGTGGTGATCTTTACAATTGTAGCTTACCATTCAATTTGCTCATTTAGTATTTGCTTTATTTGGCCCAGAAATTTCTCTTAATCTATGATTGATAATTAACCTGCTTCTAGAAATAGCTACATTTTTTTCAAAGTGTCGCCTCTGAAAAAAAATGTTATTCCACCAGAATAAAATTTAGAAAGCTCTCCCCTAAGTGTTATTTTATGCCTTCATTTAAGCGTACTGAATCAGACCAAGTTTGGTCATTATTAAAAGTTTAACATTTTATCAATTCTTTTTATTGAATTTTTGTGTATTTCATACAGATATTCCCAATCAATCTTAATTACCATTACACCTCCTTCTCCACTGGCAGCCTTCCCCAACCCCTCACAACCCACCGCTGGAATTCATACACTCTGCATTTGTGTTAAGGCCTACTGTGCCAAATTAATCTCCCCCGATGTTCCTCAATGTCAGATCATCCAGTGAGGTCAGCCTAACCACCGTCCCTGGTTTTAAGACGATCAGCTCTTCCTCATGCAACAGTAACCAGCTGCCAATATTTCTTCAGCTAATATTGAGATCTTCTGCCCATTTCCCCAGTTCTATGCTGAGTTTTTGTCTGCTTGAATTTGCATGGATTTGGTGAATGTTGACACTATTGTTGTAGGTTCATATGAGCAGGGTCCCAGGAGCTTGTAGGACTCTATACATCCACCAGAGACAAGTGCAGGAGGAAAGTTTTGCAATTCAAGAATTTGAGAACCAAAAATCAAGGCCTTGAATGACCCTAGTAATAAACTGAATCCATAATCAATATATCTGATCCTTGGACCAAAAGGCATAGATGAGAGTAGAAGAGGAAGCCAGGAAGTCTGCACCAATAAGTGTCCCTGAATAGAGGTCTAAATCCTTCCTTTGACCCCAGGACCAGGAAGGTTGGGAAGAGCAAGCTGATGGGGAGATAGAATTAAACACTCTTTATGTTATTGTGTCTTCAATATATGGGATGAAAATTCCAGCCTTGTTCTATCACAGTTACCTGGAGGCCTTGCTAGCTCGCAGACTGTTGGGTCTACCAATCATTCTGATTCAATAGATCTAGGTGGAGCCTAATAATTTGCAAATCTTCCGTAACCAGTTTGGCTTTATGTTGCTGGTAAGGAGGCACACTTGGAACCACTGGTAAGGAGAACTTGTCTTTTATTTCTTGGGTGTAACCTTTCATGTTCAGTATTATCCATTCACCCCCTCTCTGCCCTTATCACTGGACAGTCACTGCCCCCTCCTCAGGAAGAACACATGTAATACTAGGAGGCCATTTCAGCCTTCAGCCTCTTCAGGCCCATGGTATTAACAGCATGCACTGCTGTTAACCTTGTGTTCATTCCCTTGTTGCTTTCCCAACATCTTTGCACATCTTTATAAAAAGCATCTTCACAGACTCATCAAATTAGTATTTTCAGTGTACCGGATGTTTCTGCTAGTATCTTGACTAGTAGAGGAGGGTAAGTGACCAGCCTTAAATTATTTGCCCTATATCCAACCTGTCTAGAATGAGAGGGCCTGTAATATCTTCACTGACATTTCAATACCACTGAACTTGCTAACTTCGTGTTTCTTTGTAAAAATAAGAGCCAACAGTGGAAGCTAGAGGAAAGAGGGTGATTATTGTGCTGTGGTAGAAGGTTTATGAACATAATAACCTGTATGATGAAAAGCAGAAAGTATAGTAACTAAGCATGCCACTTGGAATTTCAGGTACAAGCATACCACTTCAAGTGTGGGTGACAGCTGCTCATTTTTGAGCCATAAGATAGAATAAACAATGAATCTTTCGTATCTCTGATTTCAGGCAGGGTGTTGAAAATGTGCCTTTTTCTTTTTGATGCATATGTAATAAAGCAATAGAGTAAGCTAAATGAAAGGCTCAACAAAACAAAAGCCAGGGGTCATTAAGATTCAGTATTTCTAATCTCCATAAATGACTAAAGTTAAGAAATTGTTTCAGGGCAAGGATCATCTCCAGAATGTTCTCAGAATAATATGATCTAAAGATGAAGATGAGGGTGTGGCTATAATGTCTCCTGAGACTTGTTATGAGCTACTATATTGCCCCAGAAAACTATTTCAATCATAGGATAGACTAATAGAGTGAACCTCAGGTCATTAAATTTGAACAGGAACAATTTGCTACTCATCAATAAGTAAGTAATTATAGTTTGCTATCCAAGACATATTGTGACCATAACATAAATGATAGCCACAGACCCTAATCGAACATCTCACAGGGCCAATTTAGCAATCTGATATAACCAGACACATCCTGGCTCCAGGGATTTCCAAGAAAGAAGAACACCTGATGGTGGTCTAGGCTACAATCCCCAGGTTTGGAAGGCTGAGGCAGTAGGTTTATGAGTTTGAGACCAGCCTGAAATACATGGTGTATTAGTCAGTTTTCTGTTGCTGTGATAAAGCACCATGACCAAGGAACTTATAAAAGGAAGAGTTTATTCGAGTTTACAATTGGAGGTTCCAGGGAAATAGAGTCCATTGTGGCGGGAGGCGTGGCAGCTAGATCTGGAGCAGCAAGCCGAGGATCACATCTCGCAAAGAGCACAGGAAGCAGAGAGGGCAACTGTAGACCACAGAGGCTTGTTAAAACTCACTAAGCCTGCCCCCAGTGACACAATTCCCCCAGCATGGCCACACCTTCTAAGACCTCCAAAAACAGCGCCACCAACTGGAGACAAATGTCTGAATACTTACAGCCTATGGGGGACACTCATGCAAACCACCATACATGGCAAGTCCCTATACAAACATAAATAAGTAAATAAAAAATAGGATGCCAATATAAAGTCCCACAAGATACCTCAATTGATATCATGAAGGTCTGGTGACCTGAGTTTGATTCCCATGAAAAGGCGGAAGGAGAAAATCAACTGAAACAAAGTTATCCTCTAATTTCCACGTGCATGGCATGGCACTTGTCCTTAATTTTTAGTCTATAAGGTTCATCATATTATTTATGATTAGCTTCTATTTTAGTATAAGTGGATGAAGGTCATAGTAGCAGTTATAGCCTGGGCTTGATGAAGACCTGCCTGAGATAGTATATGCCAGTGGTATATACTTTATGTCTTTTCATAGCACAACTTGAAGAAATTTAAGACCATTATGTCCTTGTTTAAAGAGAAATAATGTCCTAATGCCAACATCTTAAGACAGTACTTGTGTATATAAATCATGTTTAAAGTATAAACAACAGTCATTCTTCATTCTTCCCAGCTGTGTGTTGAGAGCCACTAGACAGACTGAAATCCCTCTGAATAACTAAGCATTATCAGATACTACTGTTTCCTCATTCTATTACCTTCTCCCTAATTATTTCCAAGGTGCCCTTGGAAGCATTTATCCATCAGGATAAATTCTACATTTCTATATTCCAGAAGCATTCCTCCATAATCTTCTCTTACACTAAAAATCTGGCCTCATAGATTTGTGAAGTAGTGGATGTTTTTACCCATCAAGATTATCAAAGCATCACAAACACAATTTTTTATTCACTTCTCCCTTGTTTTCTAAAGGTTTATTTTTTTATTTTGTACATGTGTCTATACCTACATTTATGTATATGTGTGTATGCCTACTATGTGTGTTCAAGAGCCCACAGATGCCAGAAGGCATCAGATCCCTTAACCTGAGTTACAGGTGGTTGTGAGCCATTGTGTGGGCTCTGGGATCCAAACTCAGGTCCTCTGTAAGAGCAGTACATGCTGTTAACTGCTGAGCCATCTCCAGCCCCTTCCTTCCTCCTTTTCTGAGATACATCTATGTCACTATCTTCTACATTATGAAAAGCAAGCAAGTAACAAGAGGCAAAAACCCTCTAAAATGTTTCTGACTTTTCCTTGCAACCTGCCTAGACTTGTTTAGATGGAGTCTGGTATTCGCTTATTTTGCATCATTGTGGCAAATACTTGACTAAACCACTTAAAAGGAAAACAAATTTATTTTGGCTCACAGCTTCAGAGGATTCAATACATGATTGGTTGGTTGACCCTATGTGCTGGAGCAGAGGAACATGTGCCAAAAGGATAGCTGATCACATCACAATAGACAGAAAGCATAACTAAGAACAGTTAAAGCAGGAAGTTAGAGATACACCTAATCTGAAGGATGATCATCCAACCCCCAAGATAAACTATTCCCTCAAACTTCGGAAGCCTCAAGGTTTCTCAGGGACCTATTGATTATGTAACCCATCCAACATGCTCCACCCCGATCCTGTGTGCTATCACGACACTCCAAACCATGACTTCTGCAGGGAGTGTTTCCGCATTCAACAATCTTTAAACAAGTGTCACCCTCATTCGTTTGATAATATATTTAAACTCTTTGTGTTGTCTTTTTTTATAATTTTAATTTTATTTATTTTATATGTTGTATGACATGTACCTGTCCGCATGCAGGTTTGTGCACCCACGTGTCGAGCAAATGGTGCCCGAGGAGTCAGAAGAGAGGACGTCGATTTCCCCTGGAACTGGTAGTTCTCACTGAAGTGCGAGTTCTCAAGGTTCTCCGGCCGCCAATGGTGGGCCTGCTGGGGATAGAACCCGCCCTCCTGTAGCGGTCCTTTGGAACACTTAACAAAAAAAAAAAAACCCTAGGGCCAAATCTCTCCAGCCCCTTTTTGTTGTTCTTTGCCAAACCACATTTTATTTACACATATTTTATTAAAAATGTGTTGTTGCCTGATGTTTAATAACTAATATAACCTTGATATTTATTGCCATCTTGCTAACTATCCTGTCTCCCCTCTAGTTCTTCAAAATCTAATGGTTTTTATGTTCTGGACTGTGCTTTGCCTTTAGAGAACATCTGAAGAGTGTCCGTTCTTCAGATCACATTATATGATATAGTATCATATATATGTATATATATATATATAGTAAAAATTCAATAATTTACCAAACCAATATAGAAATTAAAGTTATAAGTCCACAATATGAGTAATAAAAAGCAAATAATACTATTTTTATTTTAATTTTAAAATTATTTTTTGTTTTATGTGTATGAATATACTGCCTGCATGTGTATAAGTGCATTAGTGTTGTACACATGGAGGTCAGAAGAGAGTATCAGATCCCCTGGACCCGAAGTTACAGATGGTCCTTAGCCACCATTTTTGGTGCTGGGACTTTAGGTCCTCTACAAGAGCAGCCAGTGCTCTTAACCACTGAGCCATCTCTCTAGCCCCTGCTTTTAGTATTTTACACAGGGTTTCAGGTAACTTGGGCTGGTCTTGAACTCACTATGGAGACACCTTGAAACCTTCTGCCTTCACTTCCCAAGTACTGGGATTATAGGCATATATTTCAATGGCCGTTTGGGTTTTTTTTATTTTTTTATTTTTTTATTTTTTGTCTTTTTGAGACATGGACTCCATTTAGTCCCAGCTGGCTTGGAGCTCTCTATGTAGACCAGACTGGCCTTGAACTCACAGAGATCCGCATGCCTCTGCCTCCCAAGTGCTAGGGTTAAAGGCGTGTGCCACCACACCCAGCACATGGCTGTTTTTTTTAAAGAGCTGCTTGGCTTCCAGATACTATGGGCAGAGTTGGTTCAAGCATCATGATTATAAAGCAGAAGGCTCATGGATAGAGCTATGGAGAGTCTTTCCTCCTCCTGAACCCAGGTCTAGACAAACTCCCACATCACCTTCTAGGCCTGGCAGGTATTTTGTCACTAGTTCACCATTGCTTTGGATTTGTATCTTTGGCTGCTACAGCTTGGTTCTAGAATGTTCCTCCAAGGACCATGTGTAGTACCTGGTCTTTAACTTGGCGCTACTAGAAGATAATGGAAAGCTGTAAACGGTAGGGGTCCTGAGAGATCTTCAGGTCCTTTGGGGTATGTCCCTTATGGATACTGTGGGTCATGGCCCCTTCCTCCATCACTTCATAGTCACAAGGTGAATGAGTTTATTCTGCCATTCACACCCCTTCATGAAGTGCTGTATCCAAAAAGGCCTCAAAGCAACGGAGCAAATCAATCATGGACCAAAAACTCCATTGCTAAGGGCCAAAATAAGCCTTTTGTCTTTATAACTTCTCTCAGATATTTTTTAATAGTGACAGAAAGCTAACAAATTGGCCTATGGCAGAAAACTCAGAAATTCTATCTCAAGGTAACTCAAAGCTTAATGACCTAGTTCAAGGGTGTCTAAAAGCCAAATTCTGGGCTATTGAGATTGAAAAATACTCCTGGTAAACCACACATAAATTTTCTCTACCACTCTGGTTTTTGTCTCTTCTTCAATTCTAACTTGTGAGGTTTTTTGTTTTTGTTTCTTATGTTTATTTTTATTGACATACAGTCATTGTACAAAGTAGTCATTTTTCTAAGGCCATATTTGTATAGTTTGAACTATACTTTGACTATGTCTTGATATTTCTTACATACATATACATATATAGGCTAATATGCATGCATATATTCCAAGTAGACATTAAGCAGGTGTTTGATTAATTAATCCAGCATTTTCCAGATGATCTGTGTTTTCAGATTGTCTAATCAATCTTATTACCAGCACTGGAAGTCTTCTGGTCCATTTCATTTGTCTTGTTTTTACTTCACAATTTCTATTTCCTTGTGCTTTTAACTTATTCAGACCTTAATTTTTCATGGTCTCGGCCAACAATATTCTCCTTGCCATGAATTTCACTATTTATATCCTTAAGAAAAAAGGATTTCTCCCTGCTGATGGCCATAATATATTGCTTTGAATGAGCTTTGCATGGAAGGGAAATATCTACAGGCTTAAAATCAGACTGTAATTGGCTGCTTCACTATTAGTCACTCGCCACAACAGCGAGGCCATATGTATACAGGATGGACCCACAAGGCTCTGTGCATGAGGCAATTTACATAATAACTATAATTATGAAAGTATAGCTGGCCTTCCATCATTGTGAATTCCACATCTGTGGGTTCAACCAACTACAGATGTAAAGGATTTGGAAAAAATAAATTTGCCTCTGTATCAAATATGCACAGAGTTTTTGCCATTTCATTATTGTCCAAATAATGCAACAACCATTTGCTATGACAATAATTTACATAGAATTTGCACTATTAAGCATTACATACTCTAAAGATGATTTAAAGTCTGTGTTGGGATTTGTACATGCTGTATGTACATACCTGCCATTTTATATAAGGAACTAAAGAATCAATGGATTTTGATATTCAAAAGGTATCCTAGGACCAATGCCCACAGACACTGAGGGGTGACTAATTATTATGACTCACACATTAACTTCTTACCAATGGAAAACACAGGGACATGACTTGCACAATAAGGAAGTCTCATTGCCAAAATGATAAGATTTTTATTCTATTCCAACCAAGTCCTTTCTAGTCCCTGTGGATCTTGCTTCTTCAACATGCACCTTGGTCTCTCTTTTTTCATTTCTGTTTTGTCTTAAAGTCATCCTCTGAGTAGAATGTTCTCAAACTCTAAAAGGCTCCTATGCACAGTATGTTCATGGTGACATAGATTCCCCAGAGCTGTACAACTAGTGAGTTGTTTCAAGAGCTTCCCTATGAGGAATTTAAACAAGCTGCTGTTAGGTGGTAGCTTTCAAAGCTGACTATCAGCATTTTCACCAAGATGTTCTGACATATTTGTTTCCACAATTATGAAACATTTACACATACTTTGTTATTAACAATATATGTATAATATCAGTGATTCACTTTTATGTCACTCAGATTATGGGCATTTACATTGAGTGAAATTATTAAAATAAAAGTATATTGGGGATGGACAGATGGCTCAGTGGCTAAGAGCACTGGCTGCTCTTGCAGAGGACTTGGGTTCAATTCCCAGCACCCACATTGCAGCTAACAGCCATCTCTAACTCCAGTGCCAGGGGAATCTGACACTGTCTTCTGACTTTTGCAAGCATTGCATGATACAGGTGCACTTACATACATGTAGGCAATACACATACATATAAAATAAAAATAATAAATAAAATATTTTTTGAGACAGGGTCTCCCTTTAGTCCCAGCTGGCCTGGAGCTCACTCTGTATACCATGCTGGCCTTGAACTCACAGAGATCTGCCTGCCTCTGCCTCCCAAGTGCTGGGATTAAAGGCATGTGCCACCATGCCCAGCATAAAATATTTGAAATCAAATAACATTATAAACTGGGTGTTGTGGTGCACTTTTATAATCCCAGTATTTGAGAAGCAGAAGCAAGAGGGTTGTCTCATGTTTGGGATAACCTGATCTACACAGCAAATAGCAGGCCAGCCGTGGCTACATACTGATATCTTTTCTGAGAAAAAACAAATTAATGAAATAAATCTCTTTGCTTAGAGGCTACAGTCAAAGAATCTACTAGAAATAAATCAGGGGCTAGAGAGGGATTCAAATGCTGTCAGAGAAGAAAGAAGTGATTACACTACCCAGAAAACAGCATTCTATTAGAACTGGTAAGCCAGTCATTTCAGAGCTGGGAAAAGCAGGCAAGAACCACACCGCCAGAAGGGGAAGGGCTAGTCATTAGTGTGGAGGGGAAGGTCTAGTCATTAGTAGTCTGTCTTTACAAGTTTAAAGAAAAGCATCTGCTTGATCTAGATTTGTCCTTGGCTAGCTGGCATCCAGTTCTGACCTCAGCTGAGGATGCTGTTCAAAAGAGAAATGAACGTGAGGCTGTGAAGTGCAAGACAACACTACCATATATGTAGCAGTTTCCGGAAGCCATGCTTCTTGTCTACATTTTCTTTCTCACCAGAAAGAACAAAGGGAGAGTTACAAAGCTAGGAACCAATCCTAAGCACAGAGTTTCTTCCAGAATGTCAACACTTTTTAAAGTGTGGCATGCAGATAACTTCTGAATCCCATTCGTAACTGATAAGAATAATGTATTCACCTTAGAAATGTTCTGAAATGAACAAATGCAAACCATATGTTACACAACTGAAAGGAAACTCAGCTCTTTCCTCCACCTCCACAGCTCCTTGCTGAAGGCCTGGTTCCAGCGGGGGTTTCAGCTTTCCTCTCCATTTCTTCATGCTCTGTACTGACTGTGCAGAGGAGCTATGAGAGGCCTCCAGGGCAGCAGCATTGCCAGAGTGTGGCTGGCACCAGCCGTCATTCTTGAAGTGCCATTGGGCATGATGTGAAGCCCAGTCCAGACTCTTACTTGCCTTCACAACTTTTTGTAACAGGTGCAGCCAGTGAACTCTTGCCACCGTCTTCCTTAAATGCACACAAATAAAGCGTTACCATGTCCTGGAGGCGAAGCCTTGCCTACTTCCATGAATCATTTTGTGTTCATGACTCTGCAGCTGGGAATTAGTCATTGAGATGCAATTAGTTTCTTCAACTTAGGAAATGCTTGGACTAATGATTTAATGTCCATATGTAAGCCCATAGTCAGACATCTAGAAAACTGCCAATTTACACATTTGGCCTCAAACAACAAGCACATATATTTTTGCACTCTGCCATCAGAACCCCAAATGAACCCAGACAGAGAGTCATGTGCTGGAACTGGCCAGTCTCCTACATTTGTACAGGACAGACACAATCAGAGCTGGGTGTTTGGGGATCTTGAACCCAGCCAAACACATGGCAGACCCAATTTGTTGAGAGTAGAAACAAAATATGTTCTTATGTCAAAAAAATTGTATAGATACTTGATAACTTCATCAAATTTGGACCAAACAACAAAATTGTGTGACACCTTGCTTTTACTTTGGTAGCCAAATCTCAGCTACTGAAGAAGCAATCCCACATTACCAAAAATACACATAACTTTGTGAATCTGATACCTTTTTTTTAAGAACTAATATGTGTTCTCAAGTATATAGACACATGCCCTGTCCAGTTTACATCTCCATACATTTCATTTTTTGTTTGTTTGTTTTAATTTATTTATATTTTTTTATCAAATCTAGACCCGTGTCCCCCCATCCCCCCACCCCACCAGAGCTCATGCATTCTGACAAACATGCTTTTCATCTCTTTCTCAGTCTTTCTCAATATTCTCCATGTGGAAGTTGACTGTTTTGAGCAGAAGTTCACTGTTTCAGTCAGTTCTTTGATGCAGTCCTTTCTGTTGTTGTTGTTGTTGTTTCCAATATGCATCATTCCCAACTGCTTTGGACAAAAGCTCAAGGGGCCATGCACAAGAAATACTTACAACTAGGTAATTGGCATTAGCATCCACAGATGAGGGATACCATTCTTCATTTGTTTTTCGGGGACTGTGTTACTTCACTCAGCATGATGTCCTCTAGCTCCAGCTAATTTCCTGCAAAGCTCATGATGTCGTCTTTCTTTACTGTTATATAGAACTCTACTGTATAGATGTACCACATTTTCTCTATCCACTCATCAGTTGAGGGGCATTTGGGTTGGTTCTAGCTCCTTGCTATTGTGAAGAGAGCTGAAATAAACATGGCCGTGCATGTATCTGTGTGGTGGGGTGAGTCTTGAGGGTACATGCCTAGGAGTGGTATGGCTGGGTCAGGTGGCAAGTTCATTCCAAGTCTTCCAAGCATTCTCCACACTGCTTTCCATAGTGGCTGTACGAGTTTACATTCCCACCAGCAGTGGATGAGTGTTCCCCTTTCCCCACAACCTCTCCAGCACTTGGTATCATTTGTTTTCTTGATCCTAGCCAGTCTTATTGGAGTAAGATGATATCTTAAAGTGGTTTTCATTTGCATTTCCTTAATGATTAGTGATGTTGAACAGTTCTTGAGGTGTTTCTCAGACATCTCTAATTCCTCACTTGTGAAGTCTCTGTTCAGTTCTTTGCTCCATCTATTGAGTGGGTCATTTGTTTTCTTTTTTCTTTGTTTTTTGAGTAGTTTATATATTCTGGAAATCAATGCTTTGTCAGATGTATCTGCAGTGAAGGTTTCCTCCCACTCTGTGGGATTTCTCTTCACTTCCTTGATTGTTTCTTTTGATGTACAGAAGCTTTTGAGTTTAATGAGGTCCCATTTGTCAATTGTCGACCTTAATTCTTGTGCAGCTGCTGTCTGATTTAGGAAGTCTTTTCCTACGCCTATGTCTTGTAGTCTGCTGCCAACTTTTTCTTCTATCACCTTCAGAGTTTGGGGTTTCACGTTGAGGTCTTTAATCCATCTGGAGTTGACTTTTGTACAGGGTGAGAGGTAGGGGTTTAATTTCATTCTTCTACAAGTGGTGATCCAGTTTTGCCAACACCACTTGCTGAAGATGCTGTCTTTTCTCCATTGTGGTTTCTTGGCCCCCTTGTCAAATATGAGATGGCTGAAATTGTATGTGCTCAGATTTGGATCTTCGGTTTTGTTCCATTGGTCAACAGGTCTGTTTTTGTGCCAGTACCAGGCTGTTTTTATGACTATAGCCCTGTAGTATAGTTTAAAATCTGGTATAGAGATCCCTCCTGTGTAGCTCTTTTCACTCAGGATTGATTTGGCTATTCGGGGTCTTTTGTTTCTCCAAATGAATTTAAGAACTTTTGTTTCCAAGCCTGTGAAGAAACTCTTGGGGATTTTGATTGGGATTGCATTAAATCTATACAAGAGTTTTGGTAAAATGGACATTTTTACAATGTTAATTTTCCCAATCCATGAGCATGGGAGGTTTTTCCATCTTCTGAGGTCTTCTTCAATTTCTTTCTTTAAGGGTTTAAAATTTTTGTTGTAGAGGTCTTTGGTGTCTTTGGTTAGGTTTGTTCCTAGGTATCTTATTGTTTTTGAGGCTATTGTGAGTGGGAAGGTCTCTTTGAATTCTTTCTCCAGTTGCTTGTTCTTGGTGTAAAGAAAGGCCATTGATTTTCTAAGGTTAATTTTGTATCCTGCCACTTTGCTGAAGCTGTTAATCGTTTCTAGGAGTTTTCTGGTGGAGTTTTTAGCATCCCTTAAGTAAACAATCATATCATCAGCAAATAGGGATAGCTTGACTTCCTCTTTTCCAATTAGTACTCCTTTAATTTCCTTTTCTTGCCTTATTGCTCTAGCAAGTGTTTCAAGCACTATATTGAAGAGGAGTGGTGACAGGGGGCATCCTTGCTGAGTTCCTACCTTTAAAGGGAATATTTCTGTCATTTCCCCATTTAGGATGATATTGGCTGTGGGTTTCCTGTATATGGCTTTGATTACATTGAGGAATGATCTCTCCAATCCAAATTCTTCTAGGACTTTAAGCATGAAGGGATGCTGGATTTTGTCAAAGGCTTTTTCAGCATCAATTGAGATGATGGTGTGGTTTTTGTTTTCATTCCATTTATGTGTTTGATGATGTTTATTGATTTTCGTATGCAGGGATGCTGCATCTCAGGTATGAATCCAACTTGCATACATTTCATTTTTATGGATGCAAAAGTAGAAGGAAAGTTAACAGAGGGATTGTCTTTACACAATTGTGTAACCATACACAAATGTATGATTATTTTATTAGCAAAACATGCTTGAATTTCCATGTAAAGCAAGAGCAGAGTTTTCAGTTTGGCTTAAGTATTATAATAATACATCTCTAAAGATGACTGGAGAATGTGCTCTAGAAATAAATGTTTCTCACTAATCTAATAAACAGTTGGTTTTTATGTTTATTTTTAAATATTTTTATTTTTATTTTTTATGTGTATGATTTGCCTGCATGTGTATAAGTACACTACAAGCAGAACCCAGAAGATGGCATTGAATCCTCTGGAACTGGAGTTACAGATAGTTGTTAACTGCCATATGGGTGCTGGGACCTGAACCCAGGTCCTCTGCAAGAGCAGCCAGTGCTCTGAACTGCTAGGCCATCTCTACAGCCCCTAAACAGTTGTTTTGACATCCACTAATATGCATATAATAATGAAGCAAAATAAGTTTCATTTTTAAAGTAGATAATGTATGTTTAACAGATTTAACTACCAGAGCCTTGAGTAAATGTTATTTAATGAATATTTAATCCAACTATTAATATGTAATGATACATGGAAAAATTTTTTAAGTTGATGCCTGCTAGAAGGGATAGTAAATTGTGTTATAACTAGGCCAGAAAAGATGTGCTGAGTCTATGAAGGCCCCCTAGGATTCTTCATTAAGAGGTGGAGCAAGGCCACTAATGGTGACTCTAAAATTGAAAGGTCACAATAAAAGTGGACAGAGAAATTCTGATGGGCTAATGTCAAGGAATCAAAGGGGGTGGTGGTGAAAACAGTTGGGAAAGAAAAGAGATGATGTAACCAGTCTTAAGGGCTATTTTCGGTTCTGGTGGTTTCCTGGTTGAATTTCAGTACACACACTTCCTTAAAGTCCCTTTTGTTCTATTAGATGGGTTGGCACATGACTTGACTCTTTCTGTTTTAAACAAAACAAAACAAACAAAAGGCCCAACTAAGGCAGAGTCTGTGGATGTTGATCCCAAGAAAGTTTCATAAAACAGTAGCTGTCTCTCCAAGAACTCTGGGTCTATAGTCATTCTAAAAACGAGAGGTTCCTTGTATGGCTAGCCAGGTCCTGGTCTAGAAATAGAAAGGAAAAAAAAAAAAGAGTAAGAAAGCCTTTGTCATGCTCGAAGACTCTTCCTTTTCAGTGCCAGAAGCAAAAGCCAGATGGCTAGTTGAGCAAATAAGATTTCTATAGCACTTTTGGTATGACACAGAGCTAGAAGTAGCCAAGGTGCATTCTCTTAATTACTGTGGACACTAGTATGTTGATGGAATTGTGGTTGATATGTAGAGATGAATTAAACATAGTGTTTGTTTTCAATGGTTCACATTCTAAATTTACATGTAAATAATTGCAAAAGAAAATAATGAGTGCTTAATAGTCTTTTAACTAAAATTATCAAAAAAACTAATTAATTGAATTGAACAATAAAGAGAAATGTAAGATCTCATTAGGCAGAAAGTGGTAAGGGAAATTTAGATGTTATACACTGTATATTCTTTTGTCTCTGGCTTCTTTGCATCAGCATAATCCCTTTCTGATTTATTAATATGTACATCAGTAATTTATTTTTATTAATATGAAGTATTTCATTTCTATGAGTATATTATCATGCAATTACCATTTGTCTTAATTCAGTCTGCCATAATAAAATACCATAGAATGAGAAGTGTAAGCAATAGAATTTATTTTCTCTAGTTCTAGAAGCTGAAAGTCTAAGATCAAGAAGACATCAGGACTGGTGTCTGGTGAGGGCTCTCTCATTAGTCTGTTGGTAACCAGCTTTTCACTGTATCCTTACACAACCTTGTTGCCTGTTTCTTCCTATCCTTATAAGGATGCACTGATCCCATTGTGAAGAGCCCATGCCCTTGACCTCAGCTGAGTGCAATTGTCTCTACTGTTATCACATTGTGGAGTAAATCTTCAGCATGAATTTTGAAAAGACATAATCTAGTCTATTATGTTATATTCTTATCTTTGACATTTTAAAATAATCTTTGTTTGAACAATTGTGTAGACATAAGCACTTACATGTGTTGCATTCCACCCCTAAGCTAGAGAGGCAAAGATGATTCTGCTCAGCTTCAGAGGATGCTTCAAAAAGAATTTTGTTAATAAGTTGCAATAATCAAATTTCCACACCAATGTTTAAGAATTTTTTCTGATTTGCATATGTCTTACATTTGGTATTGATAGTCCTTTTCATTTTAGTTAAACTGGTAGTGTCAGGTGTTATTTCTAATGATTTTTATTTGCAATTTCATGATGGGCATTATTTTGTGATATTATAACTGGGGAGACGTGAACAAACTACTCACCCCAAATAAAGAACCAATAGTGTTCAAATATACCCCACCCCCACCCTGTTCCCTGCCAGCCTTGGGCCCAGGCCCAAGATCTTTGTACTAGCTTCTTAACCCGGACTAGCTAAACTCTCTGGCTTAGATTGCTAAATCTCCCTTAAGGTGTTCCCCATCCTCATCTTCCTCTGACTACTAATCCTTTTGACACAGACTGGTCCATTTATAACCCTGGTAAGTCAGATTCCACCCATCACATCTCTTTTCCATTCCCCAGTAACCTCAACACATCTAATCTACCCACCCTGATTCCCTCCCCCTGCTACCCATGAGCCCAGGCCCCCTAAAATTCCTTTGTGTTATATCTCTAGAGTAGCTTCCTAACCCGAACTAGAAAACTCTTCTAGCCTAATCTGTTAAGTCTTCCAAGAAGGTCCCCACCCTTCCCCTGGAGTCCTGATCTGCCTTACATGGACTAGCACTCCTTACCCACCAACTATCCAACCCAGCCTACTGACCTGCAAGAACCTGAAACACACACCAACTAATTTTTCATATCTGACCAAAAAGCAACCAAGTTATATAAACAATATAAACAGAACTAAAATTCAAATAAGCAAAGGCAAAACAGAATCTCCTATGAGACACATGACCAACAAAGAAAATCCATATGCCCAACTGGTAGTGCAAAAGCATAAGCAATATGAAAAATCAAGAGAATATCTCCCCAATAAAACCCACCAATCCTACATAAGTGTACTACAACAAGAATCACCCTGAGGAACTCCAGGATGCAGAAGTTAAAAGAACAATCACAAACATGATCGAAGAACTTAAAGAAAACACAAATAAACAATTCAAAGAACTCAAAGTGAACAGACATAAAATTGTGATGGAAGCTCAATACAAATATGCAGCTGAATGAGAAAGCAAAAGAAATCTAGGTTGTGAAAAGTGAATTCACAAGAGTTAGAAATGTTAAGAAAAAAAAAAAAGAGTTAGAAATGTTGAAGAAAACCCAAACTGAAATGAACATGGAATTGAAAAACTCAAAAGCCAATTGGAAACAACAGGAGAAAGACTCAGAAATAGAATTAATGAAACAGAAAACAGAATATCAAGCCTGGATGACAAAGTTGAAGATGGACTCCTTAAGCAAAAACTACATAATTTTTTTAAACAAGAATGGAATATGCAAGAAATGTGGGAAGACCAAGTATATGCTTTGTAAACATACAAGAAAGAGAATTTCAGGCCAATGGCATCGATCAGTTCTTCAACATGATTATAGAAGAAAACTTCCCTAAATTAAGGAAAGACATACCTGTATAGATTCAAGAAGCACATAGAATGTCAATTAGATATGACCAGAGCAGAAGCTCCCCATAGAATATCATAGGAAAAACATAAAATGTACAGAAAAAAGAGGGTACTGAAAGCTGTCAGAGAAAGACAAGTAACATATAAAGGAAAACCCATCCAAATTACAGCTGACTTTTTGATGCAAATTATGAAAGCCTGAAGAGCCTAGACCAAAGTATTCCCAGTTCTAATGACCCTGAATACTTTTTCCAACAAAACTACCTATCATAGTTGAAGAGAAATTGAAAATTTTCTATGAACACAAATAGGCTGAAAAAATTCATGTCCACTAAACCAGCCTAATAGAGAATACTGAAAGTAATACAAGAGACTGAAAAAAGGAATGACTATACCCAAGAAGTTACAGAAAGAAAACAAAGAAAGGTATAACGACAGAAACACAAAAGGGGACCAGAAATACAAACAAGTTGAAATGATAGTAACCTACATACATCTTTCAATATTAGCACTAAACATCAACAATCCCAACTCCTCAGTCAAAAGACACAGGCTAGGAGAATGGATAAGAAAGAATAATCCATCTTTTTTTTTTTTTTTTGTCTTCAAGAAACTCATCTTACCTTCAATGATGGGCACTAACCTAGAGTGAGAGGATGGAAAAAAATATTTCAAGCAAATGGTCCTAAAAAGTAAACAGATGTTACAATTCTAATATCTGACAAAATAGACTTCAAATTAAAACTAATCAGAAGAGATAAAGAAGATCGTTTCATTCTAATGAAAGGAACAATCAATCAAGAATATGTATAATCATGAACATATATGTACCAAACTCTGGTGCACTCGAAAACAGTACTACAGGACTTAAAAAAGATCATTCACAACTCAGTAATAATAGATGATTTCAATACCCCCACTGTCTTCAATAGACAAATAATAAACAGAGATACATTTGAATTAAATGACATCTTATATGAAATGGACCTTACAGACAGTGACAGAATATTCCACTTGTCATGGTTTGAATGAGAATGTCCCCCATAGCCTTCAAGTATTCAGACATTTTGTCCCCAATTGGTGACACTGTTTTGGTAGATCTTAGACGGTATGACTATGCTGGAGAAAGTACATCACTGGGCTTAGAGAGTTCAACAAGCCTTGCTAATCTCCAGTTGTGCTCTGTTTCATGTGCTCACTAGAGGATGTGAACCTCAGCTCTCTGCTCCAGATCCTGCCACTATGCCTCCCTGCCACAATGGACTCTAATTCCTAGGAGCCATCAATCATAAACTCAAATAAGCACTTTTTTATTTTTTTTAATTATTTATTCATTTTTTATGTGTTTGAATGTACTGTCTGCATGCAGGTCTGTGCATCCGTGTCATGCAATGCCGCGGAGATCAGAAGAGGGTGTCGGATTCCCCCTGGAACTGGAGTCAGAGACGGTTCTCAGCCACCATGTGGGTGCTGTGGATCGAACCCAGGTCTTCTGCAAGAGCAGTCAGTGCTCTTAACCGCTAGACCATTTCTCCAGCCCTCAAATAATCTCTTTTATAAGTTCCCTTGGGCATGGTGGTTTTATCACAGCAACAGAAAAGTGACTAATACACCACTCAACCACCAAAGAATACACATTCTACTTATTGGCCCATGCAAATTTTTCTAAAATTGACCACACTTTGGGACACAAAATAAATATCAACAAATACAAAAAATGAAGTAATTCCATGCATTCCATAAGACCACAATGCAATAAAGCTTATAATCAAGAGCAAAAGAGGCTCTAGTAACTTTACATGAACTAATGGAGATTAAACAACACACTCCTGAATGATCAAAGAAGAAATTAAGAAAGAAATAAAATATTACTAGAATTACTAAATGAAAATGTGAATACAACACAACAAAACCTCTGGGACACTCATTTTTTTTTTTTTTTTTTTTTCGAGACAGGGTCTCCCTGTAGTCCCAGCTGTCCTGGAACTCACTCTGTAGACCAGGCTGGCCTTGAACTCACAAAGATCCGCCTGCCTCTGCCTCCCAAGTGCTAGGATTAAAGGCGTGTGTGACCACGCCCGGCTTGGGACACTTTAAAAGCACTCCAAGGAGGGAATCTTATAACTCTAAGTGCCTACATTAAAGAATCAAAAAGGGGGCTGGAAAGATAGCTCAGTGGTTAAGAGCACTGACTGCTCTTGCAGAGGACCTAGGTTTGACTCCCAGCACCCACATGCCTGCTAAGAACCATCTTTAACTCCAGTTTCAGGGGAATCCAACACTCTCTTCTGACCTCCGCAGCATTACATGACAAGGGTGCACCAACCTACATGCAGAAGGTACACTCATACACATTAAAAAAAAAAAAAACTTTAAAAATTATAAAAAAAAAGAATCAAAAAAAGCACATATAAATGACTTAATAGCTCAACTCAAGACTCTGGAAAGGCAAGAAGGAACCAACCCCAAACCTAGTAGATGAGAAGAAATAGCAAAAATCAAAGCAGAAATTAATAAAATAGAGACAAAGAAAGCAAACCAGAAAACCATTGAATCTATGAGTTGGTTTTTTTGAAAAGTTAAACAGGATAGACCTATCTTTAGCCCAGCTAACCAAAGGAAAGAAAGATCCAAATGAACAAAATCCCAGATGAAAGGGGAAACATTTCAGAAGGCACCAAAAAGTCCAGAACATTGTAAGGGAACACTTTAAAAAAACCTACACTAATTTGAAAGTCTTCAAGAAATGGATGAATTTCTAAAGTCATGGACACCACCAATGTTAAACTAAGAAAAGATCAAAAGCTTAAACAGACTCATAACAAATAAATTGAAACAGTAATACTAAACCTTCCAACTAAAAAAAAAAAAAAAAGCCCAGGCCCAGATGGATTAACAGCAGAATTCTTCCATTCAAAGAGGATCTACGATCAATATTGTTTGAATTATCCAAAGATAGAAACAGAGATAGAATTCCCAAACTCCATCTATGAAACTGTGTACCACAGTCTAAGTTATATCCACTAAAACCTGTTCTTTCTCCCCTTGAGGATAGTCAAGCCCTCCCAGCTCTATCAGGTTCCCCTTCCCTCACAGAGGTGTGTGAGGATGCACTATAGGTGGACCAATCACTCCCAGATTTATAGCCTTACTACTAAACAGTCTTTAATAAATCTAAATTTGCCCTATTAATTAACTAAGTTGTAACATTAGTATCTGCTAAAGTCAAAGTTCATGCCTCCTCTTCGGACAATGAGTATGCAAGTCATTATGGCTCATTTTGAGGATCCAGTTCCTTTACCAGTGTCAGTTCCTCAGCTCCCTTCCCACATGTTCCCTTTCTACTCTCAATTCTTCTTACATCCTAACCCAGTTAGGCTACATAACTAGACTGAATTGACATGAAAGACATTCATTTCAGGGCAGCTCATACCCACCTGTAACTTTGGCTCTAGGGAATCTGCTGCCATCTTCTGGCCTGTGAGGTGGTACCTGCACACACAGGCAAATATACATAGACACACACACAGAGAGAGAGAGAGAGAGAGAGAGAGAGAGAGAGAGAGAGAGAGAGAGAAACAAACATTTTTAAGCTATCATTTATTTTCAGACTTAAGAATTTTGGTTATAAAGGTGGAGGGTATGTATGTATAAAGTACAAAAAAATGAAGAAAAACAAAGAAACAAAGTTTTTTTAACAAAAGGGCAAACAAACAAAAATCAGTAAAAATAAAGAGAAAACATTCAGAATCATTTGACTTGTTTTTAATTGACATCCAGTATTGCTCCCAACAATTCTTGCTCAAAGGCAAATGATCCAAACAAATTAACTTTTTGGACACTCTTCTTTTATCATGGAAATCAACATTGTTCAAATTAATTCAGTGCTGGCAAATATCATTCCTTGCTTGGACAGCATTTAGCTACTCAGATTCTTCTAACTTTGCAACCTTGCTTTCATTTTTCATTTTTGCGAAGAAGTTCTGCTGTGAGAAGATAAAACTATTTTATTTTATTACTTAATTTTGTCTTTTTGAGACAGGGTCTCCCTGTGGCCCCAGCTATCCTGGAACTCACTATGTAGACCAGGCTGGCCTTGAAGTCATAGAGATCCACCTGCCCCTGCCACCTGAGTGCTGGAATGAAAAGGCGTGCACCACCACACCAGGCTAAGCAGCAGCTGGCATTACAGCTGGAGATGAAAATGCAAGAAAAAGAGAAACAGAAAGCAGAGGAACTCCAGAATTAAATAAGAAACCGGGAATAGACGCCAGCAAGACCCTCGCTGAGATCAGTGGTCACTACAGTGCACCTAACATGAGCAGAGTGGAAGAACTTGAAGAACCGATTATATCTGTTGTGAGGATCAAGATGTGGCCTGTAAAAACATATGTGTTTACATGTTGATAAGTCCAGTACACATGAGGCCAGCTTGGCTGGCAAAAAGGACTTTTCCTTCATACAAAGAGGGCCAATCCACAGTTGCTAACCATGTTCTTCATTGGTACTCGGGCTGTCTCTGAAGTGTATCTGTGTACCTACTTACACATATAGCTTTACACTGTGCTATTTATATCTATACCATCTAGATCTATGCATTTTAGGGTTTGAAAGTCTCAACATCTCTTCAAGATACTTATGTAAAATAATTTTATAAAATACACAGTCCTTATATTTGGCAGGGAAAAAAGAACTATTTTGGCTCTCTATAGCAAACCCTGGAAACTAAATACTCTAATAAGAATGTATGTCTTCATAGAATATAAAGGTAAAAATTAAAAAAAAAACATTCATCCCATTATTATAGTAACACCATAGACTTTCTTATTTTAGTAGAAATTACTTCCTTTCCTTTCTCCCATGAAATAAATAATGATGTCATGCTCAGAACAAAGCAAGACAGCTATATCATCCTTTTAAAGGCCCAAAGAACATCAGAGAAGGTGTGGGGGAGGGGGGTAGGTGGGTGTGGGTGAAAGAGCCAGAGGTTGGGGAGATGTACAATGAAAAGATGTCTTCTGGATATGCCATAGTCATTGCACTTGTGAACTTACTGAAGCTATGATTATACACACCAGATATACACAAGACCACAATGCTATGTCTGTCAACAGTTCATCACAAATGAGGGCAGGAGGCCATGACACCCCATCCCTCCTCCAAGGACTACTGGGAATTAACAATTTTAGAAGGGAGGGTCATTTTCTTCAATGGCGTAGCCCTGGGTTTGGTAAATAACTTCCCAGTAATGATCAGGTAAGAAACTTTTAACTTCAGACAGCCATATAAAATAAGGAAACATGAAAGTAGGAGGGATATTGGTTGAGAAGAAGGATTTTTGCAGGAAAGTGAGGAGAGAAGAAAGGAAAATGGGGTGTGAAATGACTGAGATTTGTTATATGAATGTATGAAACTCACAAACAATAAAAATTAGAAAAAGAAATCCTTCTTATAGTAATAAGGTTTTCTTTTTAAATAATATTTTCAGAAGAGAAACTCAGTCTTACTGGAGAAGCTCACTGAGGTCAATGATTGTTAGAAGTCTTTTCTGCCTGTGAGCTCACTGTGAGAAATCAGTCAGCTTTCTTCCAATCAAGACAGACATGGGATTGGCAGAAATACAGGGATGTTGTAAGTCTGCATGAAATAGAGGGAAATCAGTTCCTTAATTCTATATTTATTACTTTGGTCTTTCTATTATTTTGTCTATTACTTTTCTATTACTTTCTATTACTTTGGTCCTAGGGGAAAAACTCACTCCAATCAGACTGCTTCTCTCAACTACACAGTGAAATAGACAAAAGAAAGTGTTTCTTGGGAACCTAATGCCACAGCTTTGTTCCTCAGTTCCTCTACTCTTGTCTAATTTCATTGCACACATACAAGGAAATGAGAAGTTGTCATGTTCAGCTATAGAAGTCTCATTGTGAGAACTTGAAGTAAAAAAACACTAATGTGTTTTTAAGCTAGTCTTTTCTTTTTCCTAACATAATTGACATCTTCAAGGAAATGATAGCAGAGACATAACTTTGGAAGCACAAGTCTAAATGTAAACTAACTTTAGAAGAAAATATGAATACTCAAATTTGCTTACTTTCATTTTAGTAAACAGCAAGCTGTAATTTTGGAAGGGATAAAAATATCCCCTGGAAGAAAAATCATTTAAAATTTTCAATGAGTCTATCTTCCTACACAATATTTAAAAATCAGCAATTCCTTAAATGTGGGAAAATTCAATATGTTTTTCCAAACTTAAATAAAATGTTTAAAGTTGAAAAGGAAAT
Organism: Rhizomys pruinosus; assembly: GCA_009823505.1. Lineage (NCBI taxonomy): Eukaryota > Metazoa > Chordata > Mammalia > Rodentia > Spalacidae > Rhizomys > Rhizomys pruinosus. The sequence continues at coordinate 1,993,855 of VZQC01013072.1, read as the reverse complement.
TATTATCACAAATAAAAATAGTTAAAATAACGGCAGCATAGAATATAGGGAGGGATAATTAACACTAAAAAGCATTTGAAAAAATCATATGGAAACCTACTATAGAAACATCCTAAAATATAGACATACACATATGCAGAAAAGGTTTAAAGGGATATACCCTATAACAAATTGACAAAGCCCTTATTAGACAGCACAGACTAACTAGTGTCAGAAATGGGTTACTTTTTTGGAGTTGACCACTGGAGGTCCCATAGCCCTCAGACATAACAGGCTGTTCTCAATGTTCTTGGTTACCCTCCATAACTTGATGGTAAGACCCTAAGGATGAAGATACCACATATATAAATCACAGAATAGATAAATTAATCTCATACTGACTTCAAAGCTTCATCTCTATTGGTTAGATTCCATAGTGCTGGAAAGTGCTACACATGCTACTGGAGGAGAAAAGCTATAATTAATCTTACCCAGCTATAAACTCTGTGAGCTACAAGGATGATCAGCCTGGGGCTGGAGAGATGGCTCAGCAGTTAAGAGCACTGATTGCTCTTGCAAAAACCAGTTTTTTTTTTTTTATTCCCAGGACCCCCATGGCAGTTAACATCTGTCCATAACTCCAGTTCCAGGGTTTCCAATGCCTTCTTCTTAACCTCCACAGGCATTGCATGGCATGGCTGTACTTACACACATGCAGACAATAGACTCATACGCATAAAATAAAAAGAATAAATGAAACATTTTTTAAAATAAGAATAAGTCTGGCAAGACTTACTCCCTAGTGCAATAGTGGCATGGATGTCTAAGGGAGAAAACTGCCACTTGATGCTTGGATTTAAGGAGTGGTCCCCACTTGAAAACCGTATCTAGCACCATTATCATGGCTAAGAACTTGTGGCAGAAAGGTCATATGCCGGGACTGAATTAACTTCCGGGTTACAATCAATTTGCCTGTGCCTTTAGGAAACACGACAGTTTGCCAAAATGTTGCACGTGATAAGCTGGAACATCAGTGGGATCCGGAGTCTCCTACAAGGGTTGGGATGCCAGGAATCCAGCAAGTGTCCTAGTGCCTTGCAATGCATTTTGGATGACCTGGGTGCGGATATTGTCTGTCTTCAGGAAACCAAAGTCACCAGAGATGCACTGACTGAGCCGCTGACTATTGTTGAAGGCTATAGCTCCTATTTCAGCTTCAGCCGTAGCCGTGGTGGCTATTCTGGTGTGGCCACCTTCTGTGCAGACAGTGCTACCCCAGTGGCTGCTGAAGAAGGCCTGAGTGGCCGGGCGTGGTGGCGCACGCCTTTAGTCCTAGCACTTGGGAGGCAGAGGCAGGCGGATCTTTGTGAGTTCAAGGCCAGCCTGGTCTACAAAGTGAGTTCCAGGACAGCTGGGGCTACAGGGAGACCCTGTCTCAAAAAGACCAAAAAAAAAGAAGGCCTAAGTGGCCTATTTGCCACCCAGAATGGAGATGTTGGTTGCTATGGAAACATGGATGAGTTCACCCCTAAAGAGCTCCGGGCCCTGGATAGTGAGGGCCGGGCCCTCCTTACTCAGCACAAGATCCACACACAGGAAGGGAAGGAGAAGACCTTGACCATAATCAATGTGTACTTGCCCTCATGCAGATCCTGGAAAGCCCGAGCGGCTGACCTTTAAGATGCGTTTCTATCGCCTGCTGCAAACCCAAGCAGAAGCCCTCCTGGCGGCTGACAGTCAAGTGATAATTCTGGGGGACCTGAATACAGCCCACCGTCCCATTGACCACTGTGCTGCAAGCAGTTTGGAGTGCTTTGAAGAAGACCCCGGGCGTAAGTGGATGGATGGCTTGCTCGGTAACCTCTGGTGCCAACCTGGATCCTTCATCGATAGCTACCGCTATTTCCAACCAACACAGGAGAAGGCTTTTACTTGCTGGTCAGTGGTCACTGGTGCACGCCATCTCAACTATGGCTCCCGGATTGACTATATACTGGGGGATAGGACTCTAGTCATAGACACTTTCCAGGCTTCTTTTCTGCTCCCTGAAGTGATGGGCTCTGACCACTGCCCTGTGAGAGCCGTCTTGAATGTATCCTGTATGCCAAAAAAACAATGCCCAGCCATGTGCACACACTTCCTCCCTGAGTTTGCAGGTACCCAGATCAAGATTCTTCGTTTCCTAGTTCCTCTTAAACAAAAACCTGTGCCGGAGCAGCCAGCCCTGCAGCCCAGCAATCAAACCCAGGTACAGAAACAGCAAAAGAAAGGCCGCAAGAGCTCAGCCAGGCCTCGGAAAAGTCAAGCTGGCTCCGGAAGTCAGAAAAACCTCATGAACTACTTCCCGTCTTCCTTTAGCCTTCCCCAAACTTCTCCCACTGTGGAACTACCTAGCCTGCCCCTGATGGGCACGCTCATAACCCAAAAAACTGCAGAAGAGGATACAGCCACAGTGGTGGGAGAGCAGGCCAAGATCCCTGAGACCAAAGATGAGAAGGAGGTACGGACCTCGTTCTGGAAGTCTACTCTGAGTGGACCCTCACCCATGCCCTTCTGCAGTGGCCACAGGGAGCCCTGTGTGATGCGTGCTGTGAAAAAACCTGGACCCAAGCTGGGCCGCCACTTCTACATTTGTGCCAGGCCACAAGGCCCTCCCCGTGACTCCTCTTCCCGCTGCAGCTTCTTCCTCTGGAGTGGGCCCAGCTGAACTGGCTGAGGCCTAGGGATATCTGGCATGGTACCCCTGCACGGGGTCTGGTGCTATGGTACCCCTGCACGGGGTCTGGTGCTATGGTACCCCTGCACGGGGTCTGGTGCTATGGTACCCCTGCACGGGGTCTGGTGCTATGGTACCCCTGCACGGGGTCTGGTGCTATGGTACCCCTGCACGGGGTCTGGTGCTATGGTACCCCTGCGCGGGGTCTGGTGCTAGCCCCCTCTTCTTAAGTTGCCCTCTCCCTTTTCCTGCCTTTCCTCCTCTTCTTCCCCTAAGCCCTCTCTCCCTCTTTGCTCACCTCCCTTTCTTTCTCTTCGTATAGACAGGAACCAGTTTCCCTGGAGGTTGTGATTTTAAACTGTTTCTGTCCTTGCTGGGAAGTGTATTTTTTCATAAATAAAGTGTCTCTGCTTCAGGATATCACAAAAGAAAAGAAAAGAAAAAAGACAGGCCATATGTCCTAGAAGAAAATCTACTAGTACTATTCTGCTAAATGGGCATCTGTGAGTTCAGGGCCAACCTGGTTTACATAGGAAGTTCCAGGCCAGTTGGGACTACAGGAAGATGCTGTTTCAAAAAGACCAAAAAATGCAAAAGAAGTCAATTCAATAGTCATTAACTAAATTTTACAAAGCATTACACAAACAATTCCAGTTTTTAAACTTTAATTCAGTTATAAAATATTTTAAAATAGTAGTAAGTTAGTTAGCAATGGATATTCTGATATCTGCTGCCCTTGATTCTGAGAAACTTTCTTCTGGTTAGTTTTTTTTTTTTCTGCAATGTAAAATAGTCTCTCTCTACTCTTTCACACATCATCTACAAAATGACTTCTCACATACTTTAGTCTGACAAATTTAAGAATTACCAATCTCAACAGGGTTACCCTAGTCACTTCAAAGCCAAATAGGCTGTCTGCTTATCACTAGCTTTTGACACTAAAGTGGTATCTGAACACTGACCAAATGCAGGAGTCAGAAAGTCAGTCTCCTTAAAGCCCTTTTCACTTGATTGAAAAAGCTTACAGTCCAGGCATGGTGGTACAGGCCTTTAATCCCAGCACTGGGGAGGCAGAAGCAGGCAGATCTCTGTGAGTTCAATGCCAGCCTGGTTTACATAGAGAGTTCCAGGACAGCTGGGGCTGCAGGGAAACCCTGTCTCAAAAAGACAAAAGAAAGAAAGGAAGGGAGGAAGGGAGGGAGGAAGGAAGGAAAGGAGGAAGGGAGGGAGGGAGGGAGGGTGGAAGGAAGGAAGGAAGGAAGGAAGGAAGGAAGGAAGGAAGGAAGGAAGGAAGGAAGGGAGAAAGAAGAAAGAAAGAAAGAAAGAAAGAAAGAAAGAAAGAAAGAAAGAAAGAAAGAAAGAAAGAAAGAAAGAAAGAAAGAAAAAGAAAGAAAGGAAAAGAAAAGAAAGAGCTTACAACACACCAACAACTCTGTCAAACTATCCTCTCCCTTTTGTAATCGTTATATGACAGGTTAAGAAGATCTGATTTTCAAGCATCTTATTTGAAATGTGGTATCTGTGGGGACACTAGCTTGACATGATGGGCCTTGACACAGATAAGAGAATGTATGAATTGGGGGGGGGGTGCCAATGAGGGAAATGGGTATAAAGATGATTGGGATGTACTGTGTGAAATACACGAAAATTCAATGAAATTTTTTGAAAAATAAATAATTTAATAATAAGAGTAAACAACAAAAAACAAGAACAAAGAAATGTGGTACCTGTGTTCAAGGCTCTAAATCTTGTCCATTTAGAAAGGCATCACTGGAAGATTAGACATGGATCATCAAAAAAAATCCAGAAAGTGGGAAATGGCAAAGCCAACCATTCAATTCTCTCTAGTAAATTTCAAGACAAGAAAATTAGGAATGGGGAAATCTATAGAGTAAAAGAGACAGAAAAGGCCACCAAATACTACCATGGATGTGCTTGGATCTCAATTCAAGTGTGCTATTTTTTTTTTAAATAGAAGGGTGTTGGAAATTTGATGACATTAAGGAAACATAATAGTTAAAATTCCCAGAGGGATAACGGCATTGTGGTTATGTTGAAATCTCCTTCCCCTTCAGTGGTATGAAGGCATTTGTAGGCAAGATGATGTTTGAAATTTATTTCAACATAATATAGAAAGGGGTAAAGAGGGCTGGAGAGACGGCCTAGCGGTTAAGAGGGCCGACCGCTCTTGCGGAGGACCCGGGTTCGATCCCCAGCACCCACATGGCGGCCGAAAACTGTCTGAAACTCCATTTCAGTACATTCATGCACATACAGAAATAAATAAAAAATTAAAAAAAAAAAAAAAAAGAAAGGGGTAAAGAAAGCAATAAGACCAGCCATATGTAGAAGCAACGTGATGGGTGTGTGGGAAATCATGAAACAGTTCTGCATTTTGGTCTACACAGAATGACTATGTACTTAGAATTTCCGATGAAAATAAAAAATTAAATGCTGCCTCATGGCCTCACAGTGTCACAGCCTCCTTTGAACAGTGGCAGGATTGTCTCAATGTTCTAGGCAACTTTCATTTGCCACTTTTTTATTTAATGTGTTAGAGTTGCCAACATGGCCAGCTCATGAGCTCTCTGGTATCCTGCCTGCTTCTGTCATACTGTATTTGTTCTCCTTGGAAAGCCTCTTTCCCAAACCCCTTCATAACTGTGGACAGTCATATCATGTAGGAGCAGCTTGGCATGGAAAGCAACTCTCTGGATTTTCGCTCTATATATCACTTCCTCTACTTGGGCAATTCTTAAATTGAACATGTTCAGTCATGGAGTTTTATGAGGGAGACATCCAAGCTTCTTATCAGTGTCAAGGGAGTGACTTTATTTTGAAGTCAAGCACTTTAAATGACATGTGTTGATGCTTGCATTTTTATAACCCTTTAACATAATATTTTAATGTAGATGATTTATGGAATATCAGTTGTACTTTTGCAGTACCCTGGAATTAAATGCCATTTAGAGCCTTTTCCTGGGATGACAATATGCCATTCTGGATCCTTTCTCTGTAAAATCACTTCTCCTTTTTTAGTATCTGCTGTAAATTTTATGATTGATCACAGATATTTGTCCACAAGCCCCAAAGCCCTTACATTTCTTTCTTGTGTTGTGTTCTTTATTAGGTCACCCAAAAATAACAGTGCCAAAAGCCATTATAAAGACAGACATTTGGAGGAATTCTAGGATAAAACTCATGGAAAGCAAATAAAAAGAAAAAGCTATATAATACTCTCTGCTTAATGTTTTAGTTTCTCTAAACCCTAAATTCTTCTTTTTATAACATGGTTAAAAGAGAGGACAAAGTAAACTTTCTTGCTACTATTAAACATTACAAGTTACAGATATATTTCAGCGAGGCATCATTAATAAAGCATAAATACTCTAAATTCTATTTTTACTTATAGAAAATGAAGACAATATCATATACACAGAGTTGCACTGGCAGTGAGCTCATATCACTGAGTACAATGTCTTAAAACCCAATTTCCTTTTGCATGACAAAATAATGTATTTTTAGACATGCAAGAATGAATGAGTTATCATCTCATTGACCCAGAATATAAATAATAACTATCTCTTATTAGGCTTTAGGGAAAATAACAAAACTTGACTTTTATGTACTTTACATTTGAAAGAAGACTGACACAGAATGATCTTAGAAATCAACATTATATATAAAATGCTGGAAATACATTAAAACTCATCATCGCCCAAAATCAAGGACCAAATTTGAAGAGCAAATGCATTGAATTAAGTAAAATTTTAATTGATGAATGAAAACAGCAAATCAAATTAGTTTGCTAGTATTTATAATATAAACTGAAAATCGAACACCTCTTAGGAAGAAAATGTATCTGATAAATTGACTGTCAAAGGGACTTATCTGTAGCCTCAAAAGTCACTGAAGTGACTGGCATAATGCAATTTTCCAGATTATGAAGGAGCTGACTACAGAATATCTGCTCATGGTAGAATACCATCCAGAAGAAAAAAAAAAATCACACAAGTAACTAATAGAAAAAAAGAATTGGAAATTGTTCTCAAAGAATTTTGGAATTTTACTGACTGACTTTCAAATGGTATTGCTATAATAGTAAATGGATGATTACCTTTTAGAGAATGCTTATGTATTAACAATGTCCCTCAACTTTCTTTCAGTCTTCATACCATACTATGAGGAGATACTCTACTTTGCTTGGTCTGACTTATGAGAGTACCAAGAAAGATAAGCACTGAAGACACACCAAAGGACAAGCCAGCCGACTGCAGGACTGTGTTGGAAAACACAGGTTAGAAAGTCTATGGAGATAACCACACCTTTATCAGATCAGAGGAAAGTAGGCTGGCTACTGTTCCCTAGTGTCAACTTTTTCCTTCCAGAGCGCTCTTCAAAGTCAAATGCATACTGGAAAGTTATTGTGGGTGTTAAAGACTTTAAAAGATAGTAATAAAAGGCAGAATGAAATGCTTCAAGAAAGGTGAAGTTTAGTTTAAATTCAGAAGTTTCTTGAACAGAAAACCTTTCAGTCTCTGTAAATAGTATATACTTATGTAAATTATGGACTCACCTCAGAATTTTTATAACTGAAGGAAAATATAATATTACTGGCTTGCCTGAAGGCAGCCGGGTGGACTAAAAAACTTCAACTCTTCCTTCATGTAGTTGATTTGGGGATAGCTTCAGGGAAGAACGCAGTCTACCAAGTAGGTCTTTGGCTTACTCTCAAATGCCTGAATGGTTTAAGAAGTGCTGAATAAAGATATTAGGTCACAGGAACTCATTATGGTAGCTTAAATACACTTACGTCAAAATCCTTGAGGATGTGAAAAATCTGTTTCTACTGATCTTCTTGTATCTAGTATCTGGATCCTCAGCAAATTTAGGCCTGGTGTAGCCCTAGCATTGAGGCAGGGGTTTCAAATTACTGATTAGGTCTTCTGCTTCTTTAAAGGTATTAAGAGTACCTCTGAGTTCTGAGCAATATCGTCCCTTTTTAGATCTGTCCATTCATCATGATCCCTTGCCAGAATTTGTTAGGTAAACATGATTGACAGACAGCCATCTTTATCCTTTATATGGCTGGAGGTCAGCCATGGTGGAAAGTAATGCTTTTTTAATTAGCTGTTAGAGGATTGAGTTTCCTTTGTGTGGATGGCATAAGGCCCTCTCTGCGCCAGTATCCAAAGTGGATATCTCTTATGCCTTGCATGCTCAGTGTAACTCAGATGACTGAAGAACATTCATAAAAGATTCATATTGAAACTGTTTTATAAAAAAAATGCATGGCTGGCAAAATATTACAGAGAAATGTACTTGAAATAACAGAGTTCTCAGAAAGGAAAATGAACTACATTTTTTAAAAGTTGTCTTGGCAAATAGCAGTTCCAAAGAGAAAACTGTCTGTCACAATTTTTCTGTTGCAAAAATAAAATAAAACAAACAGTTTTTAACTGTAATGTGCAAAATATAATTTCCCTCCTAGGAATTGTTCCTTCCACTGAAAGGTAAAATAAACCCCTGAAATGGTTTTGGTTTGGCGGAGTTTGAAAAATAAATGAACATAAGGCAGGCATTTGTGACTAATTTAATGGCACTAGCACTGTGATTCTCCCACATCTTTTGTGAGGCAGGATGTTCACCTCAAGAAAAGCCAATGATGTAAAACAATTAATTTAGCAATATGTGAAATGAAAAGTGGGTGTGCTCAAAATATTAAGACATATTTGAAACACATGCTTTTCATTTAAATGTAAAAATCATTGGCCCACAAATGAAACATTTTGAACTCACAATAAACTTCTAACTAGCGTCTGAGTACAGTGATCAGAAGTGTTATAAGGGCTAAACAGATCTTAAAAGCAAGTTTCTACTTTACAAATATAAAAATAAAGTCAATTATTTGTATACAATACATAAAAAGTTCAGAGTCTATCTCTGCTTTCTACTTTGGTGACTAAACTGGTCTATTGATTTTGTTTCCAATTTCATTTACTTTGTTATTGTTTTTCCTTCTTGAGTTCATTATACCAATATATTTTCTATTTCCTTAAGTTGAGGTTACATGGTTGATTTGATACTCTTTTCTTTTGAAGTATTGTGTCTTCCATCATGAATTATTTTGTCTTTTTGTTTCAGACAAGGTCTCCCTGTACCCCCATCTGGCATGGAACTTACTATGTAGACTATGTGGAGGCTGGCCTTGATCTCACAGAGATCCACTTGCCTCTGCCTCCCAAGTCCTAGGATTAAAGGCATGTGTCACCATGCCCAGCATTCTCTGTCCTTATTTTTAAGAGCCAGAGTGGCTTTGAAGAACACAAATCTGAAGCCAAACTTCCTCAGATTGAATTACAGTTCTACCATCTACTAACTGTGTGAAACAGGGAAAATTACTTAAGGGCTTGAACCTGTTAAAGATATCTAAAATTGTTTTGCTTATTAAATCATCTTAAAGAATAAGCGAAAATGTACACTAAGAAGTTAGAAGTTCTCTATAATAAGTAGAATTTGCAGTGGACACAAAATATATGTTTATTAAGTATATGCTACATCAAATAAGCTAATGTATTTAAGCAACACACCAACATTTATGAATGACTTGGGGTTCTATTCTCTTTGGGAAGCAAAATACTAGGTTCTAGTTAAGAAAAAGGAAGAAAATCCATTCGTGATGTTAATATCATCTATCACTCGATCGAGGTCTTTTAGACAGCTTGTGTTGTTCATGCCAAAAAAATTGATTATTTACAGCTTCTTGTTAAATAATTAGGCTCCAGAAAATCAATTCAATGTAAGCTATATTTTTTCTCTTTGGAGTGACCTGATGGGTATATTATTTAAACAAACAACCCACAAAAGCAAATAATTCATGAAGAGAAATGATGACAAGAACAGATGAAATGTACAGCATAAAATTAAAAAAAAAAAGAGAAATGGTTTGAGGAAACACCCCAAGATATGGCTTCAGTGGCTTTCTATTTGACATTAGGCAGGCAAATGCTGTCTTCCTGAATTGTGCAACATCATGCAGAAAACTTAGTCTGTGCACTCTGAAACACACAGCACACTTGATGTCACTTTCATTTTTAGCTTGCTAAGGTTGAGTTTTTCCCACAAAAGGGTCAGAATGGTTGTCAAAGAAATCCACACAAAAAAATTGTTTACTGCAGTTTAAACAAGCCATTTAATCTGGAGCTGGTCTGGCTGTCTGGAAAGATGCTAAAGGAAGCACCGGCAGTTACATGGTATTATTCATGGTAGACATCTGTGGCTTCTCCCAATTTTTAGCCAAAACATGGTATCTTTGCTTTCAGTGATGTGTACATGAATGGTAGCCAGCAGATGTTGATTTTTAAAGTTCAGACAAGGAGAAGAGAACCCATTTCATTGACCATTTGTCACCTAACAGGCACTGTGCTAGGTAATCCTATACTGCCTACTCTCTTATTTGGTCAATGAAATAAACAAAATTAGAAAAGCTTTTCAAAATGACTGTCTATCAGAGGATTCCAGGCTGAAAACATGAGCTCTCTGGAAGTACTGGGATACAAATCACTAAATAAGATTTTGAGGTGGTGGAGGGGCTAGGGAGACAGATTGGCTTGCAGAGTCCCTGCCTTCCATCCAATTCTATGGATTCAGGCCCCAGCACCATCAGAAAAAAAAGAAAGAAAGAAAGAAAGAGAAGAGCAGAGGAGAGGAGAGAAGAGGAGAGGGGAGGGGAGGGGAGGGGAGGGGAGGGGGGAAAAGAAGGAAAGGAGGTCGAGAGGGGTGGGGAAGGAGAGATGGAAGAAAGGGGATGGGAGAAGGGAAGGGGAGGAGGAAGGGGAAATGAGGGGAGGAGAGGGGAGAGAAGAGAAGAGAGGGAGTAGGACGGGGAGGGGCGGGGAGGAGGGGGAGGAGAGGCGAGGGGGGGGAGGGAAGGGGAAGGAGAGGGGAGGAGAGGAGAGAAAAGAAGAGAAAAGAAGATAAAGAGAAATAGAGGAGCAGTGGAACTATTGGCCATTGGCAGTTGATGGCTGCTAGGGGTGGGGAAGTCACTTTTCCCTGGCAGGAAGCTACTGAGAGCTGCCCATGCCCTAGTGAGTGATCCCACACCAGTTTATGTAGGAGCAGTACTAACTGGACTCAGTGAGCTTTAAACAGCAGGAAAAGGGGACATGAAGTTGGTAGAGAGACATGTTTGGGGGCTGGGGAGGGAGGTAGAAGGCTGGGATGGGGGTGGATATGATCAAGATACATTGTATATATGTGTGATTGGGGGGGAAGGGTTTTCATATTTTTGTTTTTGTTTTCTTTTTGTTGTTGTTGTTGTTTTTTGTATGTGTATGAATGTACTGTCTGCATGTAGTCTGTGCACCTATGTCGTGCAATGCCGCGGGGTCAGAAGGGGTCTAAGATTCCCTGGAACTGGAGTTCTCCTGGAACTGGAGAGTTAAAGATGTTCTCAGCTGCCATGTGGGTGCGGGGATTGAAACCGGGTCCTCTGCAAGAGCAGTAAGTGCTCTTAACCACCGAGGCTATATCCCTCCAGCCCAGTTTTTTTTTTTTTTTGAGACAGGGTCTTCCTGTAGCCCCAGCTGGCGTGGGACTCCCTATGCAGACCAGGCTGGCCTTGATCTTACAGAGATCCACCTGTTTCTGCCTCCCAAATTCTGGGATTAAATAAAGATGTGCAACACCACACCTAGCTGTTGAAATTGTTAATGAATAGGTATTTTTGTAAAATAAAGAAGAAATGATAATTTGTGTTCTTTCTTTTCTTCTGAGTTATGTGATTATAGGGCCTTGCCTGAAAGCTAGCTTTCTCATTACCTGAATGCCCACTCATAACCAAATGTTATCAAATTTCAAATTTCAAATACATCATTTTATGTTTTAAAAATACTGTTACAAGCCATCCCAGCACTTGGGAGGCAGAGACAGGTGATCTCTGTGAGTTCAAGGCCAGCCTGGTCTACATAGGGAGTTCCAGGACCAGCTGGGGCTACAGGGAGACCCTGTCTCAAAAAGACCAAAAAAATAAAAAAATACTATTATAAAACCAAGTTTGAGCTATGCGCTTTTATTAACTCTAATTCTCTTTGCAACAACCTGTTTTAAAGAGAAAACTGTGCTTCCTGGCAGTTTATCTCAGTAGAGTACTCTGTGGGAAATGTTTGCTGGAAATGCATAAACACACACACACAGCATTATGGGTCTAATTGCTAGGAGAATACCTGTATAAATGGAGTCTAGAGGCTACAATAGGCTGCCCTTCCCCCACCCACTTATATAATAATCCTAGCTTTCAGAAGACTAATCACTACACACCATCTACACAGCATCTAATTTCCTCATCAAATTTCTCTGCTGGGTTTAGCCATGCTTGTCAACTTCCCAGGTCCCTCTTCAATAACTGGGTTTATTCTTAGTGTCTCGCCAATAAACATTCCTATGAGCAAACCCATGAAAGAATGAAGTCCAAATTTCTTTATCGCTCCCTCTTTCAAGAAGGGTTTTCTACTCACACTCCTGGGAAAGGTCACAGGCAATTTGGGCTGGTCACTTTTGGGTGGCAGGGCTGCGGCGAGCACACTGGGATCTTTTGTTTAATCTGTCTCACTGACCACCAAAGGCGGCTGTAAGCTGTAGAGAGACTGTTTAGAAAAGTGAATGAATCTTTATTCCTGACTCAGTTTCCCTTCAAGCACAAATTAATATTCTACTTCAGAAGAGACACAGCCGTTCTGTGCACCTTGTTTTCTTTTTTATCAGGTGTTATATTTTCCTGAATGCTCCCAAGGAGTGTTAAGATCTATTTGTGGTAGAGAAAAGTGCACCAGTGGTGACTTGAAAACTCACTCCTCTTCATATTAATTTTACAATGGAAGTTGATTTAAATCTTTTCCATTATGGCGAGGGGCATATTTCAGTGGTAGAACACTTGCATAGCATGTAGAGGCCTTGGGTTAGCTCCTACCAAAAAAGAATACACATATTCCTCGCTACAGCTGTTTTAAACTGTTTGCCTTTCTAGGTGATCCAGAGGAAAAGAAGACTTCAATAAACTGCACTGCACAATGGCTGAGCTGGCCATTTCTGAAACAGTGTTAGGAGGACTGAGAACGTAGTTCCATGGCAGAGAACTTGCTGACCGCACACAAGAATCTGGGTTCAATTCTGACAGCAATCCCCCTTCCAAAATAGTATTGGAAGTTGCTTTATATGCTATATTATGTCCCTCCAAAAAAGAACATGTTGGAGTTCTAAGCCCTTGTATCTCATAAATATGATCCTATTTAGAGATTCTACAGAAGTGGTCATGTTAAATTGGGGTTGGGAAAGTGGTATCTAATCCAACATGACTGATGTTGTTATAAAAAGGGGAAACTGGGTGCAGACACATATAAAGAGACTGTCCTATGAAAATGAAGGCAGTCAGGTTAACAAAGCTGAAGGAGGCTGAAAAAAAAAAAAAAAAAAGCCAGCAGTTGATAGGAACTGAGCAGGAGGCAGACTCTTCAACGGTCCGGAGGAGAAACCAGCCTTGTCCACACTTGACTCTTGACTTTCAGCCTGCAGAACTGTGAGGCAACTAATAATTTCTCTTAAGTCAACCAGTATGTAATTAAGCTGCCACAGTCCTAGGAAACTAGAACAGTTAACGATAAGGTTAAGTCCAAGTGTATTACAATGAAGCTGGGCCTGCTACAAGCTAGACTGTTTGGGGATAATTTCCTTCCTTCACAAATTAAAGGCGATCTATCTTTCCACTCATAGGACTATGCAGACCTGACAAGTGTGCCTCTGTGCTCAGGAGCTGGCAAAGCCTTGAAGCCAGAGCTTCCCATCCCCACACTGCTGCCATGTGTGATGTGACTGCCCTGGGTGCTGTAGAACATTCCCCAGCATCCTTTGCCCTGACACTCTAGATAGCAGTAGTGCTGTCCCATAGGTTGTGACAAAATCTTCAGGCCTTTTTAGTTATGCTATGGGAACAGGGTCACTGTTTATAAACACATACTCAGAGAGCAATTGTAATCTTTTAACACATACAAAATAAGTTATGCTTGTCTCTAATCCTCAGTTTTCCTGACTTTCAAAGACTTTTCTCAGCTTTGAAAAACAATAGCTCTTTTTGTTTTATTTCTATAAGCAAGTTCTATCCAATTATCTACCAATGACTTAAGGTCTTCCATTGGCATCCAGGTTAGGGTCAGGATTCTTTGACATATAATCTAACCTTATCACAGTCACGATACTGAACTCAGAAGATGTCCCCTTTGTAACTAAAAGTTCTTACCTAGAAAAATAAGTACATTGACAGAGTATGGCAGTTCTACCGCTGTTCAGGGTGGAAGGTTATATGAGTACACACCATTCCACTTGAAGGACAGGATGGTCTTTCAAGGACACAGGAGATCTTGCCACAGTCAAAAGTCAGTGATCAATGGACAGTACTTGCTCCAAAGAGACAGGAAAAAAGGCAAGACTATTGAGATACAACAAGCTGAAATTTATTTTATTATTAAGATCAGTACCAATGCATAAAAGGCAACTTTCTTTTTATCCAACACCATTTTATACCATGTATTTTCAATTTCAAATTATGAAATTGGCCTCCAAATTGAAAAGATCTTCATAGTTTTAGTCACCTTCTCTAGGATGTTCCAGCATCCATCATCTTGATGCTCTGCTGGAATATGCTGTTAGGAGTCTAGACACTGGCTTTGTGCACACATGGGTAAGTGAGCGGGGTTTGCAGCTGCCAGCTGGGGCCATGTTTGCCTGTTTCTTGTTCTAAGTTAGAGTCAGCATTCTAATCTCTAAAGTGGGAATATGGGTAGAGTTATTTTGAGGATCAAATAATTAATCCCTACTGATTAACTTGGTAGTAAGAGCATGATAATTATTAACTACTACTTCCTGTCTCTCTCATTTTCCAAACTTATCAATGTAAGCATTTTCTCTTCCTAAATCTTCATAAGTGGCTGAAGTCTCTTCCTGCAAAGATTTTTTTTCATAGTTTTCTACAACAAAAATAATTGAAGTCTTTCTAAAGTATGAGTCACTCAGCCTTTTCTTTAAAAGAAAAGGTAGTATTTAGCGAAAGAATGTCTTTCCCAATTATTGACCCCTGCCTATTGTAAAATAAAAGCAGTCATAAATATGTGATCAAATGAACACCACTGTGTTACAATAAAACTTTGTTTAGTAAAACACAAGAACAGTTGGAATTTAGCCCCCAGACTACAGTGTGTAATAACCATTATTCCTTTTTTTTTTATTTTCGTATGTGTATGAATGTACTGTCTGCATTCAGGTTTGTGCACCCATGTCCTGCAATGCCACAGAGGTCAGAAAAGGGTGTCAGATTCCCCTGGAACTGGAGTTAAAGACGGTTCTCAGCCGCCATGTGGATGCTGGGGATTGAACCCGGGTCCTCTGCAAGAGCAGTCAGTGCTCTTAACTGCTAGGCCATCTCTCCAGCCCCAATAACCATTATTCTGTAATGAACAAGTGGCCATGCCTCTCCATGTGCCATCATTTTAAGCATTATATACTGGTACTTTATAAAAAAAATACCTTCAGATAAAAACCATGCTAATTGTTTTCATTAAAGATTTACAATCCTGATTGAGAATGGTAGTATTTCAATTGATTTTGTAAATTGTGGGATGACATCAGGACTGAGAAGAGAAATCATTCATTGCAGCAGAAAAAACTGGTTGGAGTTTACATTCCATTTGGAGTCAGGAGCACGTGGCCTGGCCATGGATCTGCCACACCATCCCATTCATGGTGTGGGCTGCAAGGGCCACTGTTGAAGTCTATGGATGTATGGTTTGGCCTTTCTCTTGTTGATCTTATGAATGGCACATGGAGACTGATTTCTTGGTTGGCTTTCTTAGTATGTCAGAAGCTTTTATGGCAGCCTCAAGTTATAATTCAATGCTATAACTTAAGAACCCTGTACCAGACAGCTCATGAGCTCTCAAGAAATATCACCAATTCATGGTGGTAAATCTTTCATCCTTATGCTTCAGACTTTGAGTTGTATCACCAAAAATTTTCAAAACAACCTGAAGAAAAAGAACATAGTTTAAGAAACAATATCCAAAAAAAAAAAAATAGAAACAACATCTAGAAAAGAAAGTGATTTTACAATAAGCCTAATAATTTATTTCAATTTTACACCAAAAGTTGAATTTGTAGAATACAGAACATCTTTTGCTACACAAAAGTCATCTGTTTTCTGGGTTTAGCTTATTTAGCAATCAATTATATGCCAGGATTATGGTAATCTTACTTTGGGGTCAGAAAAGTTCTCCACTGGTCAGAAAAGTTCTCTGTAAAAAAATCCCTTACCCTTGTCACTTGCTCCACTGTGTCTTCCTTCTCTTCCTTCTAGTCCTTTACTACAAAGCCAAAGTTTAGTCTAGTGATTATCAAGGCTCCTCACTAGAAGGCGGTCTCCACAAAAAGGTGAAAAACTTTCATGAGTGAAATTATTCAATACCAAACATCATGATATATGATGTGTTTTGAAGCTTTAACTCATAATTCAAACTTCTATTCTTCTTGAGAAATGAAAGAGTAGCTATGAATCCTAAGCCAGAGAAGAAAATGAGATGTTTGACAAGAAGAATGCAACAACCACCACCACCATTTATAATTTGATGTTCTTTGTGGCATGTACAATGTGGGCGTGTCTCCTTTTGTGACTGCCAGTCTTGTTTATATTCAAACCCTGGATACCATATGTGCAGAGCATGAATGTATTAGTTTGCCATTGCTGCAAGAAAGTTATGTCAGTCTTTGAAATGATAAACTATAGCCCTCTGTCACAAGCAGCTTAGCTAACTCTGCTTAAGGTCTTACAGGCTGAAATCAAAATGGCAGTCAGGGCTCTATGTCCTCCATCACCCACATAAGATTGTGATTGAATTCATATCCTTGCCACTCTCACGCTGAGATCCCTGTTTTCTTTCTGAGTGCCAGCCAGGAGTCGCCTAAAAGACCCCAAATTCTTTGCATCTGGACTCACAAGCTCACTCTCACAGCACAGCAGTTTCAAAGGCATGGAAATTCTGTACGATCTCAGGTAAGGCTCAGTCCTATTCCTCCAGAGCTCACATAATTTGAATAATCTCCCTTTTGATTAACTCAAAGCCTGTTGATTAAGGAGGGATCATAATTACGTCTTCAGTGAAATGCATCACCTTTAAGTATAACATATCATAATAAGCCATCATAGTCACAAATCTTACCCACCTTCAAGGAGCAGAGAGTATGTCGAGTATATGTTCTAGGACCAAAAATCTTAGGGGTCATCTTGGAATTCTGCAGAGTAGGAGAAGCTACTATGGACACTAGCAATAATTCATCCCAAACTACTGTATCTATTACATATAAGAGTGTGTGGGTGTTTCTACACATACAACATACACTCACACATAGACTCACATTCATATACATGAATCTAAATATATGCTTTCCATACTATGTAAAAATTTATTCACAGAGGATAAATTGCAAGACCCCTAGTGGCTGTCTGGGTTACAGCCCTATCTATACTGGGATTATTTTTTCCCCTAAACATACGTAACTATTATAAAGTTTAATCTATAAATCAGGCATAATTAGAAAGCAATAATAGTAACTGATAACAAATATGATACTCTAATATAATAAAACCTATTAAAATAGATGAATTATTATTTTTTCATTGTTTATTTCAGGAAATTCTCATTTAGTATTTTTAGATTCTGGCTGACAGTGAGCAATTGAAAGTATATAAAGCAAAACTGCAGATAAAGGAACCAGAGTCCGTGTTGTCAGTACTCACACAAATTTGCACAACCTTAGGAACCCCTTATGCTAATAAGCTCTAAAACATTTAAAAATCATTTGCATATAACACACACCTTTCACAGACAATGCTTATTATTTTTTAAGCAAGCCTACTCTGACAGACAGCATATTGGCAGATTTCTGTCATTCTCCCAACTGAAATGGAGTGTCCAGATCCCCCTCTTGATGAGGACGGGAACCCAGATGTGCCTTTCAGGCAAGGAATTTCTCTTGTCTGGAAAACTACAAAGTGAATTTGAAACTACGGGGAGCACAGTGGCAGTCACATGAATAAGACTTTCTAAAAAGAGGAAGCACTGGAATATCAGGAGACTTTAAGCTGTTTTCTAAATTCCAAATCAGCAGAATATTTTTGTTGGCAGCACCCACTAACCCTCAGCAGGAGATTTGACAGAATGTACTCTATACATAACCCCAGGCCAAGAGGAGGGTATTTGCATAAACAGAATCCTAGAGACCATGTCATCACTATCTTTCTCTTGCTCCTTCTTCCCTCCGTACCCTACAAGCCAGTCCTATCAAGTTTCCTGGGCTACCTTCCATGAACATCAAGGAACGCAGCAGAGATGAATGTTACATCGACACCCACAGTGACACGGCAGGAGAAAACTGTTTGTACACTCTTTTCATTTCTCAGTACGAGCAAGCATCTGAAGACTTTGCACCTGTTCTCGTTAGCCCTGGCAAATGCACTGTGTATTTATATTAATAGAATGATGTTTTCATAACAGAATGGGTGTGCAGCAATCCTGGCACACACCCTGGTCGCTCTCATGAGTGCGTAGATCAGGGGGAGGGGTGGCTCTTACATAAGGTCCCATGGCAGGAGTACAAGACCCACGACTCCTGAGCTGCATCCCCAGAACAGTTGGAGAACTTCTGGAATGGCCAGGCCCAAGTCTTGGAAATCAATTAGATACTCAATGAAGAAGAAAGTATGCTGGATATAATTGGGCTTTTCATGGATATCTCAAAGCTAGGAGCTCTTTTTGTGCTCCATCTCCTGTTTCTGTAATTTGTGTCTTATCTCCCGAGAGTAGAGTTGAAAACAGGTGAGGTCATACTTGGCTCAATTCCCGAAAGTTTGTTTCGAGACACCGGTGTAAATACTGCCCACCCAATCTGTACCTTTGTACAAATTAACTGAAACCAGCTACCTAATTCCTTGTTCATATTTGGATCTGTTGATTACCCCTGACAGCTGTAACCTTATTAGTCCTCACTTTGACCATGCAGAACAGCTGTCAGATTAGAAGGAAGTGGACTCCCTTAAGTTGCCCCTGTGGACCAGGCATGTTAAAATCAATAGATGCTGTAAAATGTTCTGTTATGGTTCTAATTCTAATTTATGTCTTGCTGGGTGCTTTCCACCTAGATCCACAACGTGAGCCTGAAATCAGTCATTTATGGAGAAAGCAGAGGCTTTTACCTTAAAGTGAGAACATGGGTTTTACCTGAAGACATCAGATCTGCATCCGTTGAAATGGGGCTTCAGCATGACTATAACACAGACATTTTAATATATTTTAAAATATTAGTTCCTAATGTATTTTTTGGCATGAGAGATTTTGTTAGTTTTGACAGGGGGCCAACAGTGTCCTGACTATAGAAGTCAGAAAGACCCTGCAGCTGGTGCTTGGGGGAGATGTGGCGATAAAGAGCAAGGAAGGAGTTAGAAGCACTCCAATAGGAATGCAGTTTCCCTGAACAGGACACGAAGTCCTTGGAGTGAATCCTGTTCATTTCTATAGTAATCTGTACAAAGGAAGAGGGGAGAGAGAGAAGTTCTCAGTATCTACTAATTAAAACCTGGAGGCTTGGGGAAGACTGTTTTCCATCCACCAAAGTGTTGAAAAGCAGAGTGGGGCTTGGACAAACGCACTGAGTGGACTCTCACGGCACTTTCACTGCTGGGGGCTAGAAAAAATTTGGAGACCTCGGCTCTGCTATGAATTTGGCCACAGCCCACCCAACCTTGAGGGGTTTGGGCAAGTCCTCAAGGTCTCTGCCTCTGTAGACTCATTTGGAAACTAGGAAGATTTGTTAGTTGTTGGCAATAGTCCTGTTCATCTATAGTAAGCAAAGACTTATACCATCTCATTACCACAAAAAGATGCCCCATGATGCTCCAAAGTGGATTCGGGTACTAATTTTCTAGCCTTGGGGTAATTCTTTTTCTACTCCTTCACAATACCCTTTAGTCTACAAAACATACAGGTACTGTCCTTTGGCACCCCCTGGTGGTGTGAACAGCTGTTACATCTGTCTGATCCTTGTGGCCCTTGACTATAAATAAGAAGGCTTACTCTCAAGCAGACCAATGAGGGTAGGGTGCAGACTGCTGTTTACTGAATGGAAAAATACACCAAGGTCTTCTTTATAGCGCATTGACGACTTTTAAATTAACTCTTTTTAGAGCTTAACTGAATTTACTTATTTTATGAAGAAGTTATATCAATCAGGTTCATTGTCGTCGACATTGCATGATAGGCATGGAGTTTATAAACTAGACTACGAGTTCAAGGATTTACCAAATGGCTTCTACTTTTATTGCCATGGCAAAATACGAAGGATTTAAATATTTATTGCAAGCCAAATGCTTTCTTTGAACACAGCTACTTTAAAATTTACAGAAATAGTGAATAACATGTGCCAACATTTCCCAACAGTATGTAGCATTAACAGATAGTATTAAATGTTTGCTGAGTCCCTTTTCTACACTTTTCTTTTCAATTAAATAATAATTTACAAAGAAAACTTTAAAATTCAGAATTCAGGTGAAAGAAATGGAAGTGGAGTTTTTTGTTATTATGGAATAATAGGCCAATATATTTTAAGTTTTATTTGTTGTTTTTATTTTATGTATATGAGTATATTGCCTGCATGTATGTAAGTACACTTGGGTGGTTTAATGCCTGTGGAGGTCAGAAGAGGGCGTCAGATCCCTTGGAACTGGAGTTACAGAAAGTTGTTACCTGACTTGTCAGTGCTGGGATTCGAACCTGGGTCCCCTGGAAGAGCAGCCAGTGCTCTTAACTGCTGAGCCATCTCTCCAGCCCTGAGAAATAAATATATTTTAACTGTTGTAAATCCACAGAAATAAAATCTTACTTGGGTCATGGACATTTAAGCTCTCTATTGAGTTATATGTGCCTTAATCACCTCAGTCCCCTGTTGCTGTTCCATTTACAATTATATTGTTCACTTTGAAACTGTATTGAAACTTGGTCAAAACATTGTGTTTAATTTATCGTAAAAACAGATAATACATTATTAGTTCAAATGACTTCAAATAACATTGTTTATCACTATGCAAAGAAGCCAAGGGGGGGGAAGCAAAAAAAAAAAAAAAAGCAAATACAGTCAAGAAAAATAATACATATTCCAAGTTCCTAACATTGATGATGTAGACTATATCATGTGCTAATGCCAAGTGCTTTCCAGACTCATTCATTTCCATGCATTTAGTCTGATATAATTATAACAACTGTTCCACAAAGGGTTTTAAAAAAAGTCACAGAAAAAAGAAAAGTTAGTATTCCCTAAAGGAGAAAAAAAAATCTTCTTTGCTTGCATTTATGTGGCTCTTTCTGGCAAAAGGTTATTAGCAGTTGTACCAGTGCAGTTCAACCAGAGAGTCTCCAGGAATGAAAGAAAAGTTTTATATGTATAATGTATATGTAATGTATGTACATATATACATACACACATATCAAAATCTCAGAAATCTGTTCAGAAAAAAAAAATCTGCTTGGTTTCCAATGCCTTGTCTCTCCTCAGTCACATTTATAAGCATTTTCCAAGTTTCTTATGAGTACTTTGCCTGCCTCTCTAAACTCCTAAATATCACTCTCTGTTCCTTATGACCTGCCATGCTTTCAGCCTTGGCCAAGGAATAAAACATTGGTTCACCTCAAAGGCTGCCATTAAATTTCCCTCATTTATTGGTCAGAAGGAGGTGCACCCACCCTACTGAGGTCAGTCTTAACTACAATGTATGGAGGTCCCCAGAGCCCCTCACTGCTACACTGTTTAATAGCTGGTGGGCCCCTTGGGCCAGCTAAATCCTACTGTTGACATATTGGTGCCAATGCCCTTGAAACACCTTTGATCCAGGAGTATGATCCCTCCATTTGGGGATGTATTTTACTGCGTGTTGAATAAAAGTAACCAGGTATGAAGAAGTGAGGGAAACACAGTGAGCTCCTACTGGAAGAATGAGCCATTTGTACTTCTCTGCAGTCAACACCAGCAAGATTAGAACCTCAGGTTTAAGGAAAATAAAGCCTTGAACATTCTGCTGTCTGGGAAGAACAACCATGGAGCCGCTGCTGCCCTTGAGGTGGTCACCAGTAAACTGCCCTTGAACTTGGCAGCTCACTAAAAGCCAGCAGCAGAATGACCTTTTGGCATGGATTGCTTTGCTTTCTTCATCATCACTTTGTTATTCTGTAAAATTATGAGCTTGCTCAGCAGAGAGACTTCTTGGAACAACCTTGAGTGCTTGGATATACTGTTATGTAGTACTAGTTCCTGGAGTATCTGCTTGTATTTTTAATAGGCTGATAACAAGACTATGCAATATAAAGGAGGGAATTCCTTTTCATTATTAAATTAAGAATGTAAAACTATCCCAGATTGGAAACCCTAGATATCTATCAGTTTTACTCATAGACTTTCAGATGGTATCAGGCAAAAATCTCTTAAAGACTCCCACTTTAAGCCCTCCACACATGCCTCTCTAGCCTGACCTGGAGTAACCAGGTTAGATGGTCAGTCAGTGCTCTCAAATGCTGATTCAGGTCCTCACTCCCTGCTGCCAATAATAAATCATCTGGGTGCCAAATTTAGTGGTGTTTTCTTATGATGTGGATACCTGTCCAGCAGGAATTGGATTGTAACCACAAGCCATTTTGCTTAAGCCACAAAGTCCCTATCAGATGGTAACTGCTGGTAGTCACCACTTGGGTTCAGCAGCCTTCTAGTAAGGGACTTTCACAGTCCATCTTCTTCCTACAGAGAAGCAAAGTTTGCTGGTAGACTATTATTCCCTGGGGTGAAAATTTAATATTTGATCTTCAAGTCTTTGAAAAATTATTCACAACAGGCCAATACAGCAAACCCCATCTTTTTTCCTCCCCTGTATGTAGCTTTGTTCTTTACACACTTACATTAATGAGCTTCTTAGTATAAATATTTCAATAAAAGCCCATCAAATAACTTTGGTCATAAATAGGAACAAAATGTTTTAAGATGACAAGTTCTGATCATGTTTGCCTTTTTCTTGGAGGTAGGAGTACATTTAAATTGTTTGCTTAGGAGTTAGAGAGATGGCTCAGTGGTTAAGAGGGCTTACAGTGGCACCCACATCAGGAAGCTCCCATTTCAGGTGACCCAATACCGTCTGCTAGACTTCATAGTCACCTGCATGCATGTGGTGCACATAAACTCATACAGGCTTACACACATACATATAAATAATAAATAATATTTAAATTAAGTAAAAAATATTTAAATTAAATAAAATGTTTAACTAAGAATCTCTTTGCATAAGTAAATAGCCTCCATTTTCTTCTCCTATAGAATAATCCAGGACCCCCAGGGCCGAGGGGTTCAACACTATGTAGAAAATCAGACCAGTAAAGAGGGTAGAAATAAGCTAACAAACAAAAAAAGCGCAAAGATAATTCAATGCTACCAGTCATTTCACAGTGTGTTAAGCTTTCTGTTCTTGAGTCAATGCAGCTACCTTGGACAATGAGCTTCAGGTTATGTGTTGACACAGAAAATCAGAAGTTTACTCTGAGTAATGCTGACTTCTGGAATTTCCTAGAAACCTCAAATTATAGAAACTTCTATTTTTATTTTTCATAAATGAGAATTTTCATGCTTTGGAGTACCTGAAAAACATTATTTCTTAAACCACAAATTGGCATAAATGATGTGATTCAAATAATTAACTAAATATAAGCATGCAAATATAAATGTCTCCATATGTTTACACATTTGTGTGCATGGATGAAGAAAAACAGTCATTCTCTGGTATCCGACCACAGGAAATTGGTTTCATGACCCACCTTAAATACCAAATTTCATGGATACTCAAGTCCATCATATTATATGATAGCACTTTTAGAGAACTTATGCACATCCTTCTGTACAGTTCAATTCATGTTTACACTTATAGTACCTAATAGAATGTAAATGATATACTGTATTGTTTGGGCAATGAAGTCAAGGAAAAAGTCTGCCTATAGCCAATACAGATGCATTTTTCTGATATATTTTATCTCTAGTTGGTTGCATCTATGGATGTAGAACTGAGGGATATGGAGAACTAGCTACTCACACATGAAAAGAAAAGGAGGGAGGGAGGGAGGGAGGGAGGGAGGGTGGGAGGGAGGGAGAGAGAGAGAGAGAATAATCAAATATGGTTGCAGTTAGAGTAATTCGCATCTGGCTGTGAAGTTTAACACACACTTAGTGGGGAAGGGAAACTAAGTAAACCAAACCAAGCTTCCCCAAAAGTTAGAAGTAAAGTGATTAATGATTTAGAAGCTATTTTATTTCTGTTGGCTCTAATTGAGAGCTTTTCCTGTAATGAAAAAGCATAAACATTTTTTCATATGAAGGAATTTGAATTCTGTATTTTAGCTTCAAAGCAAATGCACAATTATAAATTTTTGCATTCAAAACAACCTTTGTGAGTTTGTAGAATGATGGAAGAGCCCCAAGATTCGTGTGGTCTGATTCATTCATCTTACGGAGGACAAGGAAGCCTGAGAGGTAAGGAGAACTCCCTCAGCTCACACAGCTTCAGTTATAACCTTGTGAGCAATGCTGAACTTCAGCCTCTCCCACTGCCATCTCAGTGGCTCTCTGTTTTAACAACACCACAAATGCTAATAAAGAAATTTCTGTGTTCTTACATAATATCAGTCTGGCAACTTGTTTATGTCTTGTAGAAAATCCAATTCAAAAAAGCCATGATCAATCTGCCTCATTCGTTTTCCTCCTACTAAGACTGTTCTCCAAACTGCTATAGTTAATGTATACTAAATACTCAAGGTGTTGTCTATATAGACAACCACGAAGTTCTTCAAGTTCTAAATTTTGTAATGTTCATTTTACCTTCAAACACTGATGCAATGTAACAGGAAAATAGGCCATGTTGTAACAGACCAAAGTACAGAATAAATCATGTTTTCAGTACATTTGAGGACAATGATTAGGTTCCAAAAGCTCCCTTGTTATCCTTCCTTATTTTACCAAAGTATCTTATAAACAAATGAGTTGGAACCAATTTATGATAATCATTTCAATTGTTATGTGTCCTTGGACCAATTTTCAAAGTACTTGAATTAACCCCCACATGTAAATTATCTTTCCTAAGAAGAAAACCTTCATTGGCAATCTTGCTATTCAGTCTTTATGGCAATGGCCTGGAGAGCCAATATATTTTTAACATCCTTGTTTTGTTTTTATCTTAGCTGACACTAGTAATTTGAGAAATGTAAGAGGGCGTCACTGAATATAAACTTGAAGGAAAATAGCTCTTCAAATCTTATTGTTAGAAGTTGGATGAGTATTCAAATGAATAAAAAATTTCAGATTGTGTGTGGAGTCATGTACTTGCCATGATCCTTTTGCCTCATGATGGACAATCTCCAAGAATAGTTTGTGGTCATTTGTCCTATGGATTGTATAAATCCCTTCTACGCTCATTCAACTGGTCTTTTTTATAGAATTGTTGAGTTTGAGGGCTAGAGACAATATCTCAAGTATATCAATTTGCAGAAGAGGAAACTGAAGACCTGAAGAACACAGTTATTTGTTTGTGTCTATAGGCTACATTCAAGTGTTATTTAAATACCCAGGTTCTGAATGTTTAGCTAAGAAATCACCTCTCTATTCTTTAAAGTGGTCGGACCATCTCTCACATTCATGTTTTCTTCAGTATTTACAAAGAGTGAATTGTTCTTAAATATATTTTTGCCCTTCCTTTCCTTCATTCTCCTCCTTTCTTCCTTCTCTCTCTCTTTTCCTCCATCTTCCTCAAATATTTTTCACATACCAGTCATTGTGATGAGCCTGAAATGCAGAGAGTAGAAAATGATCTTGACTCAAAGAACTGCTCATTTTTAGAAAAGACTAGCATTGCAACCAAGAGATTGCCACTCAAATCGTGGGAATGCTTGCTTGTGTTTTCTCACCTCTCAAGCTCCATTTCCTCTTACGGTGCCTGCTTTCCAACCCTCCAAATGCCTGGGCTCACCAAACGAATTCTTCCCAGATGGCCACCATATATAGCCATTTCCTGGAATACCATCTCTCCCCTACGCTCCTCATTCATTCAACTTTATGCTATTATTCAAGTGACAGTCTAAAAGCATGTTCTTAGGAAACTTCCTGAACCACAAGGAAGTTATATTTCCCTGTGATGGACAAGCATTAGCATACTGCTTCTCTTCCCCTCTTCACTGATGAGCTTAGTAAGGACAATTAACAGAAACTGACCTGCTCTTACATCTCAAAGTACCTAGTCCAGCACTTAGCATCAAGTAGTAATTCAACAAATGCTTATTGAAGAAAAGAATCTTCATCATACAATGGGGTCATAAATAAGGGTGCTCACTTCTGTTTGGGGCAGCAAAGAATGTTATCAATGTTGAATTCACCTGAAGGCTTAAGGTGAATTATTTCATATGATCACGTGGATACATGTTATGCTCAATTTTCCATCTTTCTGTTAATATAAAAATTAAAGTTAACAATAAGACAAGTTTTGATCTCTATCTTTGACCCAATCATAGTAGTCACCTATTTTCCAGAAGGGACACATTCTAAGAGCCCAATGGATGCCTGAGACTATAGCTAGAACCAGTTCCTCCACAAAGACACTTCCAAACCCAACAGTGGATCTCTACCTCAGTGACTCCACGTGGATATCAGATATTCTCTATAAGAAGTTGACTCAAATTCCAGAATTACAGATTGAATGGCACAAGGTTTAATCATGCAATTCATTACAGTATACAATCTAAAATTGCTAAATTACTTACAGAATCTACTATGCGTAAGAGGGGAGTAGGTGGGGCGGTGGGGTCTGGAGGGGGGACGGGGGAGGGGGCAGGATATATGAGAGAGATAGATGAGAGATAAGAGAGAGAGTAAGAGGGGAAGGCGTGGGGGAAGTTGCAAAGAAGGGTAGTGGCGGATGTGATTTCGCACACCAACCACCCCAACTCCTCCCAGATCCACCCCCACTCTTTTCCCAACTTTCTGTTCACTCTTTTTTAAAATATATTTTATTGAATTTTCATGTATTTCATACACAGCATCTTAATCCCCTTTATACCCTCTTCCCCATCAGCACTCCCCCCGATAGCCCCCCCACTTAATTTTATGTATTCTGTCATTTATGGTAAGGCCAATGGAGTCAAGTTAGTGTCTGTCAGGCCTCTCTATGTAGCACAGTCTGCTCAGGACCCCCTGAGCCCAAGCACTCTTCCTGCCTCAACCTCTGGAAAATCTGCAGTTACTGGCAGGTGCCATTACACCTGGCTCTTTTAATATTTTTAGACAATAGTTGACCAAACACAACTGAAACCACTGAAAGTGAAAACATAGATAGATAAGAGAAAACTACTGTACTTTACTGATAGGCTCACAAGCTTTGATTACAATCCTGAAATCTAAAAGAAAATATGAGTAGACAAAATGTTTGAACCATGTGCGCAGCAAACCTAGCCTACGTGATATTAGTCTTTATTCTGCTTGTGTGAATATTCATGACTTACTGAAGAAGCATCTTTATTTGCTCCCATTTTCTGAGTTTGTTGCTGCAGAAATGTTTGATTTCAGAAATCCCCCAGGGTATCATTTTTTTTTAAGTTGAAACATGCCTGAAGAATTTCTGAGAAGGGATTATGTACATGATTTATTATCTAGTGTAGCAGGAATCTAGCTAAGTTATCTTTTTCCTATTTTCTTATTGATTATTAAAATGATTAAAATTATTCCTTTCTGAGGATACCAGAAGTCCATGTCACCAAATTTTAGAAACCTAAAGCCCCAATAAGGGGCAATGGAACACGTGCTGTCAATTGAGCTCACATGACCTAGGATCCTAAATGAAAGTCTGGAAATAAGTGGTCCTCTTCAGACTTCATTTTTAAGGTTGATAAGGCTAGTGAGATGGAGCAACACTGTCCAACTCCCTCATTTTATGAGGAAGAAAATTAAGGTCCAGAGAAACCAAGTATTTGTCCTACACAGCTGGCTCAGGCTGAGCTGGGCCGGGAACAGTGTCGCTTGGCTCCTGTTTAGTGTTTGGGGTTTTCCTCACTTTTACCACTCAAAGAACAAAGAAGGAATGTAAAAAGCAGAGTCTAAGTGACCAAGAAGCAAAGGAAATGCTACAACAATGTCATTGTCTGGGTTTGTGCAGAGTATGCACTTGCACAAGGACACACACACACACACACACACACACACAGATAAGACTTGTATAAGATCAAGGGAGCTGAAATACCTCCGTGGACAGGAGAGGGGCCATGAAGTTTCACCCTACCTGAGGAGCCACTGGAAGATCTGAGTAGCTGATGTCTACTGTGGGAAGAGAGAATCCATTTTCTGCAGGGATACCGGCCCTGGGAGGCTACCCACGCCCCAGAGTGCTCCCACCTCCATGCACATCCAGGCAGCAGTAAATGGACTCAGTGGTATACTTGTCTGGTTACTGTTGCTGTGATCAACACCACGGCCAAAGCAACTTGGGGAGGAAAGGGTTCATTTGGCTCACACTTCCATGTTCATCATTGAAGGAAGTCAGGGCTGGAACTCAAGGCAGAAACTGGGCAGGATCTGAAGCAGAGACAACAGAGGAATGCTGTTTCTGGCTTGATCCTCTGGCCTGTGCTCCACCTGCTTTCTTACCCAACCCAGGACCATCTGCCTAGGAGTGGCACAAGCCACAGTAGGCTGCCCCTCCCCATATCACCCTGCAATCAAGAAGATGCCTCACAGACATGCCAACAGGACAGCTCAACAGATGAAATTCCTCAACTGGGGCTCCTTCTTCCCAAATGTGTCAAGTAGACAACCAAAGCCACTCGTGACAGTGGGCATTATAAACATAAAAGCGAGAGAGAAAGAGCACATTATGTTGGGAGGGTAAAGTGGGGTTGGGGTTGGGGCAGAAGAGAAGGGGAGGGAAATGGGGACTGGATTTGATCCAAAGACATGATTTGCATGTGTGAATATTAATGTATTTTTAATTTGGTAGAGAGGCTGCTATTGTAGCTGGATGGTAGAGTACATGCCTTGCATGTACAAGGCCTTGGGTTCTATCTCTTGCACTGCAACAAAAAAAAGATTTACTGATAGAGGTTACTATTTTGGTAATTGGAGAATTAATAAAGTACAGAAAAACAAAATAAAAATAAAAATAAAAAACAATTTTATGAACAAGATGAGTGATATTGACAGCGAAGCTATACAGTTAAATGAATTATTAATTGGGTGAAAATCATTGCTGACCAGAGTGCGATGGAAGGAGGCTCAGGGGACTCTTTCTTACAAAGATCTGTCTGGTTGCACAGTTTTACTGAAAGAAGCATGAAGACAACAAATGTTCGAATGTTCAAGTACTGAAAAGCAAGTCAAGTGGTAAGTAAAATATCCTTGCCAAGGGGGAGTATAACCTGGAGAAAGAAAACCAAAACCAAAACCCTGCGGTGGGTTAACTGGTCTAAAGGTGGTGAGTCCAGGATTCCCCAAGGGGAATTCGTACCCATTCCCAGACTTCAAAGTCCCATGATGAGGTAGAGACAATCCTTCTCTTCTGTGTTTGAAGAGGCCATGCCTGAGTTTAGTACTTAGTTCTAAACCACACTGTGAATGAGGTTGAATTCAAAGGACTGAAATTAGAACGAATGACTGTGTTCAGCACTAACTTTTCTAGAGACCACTAAAAAATTTCTAATTTGAAATTTTTAAAATAAATTTCAACCAAAAGAGTAGATTTCAGTAGGACGTGATCACTGCCTGATGTAAGAGCTTGTCATGTAAGGAAGGGATTATCTTTATGTGTTAATGTCCAAAGATCAAAATCTCAATGACACAGATTTTGGTTTAGTAAAAGCAAGTTTTCCAAGGAGCAGACCCGTATTGCTTGCCTATCACCATCTCAGAATTGGCAGAACAGGCTCCTGGTCAGGTAGAAAGGAGAGTCAGATGAGGAAGAATGCGTGCTTTGAGCAAACAGGTTGTTCCGTTGGTTTGTTGTGGGGTTTTTTTGTTGTTGCTGTTGTTGTTGTTTGCTTGTTTGCTTTGGTTTTTTTTCTAGACAGGGTCTCCTTGTAGACCCAGTTGGCCTAGAACTTGCTGTGTAGAACAGGCTGGCCTCAGTCTCATAGAAATCCACCTGCCCCTGCCTCCTGAGTGCTGGGATTAAAGGCATATGCCACCATGCCCAGTTAGAGCAGAGATTTTTTAAAGGATGCTAGAGAAAGGTATTATCGCAAAAGCAAAGATAGGGGCTAGAGAGATGCCTCAGTTAGCAAAATTCCTGCCATGTAAGCACACAGACCTGAGTTCAGATCCCCAGAACCTACATACAAAAGCCAGGCATGGTCATGTGCATCCTTGTAAGCCCTACCACAGAGGGGACAGAGACAGGAGGAGCCCTGGAGCTTCCTGGCCAGCAGTCCAGCCAATTGGTGAGCACCAAATTCAATGAGAGCCCATGTCTCTAAAGATGAGCTGAAAAGTGATCAAAGAAGACATCTATCATTGACCTCTGTCCTCTACAGACATGAGTATATGTGAGAATCCACACATACACTACATACACACATACGTATATGTACAATCACCCAACACACATGCACAAAAGAAAAAAGTAGGGATGGTGGAGGTGACTTTGTATTTTTCTAACTTCTCTTTAATACTTCACTTGGTTAAAATAAAGAAATGAAGAATAAAAGAATGAGTGGAAGATGAAGGCCATAGGAATAAAAACGGTCTAAAAGAAAGCATTGATGCTTTTAGGCTCTCTACTATCTGTCGTCAACAGAGAAACTGAAAATAGTAACCCTGCCTTATGTGATTCCATGGCAGAGTCACAGAATGCTTCAGTCCACACTGCTGGCTAACACGTTTCCACAACACTAAGCCAAAAGCTTGAGGTCTACAGGAGTGTGAGTCTGATAAACCATTTTTCCAAACCTCCTCCACACAGAACTCTGTTACTCACATTAAACCATATTCAGATTTTGGCAGGCAAATGTCTTGGACACTAAATGATTTTAAACCACTGATTTTTCCATTAATTTCAAAGCATGAGTAGATTTTTTTTTAATGTCCGTGGAACATCCACAATGGTTTCTTAGAGCAACCTACACACTTCCTTCTAATATATGTAAAAGAGTCTCCAGGAATAAATGCATAATCCAAAAGATTTACAGGGAATTAAAAAAATGACAATCTTCTCTCTTTTCACAATTTCTAAATGGAAATTCCTGAGCAACAGCACTTACTTATTCTCTAGTGCCCACTACACTGTGTCAGTGCTACAGATGTTCGCTCAGTGTAGGGTTCATCTCATTTATGTCTGAAAGAAAACAGAAACTCTGCAGTCTCTCTTATCCTTGCATGTCTCCATATTATAAAAGGTAACGGAGGAAGAGAAGGTAGCCTAGCCCACTTTGGTGCAAGCTGAATGTTTACTAATCTATTAGAAAAATAAGAGATTAGCTCGTTTCTGCTCCCGAGCGTGTCATGTCCTGGCTGTGACTTGCGTACGGTGCTCACCTGTTGATTTTTGAGTGGTTTATTTTGAACTTGCCACACACTCTGCATCATTTAAGACATTAAAAGTTGGACTCATGTCATGGTCCCAACACAAGAAGGGATTTTCCACTATTCTCCGATTCAGAGAAGGAAACTGGCATAGATAGGACAAGTAATAAGCTGGACACATTTCCTGGGAAGGAAGGGAAATAGCCAGGTAGAGCCTAGCTGCAGTGTTTTCAGATGGGGCCCTAGGGCTTTCTGGTTGGCTGACTGCTGGGTTACTAACGTGCAGTGTATGTAGCTATATGAGGCACTGCAGATTGGCACACACTTATAGAGTAGAACCACACACCAGATCCACTACAGGTAAAGTTTATGACATGACAGTGTGCTGGAATAACTGGAATAACTACATTTAAAGGTTCCCATATATTACAAAAGTTATGTAATATATGACTGTAGGTCTTTGTGTTTTCATATGAAGAGTGCTTCTATTTTATTTATTTTATTTAGCAATCTGGACCAATAATTATTTTTAAAAGTGCATTGATTATGTCTCTACACATAATATTAATTAAAGCAAATACTCCAGAGGTATATTAGTGAGATAAATACCGCCAAATGTGGGGCTGGAGAGATAGCCTAGCAGTTAAGAGTGCCGACTGCTCTTGCAGAAGACCCGGGTTCAATCCCCAGCACCCACATGGCGGCTGAGAACCGGCTGTAACTCCAGTTCCAGGAGAACTCCAGTTCCAGGGGAATCCGACGCCCTCTTCTGACCTCCGTGGCATTGCATGACACGGGTGCACAAACCTCCATGCAGACAATACATTCACACACATAAATAAATAAATAAATAAATAAATAAATAAATAAATAAATAAAATTAAAAAAAAATACTGCCAAATGTGAGTTCAGACTTGTTTGATACAGTGAAGAATTTTCACCCATACAGTACAAAAAAATGAGGAAAACCAGCTAAACATAAGAGTTTTTGTTCATTCTGACATTATGCCACTTGGAATTAAACAAAATCTCCCCAAGAATAGAATGATGGTAGTGGGTGACTAAGACCTGCTGCAGTCCTTGCACATGGGTAGGAAATGGCAAGTCTTGATTCCAAACTCAAGCAACCAAACTCAGTCTTAATTCATCAAGAGCCCAACCTTAATTCATGCCTGCAAACATTCTGTGTCAGTTTCCTCCTTTGAAAACTGGAGAATACTGGAAAGTGTCTCTCCTTATGTTGTGACAATAAAGTGAGTCAAACTTTTCAAGGTCTTAAATGGTGCCAAGTAAATGGCAGGTTCAATATAAACTACTACCTAAAAGCAACAGATGAATATTTCATACAAGTCACACACCCAGGACACATCAGTAAACCCATGCCAGTTAGCTAGCTCGTGCCCACACCCTTAGTGTACATGCCTCATGTATAGCTTCATACTGTCACATCATGAAACACAAAATGCAGAAGTTAACATCAATATGACCAGCTCCATAACTATCAGGTACAGGATCAATCAACCATAGAAATAAGTAGTTGTCTGGTTAGCAACTAAGATATTAAAACTTTCATCTGAGTGGTAGGAGATACATGGAACTGGGCAAATTGTATTCCCCAGGGGTCCCAACACTTGTGCAGCTGTTCTTCAGAGCTAAAGGGCTTAAAATAAAGCAGTACAATTGTTAGCATGACCCAATCCTGCTTTAGCTTTTGCAAGAAGGTGCTTCTAGAATGAATGTTTAAATCAATGTTTTTAAGTGCTGCTATAGCATCACTCACTGGTTTGCTTTAAACACATGAAATCTCAAGAAGAAAGTTCTGTTTCCTAAAAGCAGAGGAGAAAGAGAGAGAGAGAGAGAGAGAGAGAGAGAGAGAGAACTTTCAATCGTGGTTGTGTTCACAACAAAGAATCAGAAACATGTTTCCATAAATATGAAATGAAGGAAAGTCATATATTTAGAGGATTTTCTCTCCATTATCTCTTACCTGGAAAGCAAAAAGAAAGAGGTAATGGAATCCTTACATCTCCTTGTTTTGTCCTGTACATGTAGTCCATCAGTTTAACGTAAATATCACCCTTCATGCTGCTGCCTGACTAGGACAGAGTAGCCTTCTAGGAAATCACAAAGGCTTTGAACTTGTCTTGATTAGTGAAAATATTATGGAAGAATGAAGCAAA
Source organism: Rhizomys pruinosus (assembly GCA_009823505.1). NCBI lineage: Eukaryota > Metazoa > Chordata > Mammalia > Rodentia > Spalacidae > Rhizomys > Rhizomys pruinosus. Next base: position 1,960,312 of record VZQC01013072.1, on the reverse strand, counting down.
AGAGTTAAGTAAATGTATTTTAGAACCTATTACATATTGTTCTTCATAGCGTTGACCCTAACAGATTCAATCATGCCAATTAGCAGGAGCCAGGCAAAGCACCCCACATCAGGAAACCTGCCTACTTGTCAGCCTTCTCCCCTGCAGCCTCAGACTCAAAGTATGGCTCCAATCTTTCATCACTTGTCATAGTTTTCTGAATAACACCAACCATATGAGAGAATTTCTTTCACCGGTAACCATGTTGGCTGACTATATGCAAAGGTATTTTGTTTTGGGTTTCTTTTTTAATTAGTTTTGTTTTGAACAGAGATCCATGGTTTTTGAAACATGTTGTGGAGCCCAATAATAGCATTCAGTTGAAGAAGGCAAAGTATGAAGCTGTGCACAGGACTGTGGGGAACGAATGATGATAATGGAGCTGGGGTGATGGAGTCTAAACAACAGAGTAAGCTGACATATTGAAAACACTGCAGCTTACTCGTAAGCATTTATTTCATGCATCTCCTCTTGCTCTTCCATAGTTTCCCTCTGCCCTGATTAATTAGCCTGAAGGCAGACACAGTACAGAGCCTATCACACTTCACAAAACAACACCATTAACACAAAATGTGCATTCATAAACCTTAACACAACTAGCTCTCAAATTGCGCCTAAAAGATTCCCTTAAACTCATATTTAGTCTGAAAAATTAGGTAAAGATAACTCCATTAGAACAGCTTCTATGTTTTGGAAAGACAGCCAGATTTTTTTTTAAATAAGTATCAAATATGACTGCTCGTGGGTTCAGCAGTGTGGCGTGCTGATCAGTGTTTCAGCACCAAACTTCCCAGGTGTGGGTGGATGGGAATTGGGATTTTAGTGCTTTCTAGTTTTCATGGTGTGAATACTCCCACCATGATCAATTTGATTTCTAAAGCTTAACATGAAGTTAGCACAGCTCTGAAGAAGCACACCACATAGCACAACACAGTATTTCATGGATACAAAAATCACCATGAACACCCAGAAGAGAGTGAGGTAGTAAAATAAGTGGTGACTTTACTACTACTGAAATGTATTTCATTCTAAATTCACAGAATGTAATTATTTATAGTAAATGAACTTAACCAGCTTTTCAGATTCCTGAAAATATGGGGCTTGACTTTCAGTGGCTAACATGTTGGCCTCAGAGCACGGCCAGTTCACCACCATCACCCTCAGTCAGAGTCATTTGATACTTTTCTGTGCAGACCATCATCCTCAGAACAGCTTTACTAGCATCACCTGGGGGCTTATGAGTCCCCTAAGGAGTCAGAATCTACATTTAACAGGGTCCTTAGGTATGTTTTTAGGCACCTGAGAGTTTATGCAGTGCTGAACTTGTGAGCTACTTGAATGGATGCTAAATTAGGGATTTTTTTCAAATATTTATATGACTACTTGTCAAAGGGTTAGAATCACATAGATTTTAAAAGATAACATCTAATTGTCAAAGCAACTGGAAAGAAGTCCTGTAAAAATCCATGACCTTGAAATCATTGTTTAGGTGAATTTTGGATGAAAGCCATCCTACGGGCATCCTATGGCTCTGGAGGCAGAGATTCTTTATAAAGTATCTAGACTCAAATCCTATTAATCGCCCCATTGAATTAATATCCTATTAATTCAAATGAATCATGACAGGGATACTATAAATGTCATATAACCATTCGGCACCTCAGACTGTCATATGTAAACGAGGTGGTAATAATATATGACTAAATAGTGCCCACCTCACTGAGTGGTTATAAAAAGTAGTAAAAATAAAATGTTTAGTTGAGCACTTGACATATGCTCTAAAACCTCAGTGATCTTTTGCTATTTCCTAGAGAAGAAAATGTCATGTAGTTCTCTGCATAGCAACTCTAAAATATGTTTTAAAATAAGAAAAACATAATTTTCTTGGTACATCTAAAAATTTTAATTCTGATCAGAAACTTCTATATTATTTTATGTCCTAAAATTTATAAGTAAATACAGTGATTGAAATTATTTTTGAAGTATAGCTAAATTTCTGAGTGATATATTCCAACTTCAAACTGTCCTGGGATAATTCCAAGAAAAAGTTTTGCATTTGTAAAAAGAGACCCAAAGAAGATGGTCCCTTCTGCCCAGGTTTCCTACATCTGTATGTGCTTCCCTGAGTTCTAAGACTACAGGGTAGGTCAGAATATCACAGAGCAATGGACAGAAACTGGACTATAACGAGGCCCCTGAACTCTTTTATTATCAGATTGTAATGGCTTGGAAGAGGTGCACCCAGCAACATTGCTTTATGACATAATAAATTGTCCTTGATGTTTAAACTAGAGGAGCCCTGTCTCACGTTATTGACAGTATTGTATCTGGCCTCATGCAAGTTCTATTTTGTTGATGTCAGGCTCAAAGTGGTGAGATGTCCTGCTCAAAAAAAGTAGTTGATGGCAGAGCCAAGCTTCACAATACAGTATCAATGTTTCAAGGTGGTATTTTCTCTTTCATTTTCTTTTCCATTCCTCTTCTCTCTTCTCTCCTCTTTCCCCTTTAACTCCCAGTAAATATCATCTTTTCAAGTCTTCTAGATAGCCTAGAAGAACATAACACTATCCATTTTTATGTGCAATAGTCTCAGTGGTATGATAGAAGTCAAAATGTCCCAGAAAGTTGTAGACAGCCTCCAATTCCAAATTTTATGCTTTGAGTAGGTTCTCAGCAACTATTTGGTAAACAGAAATTTTGAGATACAATTACACCAACATGAATCCAAAGAATTATTTAATGAAGAAAGAAAAACAAATCTGCTGAACTGTTCAGTTTTATGCAGAGAGAAAAAAAGACCTATTGAGTTTTTTAACTTTTGAATGGGAATATTCAGCCAATATTTTTATATATTTTAGCTTCCCTCCATCATATCCCAAGAAATGAGCAACCCTGGGAAATTTTATTTAGTAATTACTTACAAAAATAAAATACGACCAGAAAGAAAGAAAAAATAAATTACTTCGAATAGCTTTAATAAAGGGAACCAAACTGTTGCAGGAAAGTCCAGAGCTCAGTTTCAGAAGTTATCTTGATTGATAAGGATGCTTTAGCAGAAGCCCTAGACACGATCACTCAGAAGAAGGTAGAAACAGCAGATGGTCTGGTAAGAGCTGGAGCCCTGGGAGAGATGTGATCATAGCTGAAGATGCCGCCTGAAATGAAAAGAAGGACTGAAAACATCTTGCCTCCACTCTCCTCCAGCTCTCTAACCTCCCAGCACAAGCGGCCACAGCCAAACCTACCAGAAGCCAACTGGCACCAGTGCTTGGGAGAAGTAGCCTGCAGAAACTAAGATAAGCTGTAGCTCTGAAGAGTGAGTGATAGGTCGAAAGAAACAGACTGACGATCTTCCCAAGGGCTTTAGCACACATTTTTAAACTCTCTGTAAGAAAATTTCTTCACATATTATGTTTTCCCTCAATCTGTTGAAAATGCTACAGAGGAACACATAGTACAAATGTATTTTCATTTTACCTTAGAAGGTTTCCAATCAGAATACTTAATAAATCACTCTGAAGAGGATCAAGATAAGAAATCACCATTAAAAGAAAACAGAAAATTCAGTAATGAGACTATTTTAATGAGACACCAATGTCCAGGGCATTGGTGGCTATGGTGCCATGCTGAACGACAAAACAGGGGCAGACAGAGAGCCTGAGGGAAATCTCACTCTCCCCTGGTTTTCTTATTAAACTTAAAGGCATGGGGAGAGAACTTTCATTCCTATCAGGAGCATTTTAACTGCATACTCTGAACATTTTTCTCTCTATAGATAACTTTATAGTTTTCTATAATCTGATTACGTTTTTATTGGCTGAATGAATCATCTATATTTTTAAATGTTTTATTTATTATTTATTATTTTTATTTTATGTGTATGAATGTAAGTGTACTCATGTCGTGCAATGCCCACAAAGGTCAGAAGAGCATCAGATCCACTGGAACTGGAGTTATGGATGATTGTTAGCCATCATGTGGATGCTGGGAAGTGAACCTGGATCTTTTGCAAGAGCAGCCTTGCTCTTTATGGCTGAGTCATCTCTCTAGCAGCATGGCTGTTTTCATACATTTTATACATTTGAAAGAGTCCCTGTATCTTGCCCATGTACACGTACATTATGCTTATCATAAAATATACTAAACACATTTTCTGAAGATTGGGGATTTTTTATTGTGTATATTTTTCTGTCTTTCACAGTGAGTTTGCTGGCTCACAGCTCTAGCCCAAAAGGCAGACTCCAGCCTCATTCTCAATTCAGACTATAAGGAGAAAATCTAATTTTAATTGAAACTGAAATCCACAATTATGTCAGAAAAGCTTTCTCAGTGGATTCTTTGGAAAGTTATCTTTTTCTAAGTTGCACAACTAGGAAATGAAACGGATCATCAAGAAAATTCCTTCAGCCTTTTCATTGTCCATCAAGGAAGGAGCTGGTTAGCTCATATATCCATCTGCACTTTTCTTTTTTTTGTATTAAGTGATTTTTATCTACAGAACAAGATGGCCCAGGGTACCTCAAAATGACTTGTAAATTGATACAGAAAATAGGAAAGAAAAGGAATTTTAAGCAAGGTAAGTAGAAAAGATTGAATACCAATTACTTGAACAAGGCACATACTTTTCACCTAACACAGACTAAAAGCAGTAATGGCTGCAGATTTTATATATATGTATATATATATATATTATATATATATATATAATATATATATTTCATGTATTTAGTGAGGGTTTGGAAATGAAATGAGAATATTAAACTTTATAAAGTGTTTGGTTGCTGGCATTAGATGGGCACCACTACTTCATAAGATGGATTGATGAAACACATTTATTGCTGTCAGAGTTCAATACAACAGTTCTCATCTAGCAAGAAACACTATAGAAGTATTACTTGGAAAGAATTACCATGTTTCGTATCAGCAGATATACTTAAGGGGTATGTGTTTGTGTGTGTGTGTGTGTGTGTGTGTGTGTTTGTGTAACAATGTATTAGCTCCAAATAATATGTTATAGCTCTACTCTGAGAAGATGCTCTAAACTAAGATATTGAAACATTTGAATGTTTGTGAGAATATTCATGTATGGATAGTTAGCAACAAGAATGAGAAGAGAAATAATGAGCAGGCTTTCGTGAACACTCTTATTTTTCTGGAACAGTACGTGCTGTAGTGATCTATTTACTTGTCTGTCTCCTCTATTAAACTTTAACTTCCCTCAAATTAGGGGTTGTATCTTTTCTTCTCTATTCCTAGTACTAGCTTACTTTAAGGCACACTGGGAATTTTAATCATGGTTTTGAAATAATGGAATGACCAAATAGCATTATGTTCACTTGCATTAAATCCTTTCAAACATATAATTGGAAAGGAGTAATGTCATAGAATGTAATTCTCAGATGTGGGCTGAAACAGTGGCCATAAGAGGTAGAATCTCTGTTTATTGTATTGACTTTGTGAGTGTCCACAGCATTACTGACACTAGCTATTCAAATCAGATACCTGGAGAAATATACAAGATTAATTTTGCTTTGTTTAAGCAAATAACTACACATATGTACTGGAGCAAAATCTTCACTTAAATGTCCAGTCTTGGTTTATGAATAAGTAAGATTTATGACTTAAAATAAGACATTTGGAGGCACTTGGTAAATCATAATAATTGGTCAGCATAGATCATTACCATTTAGAATTTATGAGAAACTCAAACTTTTAAATAGGTACAACATGGACAAATAAATATTGCCATAAATTTTTATTTATAAAATTCATAATACACCATTTAAATTGCAAACTTAAACACCATCTTCCTTAATTTTGTAAAGGCTCATACACTGTATTTTTTAAAGCAAAAATGTATCATATTACACATACTGTAAAGAGTTTCTGAGTGGCTTTTTTAAAAATGTTCATCCAAGTGCTCAATGGTCTGGGTATTATAATTCTAGATTGAAATTTTGCTATTGACATTTGGCTATTTCCATACCAAACTTTTCCTAAATAGTAAAATGCACTTTCTTGCTAAAATTAATTTTGTCTCTTCTTTCTGAATTTCCAGTGCTACATTGTTACATGATCAAAACTCTGATATTTTCCCCACCAGCTTTTCACAATTGTTACATCAATAGTCAAAATATGAGTATCATGATACCACAATTAGTTCAAGTATCCTGTATGGACTGAGCTGAGGGTTCCCAAGTCATTTGTTGGCCAGTGACATATGACATGGCCTAGATAAACATGGCGGGGCAGGGGAGTAGAAGGTAACTTGATTTATTCTGATTTCTTTCCATGGTGATTTTTAAGGAAGGAGATTTACTCAGAAAGCAACAAAGCCATGAGCCAGTTAACATAAATGCTGAAATGGCACTGTGACCATACATGTCATAGTTTTCCAAAGCCACATGTAAGCCATAATAAGGGTAGAGAAAAAAGATTAGCAGGAAAAGAGTGGTTACTCACAGGACAGAGATACTTTAAGAACGACCAGAGAGCTCATAGAAGCCTGACAACTGTTGGTCTCAGAAGCACCTCTTTACAATTGCCAAGTTATTCAGTTCCAGCCCATGCATATCCATAATTCCAATGGTTTACCAAGGGGGAAAAAAGCTTTGCTGCCTTAAGTTTAAATAAAATAAATAAATAAAAAATAAAATTAAAAAAGTGTTTAAAAAAAGTTTAAATAAAATAAATAAATAAAAAATAAAATTAAAAAAGTGTTTAAAAAAAGTTTAAATAAAATAAATAAATAAAAAATAAAATTAAAAAAGTGTTTAAAAAAAGTTTAAATAAAATAAATATTTTTAACTTTAAAAAAACCACTGATTTGCTGATCAGCCACTTTGACTCTTCTTTAGGAGTGTGTTGGTATGTACATGTGACTCTTTCTAGTAAGTGTATAGCTTGAGCATTTCCATGTCCATAAATATAGCTTTGCTACATTATTTCTTGATGGGGCCTACCCGGCCAGCCAGGTCAAGATGGCACTGAGGGGAGGTAGAGAAGGAGGGATGGGGTTGTTTGCCAAAACCTCTGGTAGGGGAAAGATAAGGACAAGCGACATGAGTTACAATTGTCAGCCCTATTCGCCAATCTGCCTGAGCGGGTCAAAGGGGCTCAAGAACATTGGTCATTGCTTTCATGCCTAAATGCCTTTTGTGGCTGTTTTTTTTTTTTAAGATTTTTTTTTATTTAATTTTATTTATTTCTGTATGTGTATGAATGTACTGTCTGCATGCAGGTCTGTGCACCCATGTCGTGCAACGCCGCGGAGGTCAGAAGAGAGTCTCGGATTGCCCTGGAACTGGAGTTCTCCTGGAATTGGAGTTTCAGACGGTTTTCAGCCGCCATGTGGGTGCTGGGGATCGAACCCAGGTCCTCTGTAAGAGCGGTCAGTGCTCTTAACTGCTAGGCCATCTCTCCAGCCCCGTGGCTGTTTTATATATAACTCACTGCCCTGCTTGCAATAAAGTGAGAACCTGCTTGACTGGACTCCCCGCTGTGTCTGAGTGTCTCCGGGAACTGAGGAGGCTGGGGAACAGGCGAGCGGCACACTTACCTTTCCTCAGCCCAGTCAGTTCCAGGACAGGACCCGACTAAGACCCGACACCTGGCTCCCAATGTGGGGCTCGAAAAGGGGGACCCCAAGGTTCAACGTGCCTGCCAGCTGAAGCCAAGCGATCTTCCAGAGTAAGTGAGACCATAAGTATGGGTAAAGCAACTTCAACTAAGAAGGATCCTGCCTTGAGAAGTTTACACCTCATGTTACAATCTAGAGGACTTGAGTTAACTGAGACCAATGCCCTGAACACTTGGGAAACTATCATCTCCCTCGCCCCTTGGATTATGGGGGCCAACCTCTTCTCCTGGAAAACTTGGGCTAGGGTGGAGAAACTGGCAAGGGAAAGGGAGAGGCATTTTGGCATTGATCTGCCCCTCGGCTTTTACCCATTACAGCAAGGGAAAGGGAGAGGCATTTTGGCATTGTTCCGCCCCTCGGCTTTTACCCTACCATTACAGCCCTAAAGACCTCTTTCCACCCGAATGTACTCCCTCCCCCAGGGAAGGAAGCCTTGGGGAGAGCTTTGGGAGGGCTAGAGAAGGACACCGAAGAGAAATGGGCAGCCTTTACAAAAGAGCACGCTGAGGGGACAGAGAGCGGGTGGGAGAGGAAAAGTCGAAACCAACACCCGAGTCCACCAGCCCTGCCCCAACTAAACCTCCCCCTTACGCCCATGGGGAGGGTCCAGGAGAGATGTCCTCCCCCTATGCCACCCTCTGAGCAGATCTCAGGGACATGGACTCCTATACATAACCAGGGAGGAGAAGGTGGATGGGAGAGGCCACATATGCAGAAGCCTGTCCTCCTAAAGAGAAACTACAGGCATTTCCTGTGAATTTAGCCCCAGGGGGAAATCACCCTTTGGAGTGGTATCCATGGGAGGCCAAAGACCTTAAGGAGCTCCACAAGGTGGAGGCTGAAGATGGCCCCAATTCCCCGTGGGCCACAACTCTGTTGCAGGATATCGCCTACGACCCTTGTAGGACTGGATCGACGTGGCTAAAGCCATCCTTCCCAGCCCCATGTTCATCAAGTGGATAGCTTTTTTCAAAGAGAAAAAGGAATGCAGGGTTAGGGCAGAGGAGAATAGACGAGCCAATCCTGCCATCCCCATCACATTTGGGATGCTCTCAGAGACAGGGGATGTGTACCACACGGGGATCCACCAAGCCGCAATCCCAGGCCCCTACCGCAATCGGGTGAGGCAGTGCAGACTGGATGCCTGGGGAAAGTTAAATGAGGGGCCTACAGAATCCCCCGTTGCTGGGGTGAGGCAGAAGCCTGGGGAACCTCTGCCAGACTTCATTGACATAGTCCAGCAGAGCATTCACCAGAAACTCCCCGCAGGAGAACTTAGAGACAAATTCATACTTATGAATTTGTCTGGTATGGGAGGGGATGAACAATGACCATCGCATGACTTGCACAGGCCTGAAGGACCAGTCCATGAGTAGTTGGGTGATTGCAGCACAAGATGTAGGCACCCAGCACCACCAGTCTCATTCTTTAGCCCTTGCCCTACAGGCACAAACAACAGCAATGACTGAGGCCATTACGGAAGCCTTGACGATGCAGGGGCAGAAAGTCCAGGAAAAGGGCAAAGCAGGGGCCTGTTCAGGTGTGGGCAAGAAGGGCACTTTAAACAGGACTGCCCTCGGGGGGGGGGGCAGGATGGCGCCAACGATGGGGGCCAAGCCTCCTCCCACCCCATGTCCCTGATGCAGAAAAGGCTTCCACTGGAAAAAGGACTGCAAGTCGAAATTTGACCTGGAAGGCAAGCCTTTAAACTGGTCCTGGGGCGGCCTCTAGCCCCATCATACCAAGGAGGAGCAAGGCCAGAGAAACAAGGTGCCGGGCATGGAGATGTGAGGACCCAGGCTCACTGGACGGTCCCCCTAACTGAGGGCCTGCGTCCCCAGATATCAGTCATCATTGGAGGGGTCAAGTTCCAATGCCTAATAGACACAGAACAGTCTTAAGAAAGGAGGAAGTGCCCACCACTTGGTCCCTAACACCTAGGCCCATGGTTCTAGGGGTGGGAGGGAACTCTAGGACTGAGGAGACTTCTACCCTCATGAGATGGGTGGGCCTGCACGGAGATGAGGGCAAGATTAGACCACTAGTGGCCCGGGGCCTCACATCCAACCTGCTAGGCCAGGACTTACTGGGGCAGATGGATGCAGTACTGACCACTGACCATAAGATTTTTTTGAGGATCGCCTGAATGACCCCCCCATTCAGAAAAAGGAAAACAAGTTAAAATCTACCCCCAATTATAGAGGCCACTGTTCCCCAGGTTCCCCCTGTTATATGGAAGCCGGGTAAACCCATTTGGGTGGAGCAGTGGCCTTTAACACAACCAAAATTGGAAGCCTTACACCAGCTAGTGGAGGAACAACTGAAGCTTGGACATATCCACCCGACCATGAGCCCATGGAACACCCCATCTTTGTTATCCATAAAGCCTCGGGGTCATGGCGCATGCTCCAGGACTTGAGAAAGATAAATGATCAAATGGAGCTGGTCGGAACACCTTTGTGGGGTATGCCCTGGGTTGCTGCAATTCCTAGAGATTTCACGATTGCAGTCATTGACCTTAAGGGCTGCTTTTTCTCCATCCCCCTGCACCCAGAGGATGGTAGTAAGTTTGCTTTCTCAGTGCCTTCGCTCAACTATTCATGGCCAGATCACCGATATGAGTGGGTGGTGTTGCCCCCGGGTATGGCCAACAGCCCTGCATTTTGCCAACAGTACCTCGCCATCCTCCTGGCCCCTATGCTGTCATGGAAGGATTCCCTTCTGTACCTCTGTATGGATGATCTCATCATTGGCCACTGGGACCCCCATGAGTTGCGGAGACTCCTTGAAACAATATAGCAAACTTTAACCCAAGGAGGGTTCACAGTGGCACCTGAAAAGATCCAACAAATCCCCCCTCTTAAGGTACAGGGAACCCATCTTTCCCTTACAAGGGTCAGTCCTGTGAAGCCTGATATAAGAATGCCAGAGCGTCTTACTCTGACACAGCTCCAGGGTCTGCTCAGAGAGATTAACTGGCTTAGGCCTTGGGTAGCTATCCCTACACAAAAACTAACACCACTGTTTGACTTGCTGAGAGATAAGAGTCCCCAGGAGGAGATCCCTATCACACAGGAGCATTGGGAGATTTTCCAGGGCTTTTCAAGAGGATTTGCACGGCTGCTCATTGGCTAGATATTCTAAAGAACATCCTCTGTCTCTATGGGTGCTTGTGGGCTCTGACTTAACTACACAGTAATTACTCAAGAGGGGGGACCCTTGGAATGGATACACACATCCGTAGCAGGTACACCTCGGATATACACTCAGACAGACCAATTGGCAGACACCATAATATGGGGAAGAACACAGGCACAGAGGCATTATGGGACAGACTCCCATCACATTATCCTCCCATATAGTACATCAGACATTGAATGGCTGGCCTGTAACCACTCTTGCTTGGTTATCTCCTTGGAAGGGTTCATGGGAAAAGTAGATTGCCACTTTGGGCCCTCCAAGTGGGCCACCTTCTTACAGAAATTTCCCCTAGCACTCACAATGCCCCCCCCCCCCGCTTTCTGAGACACCCATACCACATGCACTGTGCATCTTCACTGATGGAGGGAGAGCCGGCTCGGCCTATGTAGTCTTTAGAGGAAATGTTCCCACCCCAACCAGTCAAAGATTCCAACTGAGCCAAGAATCCACTCAATATAAGGAGTTGCTGGCAATTGTGATGGCACTGCAGGACATCCATGAACCCTGTAACCTCTTTTCTGAAAGCCTGTACGTTACTAACCTCTTACCCCACTTGCCACAAGCCCACATTAGACTTGACAGCAACCCAATCTTCCAACTCTAAAGCCCTCTTAGAAGGAAGGAATGCCCCAATATATCTCCAGAAACTTAGAGGACACTCGGGCCTCCCTGGCCTCTTATCTATGGGAAACACCCTAGCAGACCAGCTTGCCTCGAGGCCCAACATCTTAACAGCTCATGAAGCTACAAACTTTCATGAATTAACCCATGTAAATTGGAGAGGTCTACACCAAAACTTCCCCCAGGTGCCTGTGAAGGAATTGAAAAAAATTGTCCAAACATGTAAATCTTGTCAACCCTTTCTCTGAGTACCCCCACTTCAACCCCAAGGAGTTAATCCTCAGGGCCTAAGACCTAATGCCCTCTGGAAAACAGATGTCACCCACTTTGCCACCTTTGGCAAACTTAAATATGTTTTCATGTCCATTGATACTTACTCCAGAGCCTGCTGGGCCACAGCCCATTCTGGAGAAAGGGCCAAACATGCCCAATCCCATTTTCTCCAATGTTTTGCAACATTAGGACTGCCCCACCAAATCAAGATGGACAAAGGACCTTGTTTTGCCTCTAAGGCCCTTGCAGGCTTCTTTGAGAGATGGGGTATTAAACATACTACAGGAATCCCCTACAACCCCCAGGGACAAGCCATTGTTGAAAGAAATCACCAATACCTTAAGGAACAATTACAAAAACAAAAGGGGGGAGTAAGCCCCTACCTGCAATTGGCAGAAGCTCTGTTTACTATAAATATTTTAAATTTTTCTAAAGATATAACGAAATCCAGGTTCCCAAAACACTGGAGACACACAAGCCTCAACCCCCAGGTGAAGATTAAATGGAAAGATCCTTTAACACACCAATGGAAAAGCCCAGACCCACTAATTACGATGGGAAGGGGCTTTGGGTGCGTGTATCCTATAGGGGAGGAGGCGCCTATCTGGGGCCAGCAAGGAACCTAAAGTTTTTGCCCATTCCCTCAGAACAGGAAGATGACCAAAAACAAACTAACCAAGAAAGAAAGAAAGAGGATATGGTGGTCTCAACTCACCTTCAGAAACAAGAGAAAACACAAAGTGATAAAAAGGACTAACCAGGCCCAAGGCCAACAGACCCTTGAGAAGCTCTTATGTGCTTTAATGCTTACAGATGGCGCAGTTCCTGAGTCTGCTGGTGGCTGCATGGGTGAAAACAGGAGTGACAGGAGTGCTGCACCAAAACCCCCATCAACCGCAGAGAGTAACATGGCTGGTGACCAATCCCGTCAATGGAAGGATCCTCAACAGCACCACGAATGATACCCTCCCCCTCGCATGGTGGTCACCGCTCTTCTTTGATCTCAGCGATCTGGCCCAAGGAAGCTGGGACATGGCTGATTGGCCACTGACTCACCTGGGGAGGCCAGAATGTAACGGAGAAAAGGGATGCACCTTGCCAGTGGTGGGGGACCCTAGATCCCCAGGATGTTCCCACATCCTCAAACAAGCTGCACTTAGAGACACTGACATTTATGTATGCCCTGGGAGTAACTGGACTGCAAAAAAGATATCTGACTGTGGTGGGCCGGGAGACTTCTACTGTAAGGCATGGAGGTGTGAGACTACAGGGTCAGGCTATTGGATGGGGCACAAGGTAGCTATTTGGGTCACTAGGGTAAAGACACAAAGAAAGGCCAGCAACCCCCTCTATGGGGCATGTGCCAATTACCACTGCAACCCCATTCAGGTAACATTCACTGAAGAGGGCAAGAAGGGAATTGAGGACAGGAGAGAGAGTATGAGTCCACCTGGTACCAACAATGGTTCGATTGGTCCCCCTGGCTGACCACTCTTATTTCCACGCTGATGGGCCCCCTCCTTATAATTTCACTCCTGTGCATATTTGGGCCCTGCCTATATTTGGGCCCTGCCTCTTTAACAGGCTAACCAGGCTGATCAAAGAAAAGGCCAGGGAGTTACAATTCATGGCCCTTAGGTTGCACTGTGACCAGCTGGAACCCAAAGACTTCCACACACTATAAGGTGAACCTTACATAAGGTTCCTCAATGGTGAACCTCCGAGGAGGTGCCATACCCTTGGAAAGAGGTGGGTTATAAAAGAAAAAAAGGGGGAGTCTAATGGGGCCCGCCCAGCCAGCCAGGTCAAGATGACTGAGGGGAGGTAGAGGAGGAGGGACCCGGGTTGTTTGCCAAAACCTCTGGTTGGGGAAAGATAAGGACAAGCGGCATGAGTTACAATTGTCACCCATGTATGCCAATCTGCCTGAGAGGGTCAAAGGGGCTGCAAGAACAATGGTCATTTGCTTTCGCACCTAAATGCCTTTTGTGGCTGTTTTATATATAACTCACTGCCCTGCTTGCAATAAAGTGAGAACCTGCTTGACTGGACTCCCCGATGTGTCTGAGTGTCTCCGGGAACTGAGGAGGCTGGGGAATGGGCGAGCCGCGCACTTACATTTCCTCAGCCCAGTCGGTTCCAGGACAGGACCCGACTAAGACCTGACAATTTCTAACTGTTCATCATTCCATTATATCCTCATGATATATTGGAATAACAGCATAATGGTAAACAATTTGATGCTAGAATTAGAAATATCGATTAATACTGTAACTTAGGGAAAGTTACTAAATAAATCCTTGTAAGCTTCAATCTTTTATCTAAATGTGGGGACAAATAATGATTCATAAGCTAATGTGAGGATTCAGTGATAAAAGTATACATAATATTCTGGCTTTGTGGAAATTTTACAAAAATTCATGGTTAGCTCTATCTGGGCTATTCTTAGAATTTCTTTTCAGTCCTATCAACCTATCCATACCTATGCCAGTAATTTATTTTTAATGATTATATCTTTAGAATAGAGTTTCATATTTATAAGGCAAATGTCATATATTAATCTTTTTTAGAATTAATGTTAGAAGCCATTAAAGGTGCATGCCTTTAATCCCAGAACTCTGGAGGCAGGTGCAGGTAGATCTCTAAGATTGATGCCAGTCTGGTCTACATAATGAGTCCCAGGCCTTGTGGGACTACAGAAAGATCCTGTCTCCCCCCCAAAAATTACTATTAGCTCCTCATATGAAGTAATACAAGTAATCTCATTAAAATACTAACATACCAAGCTGAGCATGGTGGCACATGCTTTTAATTCCAGTACTCAGGAGGCAGAGGCAGGTTGATTTCTGTGAGCTCAATGCCATCCTGGTCTACGTAGTGAGTTCCAGGACAGCTGGGGCTACAGGGAGACCCTATCTCGAAAAAGACCAATAATAATAATAATAAATATTAACATCTCTCAATTTCAGTTTAAGTATATATAAATTAGGTATAATATGTATTTCTTACGGGTATTATGAAGGGTGGGTGGTGTTCTAGATACTTTTCTCATTGCTGTAATGAAAACACTAACAAGAATCAACTTAAGGTAGGGAGAGTTTACAATTTGCAGGGTTAAATTCTATCATGTCAAGAAGGTCATAGCAGTGTGATCTTGAAATGGCTGGTCACATGATTCACAGTCAGGAAGCAACGAGGAGAGCTATTGCTCAGCTCATTTTCTTCGTATTATTCAGCTCAAGACCCTAGCCCATATCATAGAGCTGCCCACAGTTACGGTGAGTCTTCCAGCCTCAACTTAATCTAGATCATCCCCCATAAGTATGCTCAGAGCTTGCCTCCTAGATGATTCGAGAGCCTGTCAAATTAATAAGCAAGATCAACCAGAACAATTTATTTGGATGCCATTCCAAATAATGATATAATAAAATACCCAAAGTATAGAAAATAGTCACTAATTGCTAATGTTAAGATAAAGATCATCAATGATTTCTACCTATCATGGTATTTAAGCAAATAATTACCATAATAACTTTATGTTTAAAAAGTGGGAAGCAGAATTCTAGATTGATGATGTTTGTTGGGCAAAGATGAGTTCCAACAGTAAAGTTAAACACATCTTGAAGAATTCTTGAAGGATACTCTGCATAAGGTATAGATTTAGTGCCGCAGTTGACAGACCCCTTTGCTGGAGGAAAGGAAAGAGGAGGAGGAGCAGATTGGGTGTTTTCTTCTGAAACTGCTCAAGGCTTAACACAGGAGACACACACACACACACACACACACACACACACACACACACACTGGATGCAAAAATTGAAAATACATAGGTGGCATTTTAGGGATCTTTCCCAAGACAAGTATGTAACAGCAGCTAGAAAACTGACTGGAGAACATTGTTGTTCTTCACGATACTATTTTTAATTTTTTATTTATTATTTTTATGTGTATGAGTGTACTAGACAGTACACTCATGTAAGTTGGTGCACCCCTGTCGTGCAATGCCTCGGAGGTCAGAAGAGGGTATCGGATTCCCCTGGAACTGAAGTTAAAGTTGGTTCTTAGCCATCATGTGTGTGCTGGGAATCAAACCCAGGTCCTCTGCAAGAGCAGTCAGTGCTCTTAATCGCTGAGCCATCTCTCCAGCCCCTCATGATACTATTTCTAAATAGTAAATCTAAGCACTTTCTAAGGACACTGCTTGATTCCAAATTAGAACAGAATAGAGAAAACTAATCAATGAACTATTTACAAATTAAGAATACCTCTGAGAAATACTGAAAATTATTAAGATTCCAATCATTTGTTCATTCATTCATTCATTCATTCATTCATGAATCCACTTAATAATAAATCTCTTCTTACAATTCAGTATCTCTCATCAAGAAAGGAGAAAATTGTACAATCCTTTACCCCCGAGAGAAGAGAAAGGAAAGAATTTTAGAAGCCTAGTCAAGATAAATACCAAATGTATTATTATTTGCAATGAATCTTCCACAGGAAGGTTCCTCATTCAAACCACCCCCACAAAATACCTAAAGCACAGTATCTTCTCACCATGAGCATAAATCTACTAGTTAAAAAGTGAAAAAGCAGAAACAAGAAACAAGTCCAATTTTTTGTCAGTGTTGGTAATTTTCTATTTTAGCAAATGCATTGCAACCCATTGATGTCAGGCTGTAAGAGTTTATATGTCTACAGTGTAGCATCCAATATGCCATCTGGGTAATTCTGAATGTTGCAGGCAAGTCACCTTACTTTTCAGTTCTGAGGTTATGTTCATAAAGAGAACTGCAGTTAGTATCACATTGCACAAGCTCTCAGAGCTTGTGAGAGAATAATGACACGAATCAATAATGCTGTCTGGGAAATGGCTTAGAATAAAATATTACAGAAGGGCACGAACATCACCCAGGGGGAGACTTCAAGTGCTGATTAAATATGGCTGCCTCAGCTCTCCTCCACACAGTGACAGATGGGGACAGAGTGCTTACTTTGGCATTTGCTACATTTTTCTGAACTAAGGTTACTCAGGTAGCCATGTGTGCAGCATGCAGGCTCATTTGGCTTTGCCGTGTGCTCTGACGCCCCCTGAAGGTTCAAACTGGACACACAGGCAAAGAATGACTCAAAAAAGTCTTACCTTCTATTAAGTTTCAAACACTGATTCTTCTCAAAGCACTGCTGCAAAAGAAATTAGTAAGAAAAAAAAAATCCCTTAACTCTCCTTTTCCTCAATACCCAGCCCTAAAGAAAACAAAAACAGAGTTCATTTTTTCAAGCTAACAAAACGTCTTAGTATTCAAAGAACTAATAAAAAATAGTCTAACTAGGAACTAGAATTTAGAAACTATCTAGATAAATGTCAACTTTAAATCACATTTGATGCATGGAAAGAAATAATTGGCACCAATTTGCACTATAGCATGTATCAATTATTTTTCTTTCTTTAATTCTTTAATGTGTAAACTACTGAAGTTTGAAAACATATTGTGGCACTAAAAAAAAAAAAAGAATACAGTGTGTTCCATTCCATATAGCACCACTATAAACTTATTATAGTGCTGAGTTTAAAATTTCAGTATTTATCCTACAAACCCCTTTGATTTGGCCTTTCTTGGAGGCAAAGCAAGCAATGCATATTTTATTCCTGGAAGTAAAAACTGTGGGTGGCAGAGATATTAGCTCTGGTACAATGGACACTGATTTCTTCTGCATGTGAGTGCTTGTGTCCCTGGGTGCCCTGTGACTAGAAAGACAGGTCCAAAATGCTTGCTGCCTACTCTGCTCTGTTATAAATTTGATTGAAACCATTAGCTAGAATATAATGAGTTCCATGTGTCAACTTCACTTGGCATTTTTTAAATGAGATTTTTGAGCACATAATTGTGATAAGCCCACTCTAGATAATTTATGCATTTCTTTTTTTTTCCAACTGGGATTCCTTCCACCTAATATTTAAAGCAGTTAAGTATATATTTACATATTAATGACTGGTGATGATTCTATTCTATAAACTCCCACTTTCAGCCACTTTTTCCAATATTTTTCTCCTTGGAATTACAGAAACATCTAGAAAAACAGTTTAACTTTTTCAGTCTTCCTCTACTTCAAAGTGTTTTGTCAATAGCTAGATATGAACTCTTCCTCAAATGTTTGGAAATTAGACATTCTGTACGAAATCAGTAACCAAAGGCCAATTTTCCACTTACATATATGGAAAAAATTCAAATACACAAATCCTAAACCACCAGCCAAATTATTAAAACCAAGTAGGACTCCTACATATAAGTAACAAGCAGTAAATCAGAATATAAAAGAATTAAAATATCACTTCTTATTTATCAACAGCAAAGAGTATAGTTAGCACACAGTCTCTCTGTTTAGACTAAGGTGGCATTCTTTATTTTATACTCACAGCCTTTACATAGGACTCTGGTATTACTTGTATTTACAGCCAACATGAGCCTTTTCCCATGAATTAATAAGTTTGGAGGAACTTTTTTCTCTTTATAAACATCAGCTAAGAGATGGAAAGATTGCTCAGCGGTTAAGAGCACTGACTGTTCTTGCAGAGGACCTGGGTCTAAGTCCCAGTGTACACATGACAGCTAACAAAACTCCAGAACCAGAGGAATCCGATGCTGTCTTCTGACTCCCATGGGCATTGCACAGCATAGGTGCACTTACATCTATCCAGACAATACACTCATACACATAAAAATAATAAAATATTTTTAAAAATTTAAAAACCAAAAGCTAAATAATGCTGTACTGAGGACACATGCGTGTTGAGCATGGAAACCCAGCAGCCACTCTCCCACTCATCTGGGAGCCCTCCAACAGGTAAGCTTCCTTGGCCAGTGCCATCTAGTGACTCTATCAGCTGCCTTGAGAAGAGCCGACTGCTCTTTGGGGACCAACAAGTCGGAACTCGATGATCTTGTGATCACAATGGCACTCAGCTATTGCCATCTATGAGTAACTTTCCTGAAGCTGACAAAACAAACTACAATGGATTTGACAGCTTAAAACATCAGAAATTTATTTTGTGGCAGCTCTGGAAGCCAAAAGTCCAACATCAGGATGTCAGTGGGGTATTTCTCTAACGAAAATCCTGATCCATGCATCTGACTCAGGTTCTGGTGGCTGCTGGCACCCTGGGACTCCTCGCCCTGCAGGACCAGTCTCCAGTCTCCACATTTCTATCCTTCCTTTCCCCTCTCCCCTCTGTCTTCTCCCTTCATCTCTTACCAAGATAAGAGCCCACTCTAACCCTTGATGTGCTTCTGTCAGATTTTTAACTTGATCATGTCGACAAAGACCCTTTCCCAAATTAAACCCATTTGCACAAGTCTGAGGTGATATATCTTTGGATGTGAGAGGGTATTTTCAACCTGTTGTGCCATTTAACCTTGATTTTTGTCCTCTGACACCAATTCTACTTGAAAACAGACCTGTGGAGGCAAGGCTGCCATTTGCCGTGACTCCCCTTCCTCAGGAAGCTATGGAAAGATTATTTGCTGAACTGAATTTTTTTTTTTAATTTTCAGGAAAAAGGCTTTTGTTTGTTCAGCACCCACCCCTCATTTTATCCAAAACATCTGATATATAGCTATTTATGAAGCATTTCTTTAAGCTACCACAGCCTATATATAGGTCTAAAACAGTCAGGGCCCAAAGGTCTCCTGAGGAGTGACCCTGCAACAGCCCACACTTGGGGTCTCTGTGGTGATGTGTCAAGAATTCCTGTGTTTGGAGTTTTTTTAACTTCCTTTCTTAGGTGTCTAATCTAATGTACTTCCATTAAAGTCATCGAACATGTATTATTCCATGTGAGAAATACTGTGTGGGGGGAAAAAATCCAAGGAGTGATCCCCAAATTAGCATCCTTGATAGCTCTCTAGATTTCATCTCTGGTGACTGGAACAAAAAGTTTGAGTACTTAAATGAACTCACAGATTTGACCCAGTTTTTATACAAAAATAAGATAACATTAATACACCACGATGTTTACAACTATGAGTATTTATACATTTTCATAAGCATATATATTTATTTATACACTGCCTGCAGGTAGCCAATGAATATTCACTGCGGTCCCCGGAGAAGCTCTTTTTGTTGTTCTTATCGACAGACTGGCCTTTCTGAGATTCCCCACCCCCCACTCTTTTTTTCTTAACTCCCTCTTTAAAAAAAAATTTTTTTTTAAGTAAAGTTTTCTTTCAAGTCCTCTACTGTTACAGTGTTTCGGCCATCAAAGTCCCCTCCTGGCCATTTTCATTTACCTTGTGACTCTGACCCTTTGTGAAGCTGAGCATTTTCAGAGAAAACTGATCCCGCCGGTCCCCAAGGATGTAACTCTCATTTATTCTCTCAGCCCTTTGAATGGAGCAGTCTGCCCTTGGCAGCGGTTCAGCAGGCCCACATTCAAAGAGCACTCAGTCCTTTCTCTTCCAGAGGCCTTTCCAAACGCGGCCCAAGGTTTGCTGGAGCTCTAATGTATGTCACTCATTGAGCATGTTACATTTCATTCATGGCTGCCAGCGAACGTGATGAGTTCAGTAGGAATAAAAGAGAAAGGCAGACAGTTGGGGTAATGGATAAGTTTCCCAGCCTTGTGTGACACGGTGTTCCAGCAGTAGTGGGGCAGTGTGCCCCACGATGTGGGAAATGAAACCTGGGGCTTAATGTGCTGGTCTTATGCCCCTAAACAAGCCTCCTAAACAATCTCAGAGCCAAGATCTCCGAAGACAGGCATCAATCTGAAAGGCGGGTGTTTGGATGAACAGGACTGCTGAGCACCGGACCACACCTCTCCATCCCCCGGGGATGATGGAAGGCAAGCCTGTTCGTCCTCCGGACTTGGGCACCTCTGGCAGCTGGCTTTATCTGCCTGAACTTCACAATGCTTGGGATGTTGCAGCTTCTGGAGAGCAACACGGGGATGGCTGGGGAAGCTCAATGACAGTCCCAGGAGCAGACATGGAAGGTGGGGGCATGGCTCCGCTGGGACCTCTGTACCTGCCAACTGGTGTGTCACAGAGCGGTTAGAATTACTGGCTGGCCAATTATCTGATTAAAGAGAACCTTTCATTTGAGGCTTTTCTAAAAAATCCAGACTGAAATCTAAACCTTCTAGAGTAAGTTACCTAAACTACTTTTTTTTAACTTGGGCACAATCAACATATGGTAGGGGGGTGGCATTTAGAAGTGAGAGAACAAAAGAAAGAGAAATTGAGAGAGAGAGAGAGAGAGAGAGAGAGAGAGAGAGAGAGAGAGAGAGAAAGGAAGGAAGGAAGGAAGGAAGGAAGGAAGGAAGGAAGGAAGGAAGGAAGGAAGGATGGAAGGAAGAAGGAAAGAAAATTGAGAAAAGAGAAAAAATGGTGCAGGGCAAATCACTTTGTTACTTGCTGGAGGCCAGAAATTGTTCAGGGAAATTTCTTTCTTTTCCTTTCCTTCCTTCCTTCCTTCCTTCCTTCCTTCCTTCCTTCCTTCCTTCCTTCCTTCCTTCCCTCCCTCCCTCCCTCTCTCTCTCTTTCTCTCTTTCTTTCTTTCTCTCTTTCTTTCTTTCTTTCTTTCTTTCTTTCTTTCTTTCTTTCTTTCTTTCTTTCTTTCTCCTTCAGAGGGGGTGCCATAGAAATATTACACACTAGAAACTACCAGCATCAGATTTAGCCTCAGTTATCTTCACACACACACAAATAACTACCAGACTGATTGTATTTTTTAATTAGTAGAGTCAATTGATTGAATAAGGTACCAGTACTGCCCAAAAGTAATTAATGTTTTATTAGCCTTACAATTGCACAAGAATCCTTTTAAATTATAGAGTTCATGAATTATGCCTCTGTCACGCTGCATCAAAACTATGTTTTTATAGCTCTTGGATTCCATGGAGGCTGTGGTGGTTTGAAAATAACTGAACAATGTGCTGCCACTTCACCAGTCAGTTAATGACCTGCCCCACAGTTAAAGGCCCCAAACCACACAGGGCAAGCTAAGCTGAACCACCCCAGCCACGCTGCCTGGCTGGAACCAGGCAACAGGAGAAACTACCCACATCTCTTCTTTCTATATATGCTGACTTGACATCCTGAAATCTTACTAATAATTACCCCATATTTTATGCTACATCGTTTGCTTTAATAACAGAGAAAGACAGAAAGATAGAGACAAAGACAAAGAGAGAGAGAGACAGAGACAGGAAGATTGCTAAGTTGTAGTTTAAAAGTCAGCAAACAGCAATGTCAGACCTACATCAAAATCTTAGTCTAGAATGAAGACTGTGAGGTTTCAAAATAATTGTGGGCTGGGAGTGTTGCTTGGGGATAGAACCCAGACTTCTCAGGGTCACAGTCACAGCCCTAACTTATTCCCAGAACACACACACATGCACCACACACGCATGCCCACACACATTCCGATATGTACACGTACACACACATACAGGCACATGTGTATGCAAACACATATATAAACACACGATTGTGCAAATTTGTTAGAAAAATAAAACAGGGAGGAAGGTGAACAAATGGAGAGAGAGGAGCAGCAAAAGAAAAGGAAGAGGAGGAGGAGGAGGAGGAGGAGAAAAGGAGCAAAAGAGGAAGCAAGGAAGGGAACATCTCAGCATTCATTCATAAGTACATGGTCTGCGTTCAGATATATTCAGCATCCTATGTTCAGCATGAACAAGGAATGCATACCAACAAATACAGTAGTGGGCCTGCCATGGTGGTACAAACCTTTAGTCCCAGCACTCAGGAGGCAGAGGTAGGCATATGTCTGTGAGACAGAGGCCAGCCTGGTCTACATAGTGAGTCCAGGCCACCTATGGCTATAGGGAGACCCTGTCTCAAAACAAAACAAATTCAATAGTGCATGTATGCATTAACAGAAGTGCTGAAAAACTATATGAAGATAAATGGTGACAATGGAAATTAAACATGCTCTTCCTGTGCAGTGGTTCTATTCTCAAAGTCCCTCCAAAATATACATGCTTCTGTAACATGGTTATTGTCATCAAGGAGAACATTTTAGTGTTTACTTCTTATTCTGTCTCCAGTGTACCCTAGACCTGCCTTCACTTCTTACAGAAAGTTAGCAGAAGTATTAGAGGCAAGCCGCCTCAGCCTCACCAGGACTCCAGCCCTGCCCTTTCCTCCTGCTGCCCCAGGTGGCACACAGACCCTGCCCAGGGCTCCCCTGTGGCCAGCAACTCTCCATTACTGAGACACCCTATTCATGATGAACTTTAATTGTTACAAAAGCATTCTCATCTGGGAACCTAAATTTGCCATCCTGTGACTCCCTCCATTCTTTGTAGCTCTGTAACTATGTAGAAATGTCTGCCCCCCTCTTTTACAGACCAGCTTTTGAAATTGTTAACACAACTTGTCATTCTCTCTGGCAAAGTGAACGAACACATTCCCCCAGCTACTCTTTGTATGATATGGTTTCCAGACCCTTCACCATACCTCCTTTGAACATGTTCCAGTTTGCTGTCAACTTTCCTCTTAAAATGTGGTGCCCAGGACTCAGCAGAGCACTTCCTGTGTGACCGGCAGTGAGGGGGTTAGACCAGTAACTCCCTTGACGTGGATGCTATATTTCAATTATTAGAGCATAAGACTGAAGTGTTTAGCAGCAGACCCACGTGTTTGGGTTACGTTAACCTGAATTAAAACCTAAAGTACAGTTTACATTCACTAAAAATCAGATATTCTCTCTTCCTTATACAAAAACTTGATTATTTGAGAGATGAGATGAAGTTCTTGCTGCAGAAGCGTGAGACCTGAGTTAAGATACCCAGCACCCATATAAGCATAAAACAAAATCCCAGGTGTTGTGGTGCACACCTGTAACACCAGAGCATCGGGGAAGGAAGCAGAAGGGACCCTGTAGTTTGTTGGACAGCCAGTCTAGCAGAACTCTCAATGATACAGGCTCATTGAGAAACTGTGTCTCAAGACTCAAGGTAGAAAGTGATAAAAAAAGACACAGATGTTGACCTTTGGCCTCCACATGCAATATACAGTCACACACACATGTACACACACACACACACACACACACACACACACACACACACAGATTGATTATTTAAGCCTAAATATTTTACATTTTCCCCTACTGACTTTCAGCTTATTTAAACTATTCTCTCCAAATCATAAAATATCTTAATCAGTTATTTCCCCCACTTGTTAGCTAATCCTCCAATTTTTTTATTGTATGCCATTTTTGTAAAACTGCTTTCTTTGGGGCTGGAGAGATGGCCTAGCGGTTAAGAGCGCCGACCGCTCTTGCAGAGGACCCGGGTTCGATCCCCAGCAAGAGGATCTTGCGGCTGAGAACCGTCTGAAGCTCCAAATCCAGGAGAACTCCAGTTCCAGGGGAATCCGAAACCCTCTTCTGAACTCCGCGGCGTTGCACGACACGGGTGCACAGACTTGCATGCAGACAGTACATTCATACACATACAGAAATAAATAAAAATAAATAAATAAATAAATAAAAAACTGCTTTCTTTGTCCAAAATAAAATAGAAAATGAGTTATGTAAAGTTCAGTGACGTGCCTGACACTTAGCATACAACAAATGTGGGTGGTCACTGTCTTTAAAGCACTTGTAAGACCTTCCGCAAGTGGAGATCATCTCCTTCCCTAGAGCATTAGCTTGAAAAATCTTTTGAGAAGAAAAAAATGAGAAATATTATAAATAGAGGGAAAAAGTAAGAACATGAAAATAAAGGTGCGTGCAGGGCTAGGAATGTAGCTCTATGTAGACCATGTGCCTCACATGAACAAGGACCCGGGTTTGAGCCTCCAACATCACTCAAAAAAAGGTAGGTTGGGGAAACATAGAATTCACTTGCCTTGAGAAGGTCATGTTGACAGGCTCCTAGCCCAAGGGCAGAGATCTGGCCGACCTCAGGCCCAGCACTCTCTCAGAGATGCACTCACACTGGTTCCAAGAAACAAATAGTAAATATAGAAAGTTAAGTCCAAATATTTTTGTTTTCCTTCGACTGACCACGGTTTCCACCCAGTAGAATTTTGGTTAGAAATAAAACCATTAGAAGAATCATTCATTTATGGTTTAGGAAAATAACTGTCTTTTTACTATGGCACACTACAGAGTTTCCTGCTGACTCTGGCTCTATCTATTAACCTGCAGATAAAGATCCCTTCAGTGAAATGTAAAATAATTCAGTAGTGCATATTTGAAAATATATAGTCTTCAGAACAACTGAAAAAGAAAGTATCTGTTAGCTACTGAAACATTTTTTCTACTTGGTTCTTCCATACAGCTGCATTTATCCTTTCTTTATGAGAGATGTGAATGAATAGTCTTCATAATGTATGCTTCTAGTGTGTGTAAAATGATTCCAAATAAATAAGGGGTTTTGTTACTATTTCATGAACATCATACATGAGTATAGTCTTTGTATCATTTCCATCCCTCCCAGTGCCCCTCTAACTTATCTCATGTCCCCTAACTCTCCCAATTTTCTGTCCCATTCCTTGATTATTATTGTTACATATACATGCATACATTTATAGATATGTTATATGTAATACACTGAGTCCATTGAGTGATGCTCCTGTGTGATGGTGTTTACAGCTGCCCACTTGGAGCTAGATAACCA
Source organism: Rhizomys pruinosus (assembly GCA_009823505.1). Taxonomy (NCBI): domain Eukaryota; kingdom Metazoa; phylum Chordata; class Mammalia; order Rodentia; family Spalacidae; genus Rhizomys; species Rhizomys pruinosus. The sequence continues at coordinate 1,934,891 of VZQC01013072.1, read as the reverse complement.
AGCAACATACATCCCCTCTAGTATGTGGTCCCCAGTTGCCCATATATGATGTGAAGAAAGGCAAAGATATTATTTTCAGAATAACAGGGTTTATGCTACAAAGGGGAAATAGATTTTCAAATAAAATTTAGACCTCTAGAATAAGTCACTAAGTAACTAAATTAATTTAATCAGAACACTGGAAGCAAAATATGGGACAGGTGATTTTTACATGTCCAAAAATAAATGAACAATTTACATTTCTAGGAATCTTATTTTTCTATTTTTTTCTACATTTTTGTGGCTATTTGGGTTATTTTGTTTCATTTGATCGGTTTTTGCAATGTTGGGGATTGAATCCAGGACCCTAAATATACTAGGTAAGTGATTCACCACCAAGGTATTCCTTCCAGACTTTTAGGGACTGATTTCTAAGGGACTGAATTTTTTTTCCAATTACCTATATTTTACATATGAAAAAAAATCTAGGAAAAATTAAATTCTAATCAAACAACTTCTGAATTCATATGATTAGCTTTTTCATCTGTTTCTAAGAAAAAATGTGTGTATATCTTCATCCTCAGACATGACACAGTATTAGAAACTCCTAAAAACACAAGGGTGTTGTATTTTCTAGGAGCCCCACAGCTATGTGTGGTGGGAAGATTTCCTTTCATAGTATGGAGACATTCTGTCACAGCAGAATCTGCCACTTTCAGATGCTCTGTGCTCCCATTCTCTGTGCAGTGCTGAGTCCATGGGTGGCCACACTTCCTACTGAGGCTTGATGAGCTACCCACCTTGTTAACCAATCAAGGTCCCTGCAGTTATACCACCACAAGGGAATGTAACAGTTGGTCTGATGCGGGACAGCCTCCTTCCAGGCCACCTTAGAGATGAAGCCCCTTAGACATTGAGTCCTGTCACTAACAGCTCCTGCCTTAAACTACTACATTTTATGACTTTAATTGTTGATTCTTTTCATTTTAACTGGTTATTCACTGACATAAGATGCTTATAATATCTGCCCATAAAATGAAAGTATCAATAGAGCATACAGACAGCTCACCAAATGGGAATCTTTACCAGTTATATATAAAGCTAATATCTGCAAAAATTAAATGCCAAGGAAATAAAATTACCAGTCAACAAATGGACCAACAAATTGAACATATGGTTTTCAGAAAAAGAAATACAAATGGCCAACAACTGTTTTTAAAAGTGTTCAACGTCCTAGGGCTGGAGAGATGGCCGCTAGGTTAAGAGCACCAACTGCTGTTGCAGAGGACCCGGGTTCGATCCCCAGCACCCACATGGTGGCTGAGAACCGTCTTTAACTCCAATTCCAGGGGAATCTGACACCCTCTTCTGACCTCTGTGGCATTGCACAACACGGGTGCACAAACCTACATGCAGAAAGTACATTCATACACATAAAAAAATAAATAATTTTTAAAAAAGTGTTCAACATCCTTGTAATCGGGGGGATGCAAATTAAAACTACTTTGAGACCTTAGTCCAGTCAGAATGCCTATTATCAAGAAATACACTGCAGATAACAAAATCTAAAATATACACTATGTATAATGAAATCTAAAGAAATGGTGGCACAATGTTAGCAATAGGAGATTGTTAAAGTGACAGGGTAAAGCTACTATTGAAAACAGTAGGTTCTTGGGGGGGGTGGCACAATGTTAGCAATAGGAGATTGTTAAAGTGACAGGGTAAAGCTACTATTGAAAACAGTATGTTCTTGGGGGGATGGAGAGATGGCTCAGTGGACTGGCTGTTCTTGCAGAGGACCCAGGTTCAAATTCCAGCACCCACATGGCAGCTAGCAAATATCCATAACTCTAGTTCCAGGGATCCAATGCCTTCTTCTGATGTCCATAGGTATTGCACAACACTGGTCCACCTACCTACATGCAAGAAGACACTCATACACATAAAATAAAAATAATAAATAAAGTATAGAAAACAGTAGGTTCTCTGAAAGCTATTGGGTCCTATACAAGTTTTCATCACTATAGTACTAGTAAATGGGAAGAAACTTATCATGCCTAATCATGAGGTAGTGTTCTAAGACTACTCATTGCTAGATTGAGGTCAATGGCTTTTCGGAGCATCTCTTTGATCTGCACATCAGAAAACAGGATCCTGAGAAGCTTGTCCAAGAATACGCAGATAACAAATGGCTGAGCCAGACCCCAAACCAGAGCCTTGGATCCTAAGACCCATACTCTTTCCCACTGCACCAGGCTTGTGTAAAAGGCCAAAGCACACATTTTAAACAGGATATGCAATTTGGAAAAACTTAGAATTATAACCTTGTGCCCTATTATTTCCATCAGTATTTATTTTTGAATCTTTGTCCCTAGGGTTCACTCTTTTGGATCATTGATATCTGATTTTTCAAAAAGATCCTTTTAGAAGGATGTCTTTTACTTTTTACTTTGTCTTTTACTTTTCTCCATAATTGCCTCTCATTTTTAAGCCTTATTTCTGCTTTTATTTTTATTCTGATTTTATCCTTTGTGTATTGTCTGAAAATCTCAGGAGTCATGCTGTTACAGTTATTGAGGCACCAAAAGACATGACTTTATGATCAAGAACTTGGATGCTACTTGTGTATTCTAGAAAAATACACCTATATTTAAAATTGATTTCACCTTTCTAAGTTTACAATGTTATCTAAAGCTTTTTCATTTCTTAAAATGGCTTTTAAAATTTGCATTTTAGACTATGAAAGATGAAAAATGAGATCTATGTGGTTAGGGTAAATAACAAGACTCTGCCATGTAATCAATATGATTAAGTGGATAAGCAGAACTTCCCATTGATGTATCAATTTTAAGCCAAATTATGCGTTGTCCAACTCAACATTTAGTCTTCCAACATGTTTGAAGTGTTCTCTGGCAGAGAGTTGGATGCTTTGAGAACAGAACACAAGCCATAGTTTATGGTGGTATACCATACCGTGTCTTCAGTTTCTAAGAAAGAGACAGCAGCAATTTGAAGACAAAGGATTGGAAAGCTAGATGTAATGTAAATGATACTAAATCTACTACTATCATACTGGAGTGCCAATATTTAAGTTTTGTTAAGTTCACACACTTTAGAATCAGGGACCAGGGGTAATTTTGAAAGAAACAAACATAGGTTCAAATTCCAGCTTATTTCTTAGGCTTGAAGCTCTCGGAGATTTATTTCCTTTCCTGAGTCTTACCTGTAAGCACAGCAGGACTGTTGTGACAATTGAAAGAATGCACACAAGATCCTTGATACAGAATGGGTGAGTGACGTGATTATGGTGCTGATGATGAGTATGAAGATATTGAGATGTCGTCATGATTCAAGAAAAAGTGTCAGAAGAGAAAGCCAATATTCTGGGTAGATCTTACTCAGGTAACAGTAGTTTAGAAATTGGTCCAATAACTCAATTAATAAATAATGTAGGAAAAAACTTTTCTCTTAGAAGATGACCCACAAGAATAAACCTAGAAAATCTATAGATATTTGTATTTTGCCTTCATGTAGTAAATAATTTTAAAAATCAGATTTATAGAACTTTACTGAAAAGCATTACATACAAAACATTTCCCCATAGTTTTTTTATTTGTATTACCCAAATGAAAGATCATAAAATTATTGTTTTTAAAAAATTTGCCATTGAAAATTAACCATAAATGTAAATAGATAGTACCCAAAGAAGGAACATGCTGCAAAATGTACTTTCTGTGGTATTCATAATATTTCAATTTAGGATAATATGTTCCTTATTCAATTTGAAATCATAGAGCCTCAAGTGAGAATCAGCTCCCTGGTAAAGGAAGGCATACATATACACTCTATATGTATAACATATAACTCTATACGTTAGGGTCCATATAGTGGACTGTGACTACTCTGAGATAATTTTTAATTAACTCTTAGATTAGCATGAAAAGAAATGGGTTTTGTCACATTTTCACACATGTCATTGTTCTTTGTTCTCAATCATCCCCCTCCCTCTGAGACAATTTGAAAATAAATAAAGATCAGATAAGAGCAAGCAAGATAGCCAGCCTTTCAGCCATCCAACCAAACTGCTTGGATGTTGCAGGGACCCTTGTTAATTTTTTTAAAATTTTATTTAGTATTTTAATTTTATTTTATGTGTATAAGTATCTTGCCTGCTTATATGTAAGTGTACCCATGTCGTGCAATGCCCATGGAGGTCAGAAGAAGGTGTTGGATCCCCTGGAACTGGAGTTACAGACAGTTGTTAGCCACTATGTGATTGCTGGGAATTGAACCCAGGTCCTCTGCAAGAGCAGCTAGTGCTCTTATCCACTGAGTCATCTCTCCAGCCCCCTTGCTATATTTTTGTGTAGCTCTCTGGCACAAGTGAGCTGACAGGAGGTTCTGGCTTCACTGAATACTCTGATATCTCAGTTGAGTGAAAGGACTGCTAGAAAAGGTGGCCATGGCTGGTGGGACAGCCGTCTTGAGCCTCCCTACACAGCATGGCTCTCAGGGTGCCTGGGGCTGAAAAGATCATAATGTGACCTTCCTTCCTGTTTGTTAAACCTAATGCAGCTTTATTCCTGTGATTCTGATTTTGGTTGTACTTTGAAAGGCTAAAATGTCATATAAATCAAGCACATTTTCCTAAAAGCAAAGAGTAGACACTTTGATATTGACTGGAGTAAAAGAAAAACTGTACTGTAGCTCTCTTGCATGGGTCTTAAGTGTTTAATAACAGCCTTCAGATAATGATTTCCTCTCTTCCACAATCTGCTCCCCTTTGGTCTGCTGCCCAGGTAGGCAGCCAGAGCTTAGTATCTGATAACATGCCTGTTAGACCATGTAGAATAATATTTTCCTCCAAGCCCTGTAATCTTGCCCTTCCATGATCTAAGGCTCCATGCCCAGCACATCTTACCCCTTGGGAAACCCTATAAACTTTAGTGGCCAAAAGTTATGTGATTTCCATGTCTTCCAAACCGACATGAAGATGATTTGAAATTCCTGTATGCTCACTGAACTCAAGCATGCCAAAAACTTCTGAAAAAAATACAAACATACTCTATGATAACAAGATGCCTTCTCAATGGTAATTTTAATGGTATTGTACATGTTTATAAAGATTATATGATGATAATTAATTTCTGGTTGCCTATATTACAGAATTCAAAATGTTACTGAATTTCTTCTAGAGTCAATAGAAACCTAAACTAATTTGCATATTATTTTCCAGGTATTTTGGTTTTTAGATAAATACTGAATTCTCTTTTTTATATTTAACCAGTTACTCTTAAATTAAAAGCCTGAGATTCAGGGGCAGTTGGATGGCATAATGGGTAAAGGCATTTACCACTAAGTCTGATGACCTTACTCAATCCCCAGGATCCATGTGGTGGAGGAAGAGAACCAACTCCCACACTTATCCTCGGACTTCCACACACACACACACACACACACACACACACACAAAAAAAAAAAAAAAAAAAAAAAAAAATAATAAAAAAAAGTTAATTATGATCTTGATATGTCCTCTTATTTCATTTCCCTTATCTCTTCTATCTTGACTTCAAAATCACCAATAACTTCAATTTTTCATTATATTTTTCTCGGTTTCTAGAGTGGTTCTGGTCTTCAACCTTGGCGTGATCTGCCGACGCTTCGGCGCTATACCCGCTTATACCTTCGTGCCGCCCTCACTATCTTCCACCTACACCTCCTGCCGCCTTTTGCTTTGGTCTGTGTCTTGCGGGACGCATTCCTCTGTCTCTCTCTTTCGCCTCCTGTCTCACATCCTGCTCTTTTCTTGGGGAGAGTGGGGTCCCTGCACCTTTGTGCGGCCCTCGCAAAGCACGCACGTGCGCTAGTTACCATGGAGGCAACGGCATCTGCTGCCATCTGCACGCAGGCAGGGGGCGGGCAGGACGAGATGGGCATAGATGGTCCTGTGCACCTTGGTGCAGGCTGCCAGGGTTCGGGCTAGGTCAGGCATTCCTCCCCCCCCGACTATTGGTTAGGAGAATCCACGCCAGGTGGCCCCTCTTTTCTTGGAGAACCTTCAGAGCAAGAAAAGAGAAGAGTGGTTTTAAACAAAATGCCAGAAAACTTAGACAAGCCGTCCAATACCCTAGCCACATAAACAAAGGAGTCCAAGGAAAAGGGGGGAAAAAAAACAAACCTCTAACAGAGATGAAAGTACAACCCAGCCCCCTGAACATAGTGGAACAGGTATTGGTGATCGAGAACACAAAGGGAACCCCACATGCCAAGGAGAACTAGAAAGTGAAAACATGGGAAAGACACAGGACAAAGCCTGCAACAAGCGCCTACCAAACCACACCAGATAAAGGAGATAGTTACAATCGGAACCCCTTGGAGGAGACCTAAGGAACAGATCTTAACGCAGCGTAGAATCATTGCAGCACTCTATGCAGAAAAATAAAGAAAATAAAAACGAGGAATACCAGCAGAGAACAATAAATGAAGAGAAGAAAACGAACTGAAAAACAAAACTCAAAAAAGGCCTAGAGGGATACAATAGAAAAGAAAGAACAAAACAGCAAGAAGAGGCTAAACAAAGAAAAAACCCATATACTGACAAAACTACCAGCGACCTCCTAGCATGCAACTCGAGAGAAAGAAAGGTAAAGGTAGAAAAAAATAAAAGAATACAGAAGATCTAAAGAGAGAAAGATTAAAAAACTCAGACAAATTACACTATAGTTGAGCTACCAAGCAATAACTTCCTGACCCCAACTAACTACATGGACGCCACCCCGACCAAACTCCAAACAAAGACAACTAGACGGGAAGCAAAAAAACAAACCCGAAGGAGTAGAAACTCTGAAAAAAGGAGCCAACACAACGAAAGTACTAAGGCGAAAAACACAAGACAAGAGAATAGAGGCTACAGCAGCCCCAAGAAAGAAAGCCATATCCTATGGCTAAGAGCTCTAAAAAAATAGCAAACACGAAATGGAGTACTGAAAGACAAAACACAGGATGAAACGAAAAAGGAATTAGAACACAACCAATGTCAATCAAGAAAGAAAAGGAAAGGAAACAAGCCCTCAGAAAGTAGAATGGGAGGAAGCAGATGCAAATAATACATTCGCTAATACCCTGAAGAATGAACAGCCTAGCAATGTAAACAAAAGCTACTAAATAAAACAGATAAATTGAAAATTTAAAAATACACAAAATATGGAACAACCAGAAATAAGTGGGACCATAATTATGAAAAGATCGAACCTCCACATTATAGGAATTGATGAAGGAGAAGAATCTCAAAGAAAATAGTATTAGATATAAAAAGATCTTCACAGAATAATAGATGACAAATTTCCCACAAAACTAAAAATAGACAAACCATACAAATACAACGAAGCAACATAGGACCCCAAATAGACCAAGATCAGAAAAGAAAAACCCCCACGCCATATCAACAGCGTTTAAATTGCTAGATGCCCAAAACAAAGAACAAAAGTTCTGAGAGCTACAAAAGAAAACAAGTCACATACAAGGGAAACCCATCAGAATACAACTGACTTCTCGCCACAAACCATATGGAAGCAAGAATAACATGGAGCCAAAAGCATTCCCAGTGTTAAGGGACTACAGATGCCAACCCAGGTTACTAGCAACCCATTTTTCCTAGCAAAAATGTCAATTGTAACTGAAGGAGAGAGAAAATCTTCCAAGACAAAAAAGATGAGGGAATCATGATCTGCGAAAACCAACCCTTAAGATAATACTTGAAGCAATTTCAAGGGCAGAAGAGAGGAGCCAAAATCCTCAAACACCGAGGAAAAGAAACCTATAAAACAAAACCCTAGGACGCCCAAAATCAAGAGCGCTTAGCAACGTCCAAATGCGACAAGAATAAGTGAAAAGGAAGCAAACATCCTACCTCTCTCAATACTAACCTTAAATATTAATGGGCTAAACTCCGCCCCCCCCCCCCCCCCCCCCCCCAACAACCGCAACGCCCGCGCCCCCCTCACCCCCCCTCCACCGCCCACACCCCCCACCCCACCTCAAACTCTCCCCCCAGCCCGCCGCCCCCCCCACCCCCCCCCACCCCACCCCATAAAAAGGCATAGACTGTGAGAAGGGATTAGGAAACAAAACCCAAATATATCCGGTCTACAAACCCCTCTCAATCTCAAGGATAAGCACAAACTTAAGGTGAAGGGATTGGAAAGAGTATTTTCAGCAAATGGTAAAACAAAAAGAAGCAGGATGCTGGCTAGCTAAATATCACGACGAAATAGACTTCAAAGACAAAAACAGAATAAAAAGAGAAGCAAAAAGGAGGGCCCATTACATCATCTTATAGAAACCAGGAAACACAATTAATGCATAGAAGAGCATATTCAACATCAATCATAAACACCAGAACACCATGCACCAAAAACTCTGGTGCACAAAACGTTATAAAGAAAATTCTTCAGGATCCCAAGGCACAGATTAACCCAAGCACACTAATACTAGGGGACATCAATACGACATTAATTGCCGCTAGAAAGATCAACAGGAACAAAATAAACAGAGAGACATCTGAACTAAGTGACACAATACACCAAATGGACCTCCACATATCATCTAATATTTTCACGGACCCAAAACAACAGAGAATACACTTTCTACTCGGCACCCTACTGGACACATTCTCAAACAATTACAATGATACTGGGACACAGGAAGAAAACTCAACAAATACAAAGCATGAAGAAGTAATAGCTAATGCAGTGATATCAGACACCCCTAAGCACAGTGCAATAAACATCAATATCAACACCAGAATAAACCCGACAATACCTGCAGGAAACACATGGGACTAAACAACACCCTCCTGCATAATGAGTGGGTCAAGGAAGAACATAAAGAAAGAATAAATATTCTGGAACAGAATGACAATGATAAACAACACAGCAAAATCTATGGGACACCTTAAAAGCAATCCGAAGAGGGAGTTTTTATAGCTCTAAAGTTGCCTACTTAAAAAAACAGAAAGAGCACAATGGAATGAATTTAACACTTCAGCTAAAAATACTGAGAGACAACAACAATGAACCCTAAACGGAGCAGACAGAAGAAATAACAAAACTCAGAGCAGAGATCCAATGAAAGAGAAAACCAAAGAAAACCATACAAGAAAATCAATAATTTGGTTCTTTGAGAGAAAAAAAAAAAACAAGAAAAAAAAGAAAAGATAGTCGGTTCTTTGACGAGAACAACAAAATAGAACAGACCTCTAGCCCATTTAACCGAAAATACATAGGGAAAACCTAAGTGCAATATAATCTGTTATGAAATGGAGAAATATGCACAACCAGACCTGAGAAAGATCCAGCACCGATGATCCGGAACCTACTCTCAAAACTTATATTCCTACTAAGTTTGAAAACCTATAAGAAATGGATGACTATCTGCATCCTGAGGCGAATCCCCCCGCCCAAAGCCAAACCAAGAAAAGATCGACAGTCTAAACAGACCAGTAGTACAGGAAGAAATAGAAGATGAGGCTCAATAGCAGCCTCCACAACCAAAATACATGCCCAGAGCCCAGAATACTAGGCTTTCACCATGCAGAATTCTATAAAAAATTCTTCGAAAAGACAGTACAACCATATACGATATTAAATGTGTTCAGAGGATATCAACGGAGGGACTTCTCCCATAATCCTTCTATGAAGCCAGCCATACCGCCTACGACCGAAAAACCGATCTTAAATATACACCGAACACAGGAATAACTATAGACGCATTTCCCAAATGAACACAGATGCCAAAATTCTACAGGATACTGGCAAATCACAAACAGAACCATCACATCAGAAAAATACAAATCCACCATGACCAAGTTGGATTCCATACCAAAGATGCAGGGATGGATCCTAAACATATGAACAAATCAATAACATCATCAAACATAGCAATGGATTGAAGGACAAAAAACACAATCACCTCAATAGATGCAAAAAAGACCTTTGACAAAAACACAACACACATTCATGATAAAAATCCTAAAGGTAATTGGACTGGAGGTAACATTCCTCAATGTAATCAAGCCATATACAGGAACCCACAGCCAATAATCATCCTAATGGGAAATGACAGAAGCATTCCCCTTAAAACCTAGGAACTCCGGAGGCGGCCCCCTGTTTCCACCACTGCTTTTCAATATGTGTTTTGGAAACCCTGCCAGGGCCAATACGCGCAAGAAAAAAGGAAAATTAAAAGGACATTGCTAATTGGAAAAGAGGAAGTCCAAACTATCCCCGGTTGGCTGATGATATGACATCATCTGATCGACCCTAAGGGATGCTAAGCGACTCACACCAAAAACTCTCTACAGACACCAAAATTTAAGAGCTTTGTGAAGTGGACACTCAATAAAAATCAAAAAATCTAGAACAAAATCACTTGGCCTTTTCTTTTACACCAACAATACATGCAACTGAAGGAGTACAGGGAAACCTTCCCACTCACAGTAGAGCCTCAAAAACAATAAAAATACCGCTAGGAACAAACCTAACCACCCAGACGGACAAACCAAGACAATCGACTACAACAAAATGGTTATACCCCTGAAAAAAGAAAGTTGAAGCACGCGAAGATCAGAAGATGGACAAACCATACATGCTCATGCATCATTGATTGTGAACCAATAAACTATAGTAAAAATGTCCGCAATCCCCACGACAAAACTCCGTGTACAGATTCTGTTAATGCAAATCCCAAATCAAAATACACCGCCCAGAGATATCCTTCAACAGGCGTCGGAAAAAAAAATCCTGCACAAATTTCTATAGTGTGGAAAAAACAAAGACAACAGAAATAGCCAAGCAACACCTGCCGAAAAAAAAGAAAGGCCCTACATGGGGGATCGATAGAAAAAAAAGCAAACACACACAAACAGACCAGCACAAGCAATCAAAGCAATATAAAACTCCACTACACAGGCTATAAGTCAAGCTAACACAACGCCTGGTAACTGTGCACAAACGAACGCACATAATGACCCACAATGGAACTAACAACTCGAGAGCAAATCCACAACAAACTGGAGCTCATACAAGCTTACAGCAACACCTTCCATATTTGAAACAAGGGGGCACCAACACGAAGACACAATGGAGGAAAGAAGCATCGTCAGCAAGTGGTGCATCGGGAAAGAATTGGATCACCACACTAGCTAAGTAAAGAATGACCAATTAAAACCCCCTTCAGCCCCCACCCATACTAACCTTCACCTTGCAACAAAAGTAAGCATCCACCAATGGACCCAGCAAAGAGAACCGCGCCAATGGTTTAAAACCCCAAAACTCGGAGAGGCTCACAACACGCGTACCAAAGGAGACAAACAAAGGCTTGGTGAGCAAGGCAGAGACTACAAGACGAATGAAGGAAGGCATACACAAACTCTGGGTAGGCGTAAACGGGGAACATAGTGCTCCATACAGCACCTCAAGAGGACAAGCTCGCACTCACCCACAACACAGGAAAGGCGAGGGACTGCCCTACACACAGCAAGAATAAGAGATCGAACCAAGAGGGTGACAAAATAGGCCAGTGGGTTGCCAGACGAGCTTTAATCCTAGCGGCAACACGCGCCCCTCCTAGTAACAATCAGAAGGTGGCATGTCTGTAACATCAAAAGAAACAATAAAGGAAGTGAAGCAATGCCAAAACCCACAGGGATAGAGGCAGCAGGGGAGCAACCTTCAACGTTGAGCGACAAGAAGCACCTGCTGGTAGACACAGGGTTCTCGATGGGCGGAGTGGGGGGGGGGAGGGGGGGGGGGGGGGGGGAGGGGGGGAAGGGTGGGCGGGGGGAAAAAGCAACAGGCCGCCACAGCACTTCAAATGCGACGGGAAGCGTCACACGCAGTCCCACTACCTCAGCAAACAGCTTAGATCAAGCACCGGACTCGGCCACCTGGGTCCGCCTCACCCCCCAGAAAAAACAGAAGAAGAAGAGTAAAACAAATGAATCCACTCAAAAGATGGAGCAAGAGTCTGAATAGAGACTTCCACAGAGGAGGAAATATGAGATTGGCCGAAGAAAACATCTTAAGAACTGTTCAACAATTCTGATAAGTAAGAAAGGAAAGCCTAAAAACCACTTTGAGATAGCACCTTACCACAATAAGACTGGCTAGGATCAACGAAACAAATGATACCAAGTGACGGGAGAGGTTGCGGAGAAAGGGGAACACTCCTCCAATGCTGGTGGGAATGAAACTTGGATACAGCCACTATGGAAATCAGTGTGGAGACCCTTAGAAGACTCAAAACGAGACTTCCATTTGACCCATTCCGACCACTCCGGGTATATACCCACAAGACACATCTTACTGCAAAAATACATTAACAGCTGTGTTTATTGCAGCTCTTTCCAATAGCAAAAAGCGGGAACCAGCCCCAGGTGCCCCATAAACTGACGAGTGATAGAGAAAATATGGTACAATTTGTATTGGGATACAATATGAAGTTGTCCTGATGCAGTCTGGTGGATATAGAGGGACAAATCATGAACTTGTCAGGTGACACATGAATGTGAAGCTGAAGACATTATGTATTAAGTGAGAGTAACACAGTCCCAGAAACACAAAACCGATAAATGTGTCTCTCAATATCAGAATGCTAGTCAACTAAATAGCTCTAACACTATAAATATGTTCTCATGCGGAGTGGATGCATAGTAAAATGAACAAATCGCAGCAGAATAAGACTGCATTTTCAAAAATGGACGACAATGGTGTAATTTGCGAGATAGGGTGGAGAGGGTGGGTGAGGAAGACACAGGTGTAAATATTGCGGATTAATAAGTTGCCATCTTAATTGACGTGAGTCTCAACTAATGTGTCCTGTCAGTTTTTGCCCTAGAACTGCTCTCTACAGGATTACATGGTGTTTAAGGACTTAGTAAAAGTAAAATAGTGTATATTAAACGAAGAGACATTTTGGTTTACAGAACCTGATAAAAACGGTAATGCACCTGAGTTAATGTCATGGGTAATGTAATATAAATTATTGTTGTATGCCACATTTTGTTTTACATAAAATTTGTTAGACTACAGATATCATTTGTGAATTGGTCACATACAAATTTCTCTGACAATTTTCTCTGTTTGTAAGTAACCAAGACTTTTCCATCTCTTGCTAGCATTCTCGTTAAGATGATTTAAACATAAAATTAATTAAGTTTGCTCCCAAAGTTTAATCATATATAGTTCACTGGCTATCAATATACAACATGGTAAATTAGAATGAAATCCTACCCGTAGAGTCCATCCCTATAGTTTTATGTCATCATATAACAACTGTCTTCTGGAGACACATGGTGTTAAAAAAAAAAAAGGGGAGGGGTACAGATAGACATGAAACTTCTCATAAAAACCTTGCTAATTCAAACGTTAAAACAACTATGGGAAAAAGATTTGCTGTGTGCCAAAACAGGACAAAATGTCACACAACTAACGCTGAGAAAGAAAAGATACGACTTTGCCAGTGAGTAGGATGTACCCAGAAAGGTGCCAACTGAAAGGTTGACCCACCTGAACATCGAAAGGAAGAAGCTACAATATGCCATAAACATCGAACCCCTCGGTGGCCCCTACATGTAACAACTATTATATGAGGTCCCGAATGAAACTACCTTCTAGGTGCCGCAAAGGTTTTGAATAGAGAGACGTTCTTGCCTCCCCCCAGAACAAGGAGAAATATGACGATGAAGGGGTACGCATCTCGCACGGTAAATTGGAGACAATTATTATAGAGTAGGATCGAAAGGTTATCCTGGACGACTGTCAGCCCATGAAAGGGAAACCTCAGAAATTGACAGAATCCAAGACACAGCCTCCAGAGAGAGTGGACTGTTCTGCTTCTCATCCACCTGTGCCCCTTTTCTAAGCCCAGGGAATAATCTGCGGAAGAGGGGGCGTGGTAGAATGTAAGGGCTGCGATTGGGGTGAATGGTGAAACTACAGCAATGTAGTCTGGACCCTCATTTGATTAACCTGATTGAACATACAACCCCTCACTCCCCGCTGGAAGGTGGGACTGTGGGGGTTTGGACACAACAGCCTGCAAATTGGTTTTACATGAAGGATGCTTGTACTCATGGATTATCACTTATAGCTAAAAAATGGGGAAAAAAAAAACTGAGAGAGATATGCAGGACAGTCATGGCAGAATGCATGATCTTGGTTGGGGTGGGGGTGGGGGGGAAGGGAAGGGGAGATATGCCTGAACTGAATTGGAAAATGATGTATGAAATGCACAAAGCATCAATAAAAAAAATGTTAAAAAAAAAATAAAGTGGCAAAAATGAAAAAATAAAATAAAAAAAAAGCAGCCTAAGTTCCAGAAAAAAAAAGGTTAATTCCACCAAAAATACAGTTTTGCTTCAATGTTAAGAATATTTAAATGCTACCTTTGAAGACACCTTATTTTTTATGTGTATGAATGTATTGCCAACATGTACATAAGTACACCTGTGTTGTGCAAGAGCCTTAGAGGTTAGAAGACAGTGTCAGATTCTCCTGGAACCAGCGTTACAGAGGGTTATGGCTGCCATGTGGGTGCTGCGAATCGAACCCAGGTCCTCTGGAAGAACAGCCAGTGCTCTTAACCTCTGAGCCAACTCTCCAGCCCAAGGTGCCTTATCTTGAAACCAGTTTGCAAAATCTTTTCTCTTTAATAGCCAATGACTTCTTGTAAATAATATGTAATTGAAGAACATGAGTTCTCACAGTAAAAGGTAGGGATGGGGAAAATCAACTAGTTGTTGCTTTCTCCTTCATAGGTAAGCTGCACAGTGAAAGGGAACCGGGTCATGAAATTTGTCATTTTCTAGATATATAAATACGTAATTGATAATTGTATGGGTATGTTGGATGTAATTTGGAGAAATATAGTTTTTTTTTTTTATTTTATTTATTTCCGTATGTGTATGAATGTATTGTCTGCATGCAAGTCTGTGCACCCGTGATGTGCAACGCTGCAGAGGTCAGAAGGGTGTCAGACTCCGCTGGAACTGGAGTTCTCCTGGAATTGGAGTTTCAGATGGCTCTCTGCCGCCATGTGGGTGCTGGGGATCAAACCCGGGTCCTCTGCAAGAGCGGTCGGCGCTCTTAACCGCTAGGCCATCGCTCCAGCCCAGAAATATAGTTTTTTACATACTATCCTAACCAAAAAAAAAAGTATATCCACTTTTGCCCACCCACTATTTTATCTCCCCTAACACTGTCTGACGCATGCTTCCCAAACAGATCTCTTGACACATCACATTCGTGTAAATCAAATAACATTCATTGCCATTTTATGTAAATAATTTTAAAACATATTCCTCAATGTTGTGATGAACTATTTTCGAACTTTTTTTTTAATTTTATTTATTTCTGTATGTGTATCAATGTATTTTCCAACTTATAAAACTGATAAGTAAAGACATTGGTGCGTCATATTGTGTTCTTGTGTTAGGCCTGTGTGGGTTTACTTCCTGGCAAGTTCATACTGTTCAACAGCTTGAGACAAATAAGACGCAAGGCCAAGAGCCCTGACGAAATTCATAACACAGAAGAGGTTCTTGTGTAAAAATATGAACCTGCAGGAAGACTGAAGGGGGAGCTTCGGGGGTGGGGGCAGAAGAAAACTGAGGAGGAGACCATTGACAGAACCTGCTGAGAGCTCAGAACTGTTCAGAAATAGTCCCCCAAATAATCAGTCCTATCTCAGTGTTAAAGCCTAATGAATAATATGATGAAGATAGGTTTTGCCTAATCCACAATGAGAAATAACTTTTAAAGTTTCTCAAGAGAATTCTAGATGCTCATGAATTTGTTTGCCTCATTTTAATTCAAAAAACATGAATGCCTGTCTCCCAAATAACCCATGTAAGTGACATTTATTATACCCCCCCCCAAACACACAGCAGGCCACTAGCTGAACAGGAAGTAGTAAAGGTGACATGAAAAGTTTGGTTTGGGACTGGGGAGATGATTCAGTCAGTAATGCCTGCCACACAAGTATGAAGACCTGAGTGGGATCCCAGCACCTATGCTGTAACCCCTGTAAGTCCCTGAAGCTTATTGGCCAGCTAGCCTAGCCAAATCAATGAATTCCAAGTTCAATGAAATACTCTGTCTCCAAAAGATAAGGTTGACAGCCATCAAAGAAGACACCTGATGTTGACTTCTGGCCTCCACACATATCTGCAGACATATGAACAAACAACCACACTTATGTGCACACATCCACACAAACACATATCACACACATGCACACACACACACACACACACACACACACACACACACACACCTACCTTCCTCCTTACAGATGCCTCTGTGAAGTGTAAAGTAATGGCATTCCATATTTATCTCTTTTCAGCTTATAGAAATTCAGTAATAACAGACACAACTGAATGTTGGAACTCAACTGTGTAGAAGACTGAAAAGGTGTGAGAAGGGTTAGTCAATGGCCTGTCCTCCTCCTCTTCTGTACACTGTATTGTAACTTCTCAAGAAGGGCCTCTGCAGCCTGTATCCCAAAAGATTGCTTAATTCTTCCTCCCGGTTTAAATGGCTCATGGGTCAGCAGCTGACCTCTGAATAAAACAGGATTGAGCAATCGCCTCGGGAGCAGCAGGCTGGGCAAGGTGCCACATTCCATGGTCCTTTGCCAGAGCAGAGGGACACAGGAAGAAGGCAGAAAGCACAAGTTACTGTTCCATTAAGGCCAGACCACCTTCTTGTCTACCCATTATGATCATCTAAATCCAGTATCAATTTCTATTTACAGGAAACTATCAAAACTGCTGTACAATAAATACAGTTTTCCTAATTACCAGCTGTCTATTGCTTAGGAAGAACTTTCTGTTTCTGACCAACAAATGAGACTACAGTTGATATACTACTTCTTAATTCTCCTTAGACTTTTCATTCAGAAGCTCAACTTGTTTAAAATGATTTCAAGGCCCAAACAACACAGTGATTACTGCTCCCTGACACGTTGTTTGTAACTAGAAAAATGAGAGATCCAGAAGCTTTTTTGCTGCGAGCACTTTTGTTTCTTCTCTTTTGTTTTATTAACCTCTCCACAGCTGGTGCAGTTGAAAACACTCTTTCATCACATGCTTAGCAGAAGTTCAAGTGGAGCTGAGCATGCAGCCAAGAATCTGTCTGCTAGATTCCCTGTCAAAATGTCATGTTTCACTTCTAACCCAACTCCTATCTGATACAGCAGACGGAAACAAAGAAAATCTGCCACAGGAAAAGCTCTCCCCAGACCCTCGCACAGAGTATTCCCCGGGAATCATCGACAAGTCAAGGCCAGCAAGCTAATGATATTTCACATTCATGGAGAGCTCGGGACCCTTGTCTGGTCCCTCCAGCCCTGTTTTGCTGGCATAAATAAAGTCCCTGGATATGACAGAGCTGCTGGATTAACCCAGAAACAATGATCTTTTGTGTGATACTACTTGAAATTGATAAAACAATCAAATTAAACAAGTATCAAAACTTTCCAGGGTCCCTATTGTCTTCTTTTTACTTTCGTAAGGTATTTAATATCTGAAGACTGTATAGTAATACCTTTTTGTGATGGTTAATTAATATTCAGATAAATACACGTTTATTATTGCCAAAGAGTGACACTGGATGCTGAAATACTTTCCATTAAGTTGGATATGTATTCAAGTTGTTTTTCTTGGAGAGAAGATCCATTTTTAGCAGCTTTTCCCAAAGTATATGGGCTAGATAAAATCTTTATTATAAAAGAAAGATTCACCTTTTTGTTTTTTATTAAATTGTGATGTATTTCATACAGAGCATCTCAGTCAATCTTGATCATCTTTTTTTTTTTAAGAGGCAGGCCCAGCCCACACTCACTCGTGACTGTTGCAAGCATTCACACCACCTGGAGCTCAGGCTAGTTTTGAACTTATCAGATATTCTCCTGCCTCACCCTCCCAAGCAGCTGGGGTTACAGGCATGCACCACTCACCTGGCCAATCTTAATCATCTTTATGCCCTTTTTCTCACTGCCACCCCCATAACCTCCCCCCACTGGAATTCATATTTGTGTTAAGACCTATTGTGTCACGTTAGTGTCCCCAAATGGATCCTCAGTGCAAGTTCATCTATTGAGGTCCAGTCGCTCTAGAGTTCATCACTTTAGGAAGATCAGGTTATCCTCACCCAGCAGTAATCAGTTGCCAATATTACTTCAGCTAAGATTATGTCTGCAGTCCATTTCCCCAGTTCTATGCTGGGCTTTTGTCTGTTTGAGTTTACATGGGTCTTATGCGTGTTGATACCATTCCTACAGGTTCATATGAGCAGAGTCCCAGGAGCTTATAGAACTCTGTTTCCATAAGGTCATGTGCCTCCTCCCTGTTTCTTACAATCTTTCCACCTCCTCTTCCACAATGGTCTCTGAGCCTTGGATGGGTGAAGTTTAATATAGGAGTCCTGTCCAAGTACCAGCATTATGCAGACTCTTAATCTCTATACTTTGCTCATTTGTGACCTTTCGTGTTCCTGGCTCTCTATTGCATCAGGGAGCTTCACTAATGAGAACTGAGAGGTTCATTAGTGTCTTCTTTACCCCTTGTTCTATATTCTGTGAGCCTTGGGTGTAAAGGTTGCATTGCAGATGTTCCACTTAGGCTTGGGCAATTCACAGACAATGTCTGTGTGCGACCACTTGTGGTACTCTGGAATAGTCTCTGGTGCAAAAGTCTCTGGTGAATGGTGATTGAGATGTTTGTCTATAAATATAAGGATCCATATTTTGTACATAGTAAGAAATTACATTAGTCTTGGGATGTGTCAGACTTGGGGTTTTCTCTAAGACCTGTGACCTTTTCCAGCCATGTATATTTGTCTTTGTTTACAGTACCACACGTGAGTTTCCTCCCATTGAGTGGACTTTAAATCCAATTAGGTAGCCATTGTTGGCCCCCAAGATAAAAGTGCCACTACTGCACCAATATTGTATGCTGTGCAGGCCACAGATGTGGTTACTTGGTCTTGAAGCTGGGGTTGGACCATCGATTGATGTTCTCCCTTACTAGCAGCTTGCATAGTGCTCTACAAATCTCCTCCAAAGGAAGCAGCTTCCATGTCAGTTCCACTTCTATTGCTCCAAGTCTCATGTCTGAACTATGTCCTGTGTTCAGTAATAGGATCCTACCTTCAAGTTTGGGGAGGCTGTGGCAATAGCCTGTGTGAGTCTAGGAGTCTCTTGGATTTACCTTCTTACTATTCATAATCAGTATACCAATTTTAGTGAAGTCCCGAGAAAGTCATACCCCAAATGTAAGATCTTACACTCCTTTCCATGTTGTGACATTCAGTTCATAAACACATAGGGAGAAACTAAGTGCCTGTGATGGAAAATATTCACCATCAACCTGACTGCATTTAGACTCATCTAGGAGACACACCAATGGGCATGTCTGCGAAGCAGTTTCCAGAGAAGTGCAATGGAAGAGAGACTCGCCCTCAGTGTGGGGCCCAAGAGTGAACAAAATAGAGGGCAAGCTGAGCCCTAGCATTTACTTCTCTATGCTTCTTGATGGAGAACACAAGTGATCAGCCACTGCATAACCCCGCTGCCAGCTAGAGCCACTCTTACCATAGGCCTTCCCTGCCAGGATAGACTGCAGCCTTACACTGTGAGCAAAACTCAGCTTCTTCCTAAGTTGCTCTTCCCAGGCATTTTGTCACAGCAACCTGAAAAGTAACTAACGCAACCTTCTTGCACTTATACTAAGGTGAAGAGTATTTAAAACACTATCCCATGATGTATGTATGGTTCATCCCTTCAATCAGAAAGTAAATACGTAGTGGAGCCTCCTGTTTAAATCTGGGCCTGGTGGTACATACATGTAATCCCAGGACTTTAGAAGCAATAGGATCAGAACTTCAAGGTTAGCTTCAGCTACATAGCATGGCCACCCTGGGCCATGTGGCATGCTATAGAGGCCAAGAAGGTAGAAGGGAATGTTTGGAAAGGGAGGTAAGAGGCCTTAAGGGAGAGAGTAGAACACAGGTGGTATAAAAAGTAGAGGGAAGCAATACTGGGTGTGTAAAGGTTTAAGGAGAGAAGGAGGTGAGGGGATGAGGAGCAACAAAGGGATGGGGAGGAGGGTTAACCAAAACTCAGGCTGTATTTTTAAAAGCCACATGTAAAACTACCATTTTCTAGGCTAATTTAAAATATAATTCTTTGAAAGAAAAGAAGTTTGAAGAGTTATATCCTACATGGGTGCTCCCAGAAGCCATAGATAGTAAACAAAAGCCCCCGTTCCTGGTGTGGGATCCTGCCTTCGGGGTAAGGGAGGCCCAGAGGCCCTACAAACAATACAGGTTAGTGGTGCCATTGTGATTTGTTGCCCAGCAGAACTAGATGACAAAACCCTATTGCCAAAGACAGGACACACTTTGGCTTCAGG
Organism: Rhizomys pruinosus; assembly: GCA_009823505.1. NCBI lineage: Eukaryota > Metazoa > Chordata > Mammalia > Rodentia > Spalacidae > Rhizomys > Rhizomys pruinosus. Next base: position 1,914,439 of record VZQC01013072.1, on the reverse strand, counting down.
ATAGAGAAATGGCTGGAACTAATCTGGAAGCTTCTTCTCTGCAGCCTAGAATTCATAGTGTGGGGAGGTGCTGAGCAGGCTGCTCCAGGAGAAATCATCAGCAGTCTTACCCTGTGAACCTTGCAAGCTATAACGCTGATCTACCAGACAAGATGTGTTCACTAGCACAATGATGGCATGATAGTTATGGACTAACTCACCACTTTCTGATTGGATGTGAGGCCCACAGCACAAAAGGAATTCATATCTGGTACTACAACTTGCTCCAAAGGCCATGGCTGGGAGGCTCATAGGCCCTGGAACCTACTACTATAGCTTTGCTACATGGACATGGTATCAAACTGCCTTCTAAATATTTACGGTTTATACTGTAAATTGTTACTGCTCTCAGCCTCGGTCAGAGAAGCTTCCATTTGCAGTGGGCAGCAACTAATACAGACACTTACAACTGAACAAAAGTGCTGAGAATAACTGACTGTTGAGTGCTCAGACCTAAAGCTTAGGAAACATGAATGAAGAGGGGGAGATGTAAGAGTTTGAAGATGGGAAGAGTGCTGTGAATGGTGTCTTCTGGGTGTGGCATGGGTGATGCCCCCATGAAGCCACAGCATCTATGGCTACCTCCAGAAGATCTGTGCACAACTTGCCCATCAACATTTCAGAATGGATTGGGAAGGACTCATAAAGCCCAGCCATCCCTGCAGCCTTGCTGTCATAGTGTGGGAAGTTAAAGATTGCTGGCAGGGAAAGTCATAGTCCTTGGGGCATAGCTAGAGGCAAATTGCCTCGTTTAAGTACATAATCCCCATCCATGCACATATAAGCAGACCTAATTAAATGCAGTGAGCCTCAAGTATATTAATGCAGGAGCTCTGACATCAGCAATGGATTGTTCTACCAGGGGGATGTTGGCCAGGGGATCCAAGGCCCCACAAAAGGTAAGGGCTCCTTGCCTCTAAGTTGGGATACCTGCAGGAGGAGAGGCGATAAGACCCTGCTGCCGAAGACCTGGCGTTAACATGGGAGGGATGTATTGAGACCGCACATGCAAGTGTACAGATGGCCTCTGGAATGCCAGAGAGTGTTACCAAAGGCCACTAAACCAATAAAGCAAATACGGGTCTCCCTGAGTCAAGCAAGACTCCACCGTCAGCACCAGCTACATCTCACCTGCCTGGAAATACTGTGCAGCAGAGGCAGCCATGTGCCTGTATATCCCAAATCTAATTGGCTATTGGCTCTCTCCTTGGAGGAATAACCCATGGCTGATGCCAAAAGCTTACATCCTATACAGGTTAGGAGATGTTATAAGCCACAGTAAGACCCTGTCATATTTAACAGGGGGGAAAAATGTAATTCATGGATTAACATATCATCCAAACATATGTGTCTATGCCAAAGTAACCTACCATAACTATTAGTGCTGCTTAAATACCTATATATCTAATTGCTTGTGCTTCATTAGTAGGATCAAAAGGTTACTCCTGGACAAACTGTCAGCCCATGAAAGGAAACAGCCAGAATTGACCAGAGTCTAAGTCAACAGCTCCAGAGAGAGTGTACTGTTTTACTTCTCATCCACCTGTGCCCCTTTTCTAAGCCTAGGATACAATCTGCGGAAGAGGGGGCGTGGTAGAATGTAAAGGCTGCGATTGGGGTGAATGGTGAAACTACAGCGATGTAGTCTGGACACTCATTTGATCAACTTGATTGAACAAACAACCTGTCACCCCCCCCCACTGGATGGTGGGGCTGTGGGGGTTTGGGCACAACAGCCTGCAGATTGGTTTTGCACGAAGGATGCTTGTACTCATGGATTATCACTTATAGCTAAAAAACGAAGGAAAAAAAAACTGAGAGAAGATGCAGGACAGTTATGGCAGAATGCATGATCTGGGATGGGGGCAAGGGAAAGGGAAATATGCCTGATCTGAATTGGAAAATGATGTATGAAATGCACAAAGCATCAATAAAAATTAAATTAAAAAAAAACAAAACAAAAAAAAATAAAAATAAAAAAAAATAAATGCAGTGAGCCTAAATAAATAAATAAATAAATAGAAGTGAAGTAGGAAAGGGACTTGTGATAAACAGGGAAGAACTAGGGGTTTGGTGGGAGGGAAAGGGATAAGAAAAGATAGTGGGGGCTGGAGAGATGGTTCAGTGGTTAAGAGCCCTGACTACTCTTTCAGAGGACCCAGCACCAGAATGGTGGCTAACATCCATCTGTAACTCTGGTTCCAGGGGACCCGATGCCCTCTTCTAACTTCTGTGGGCACTGCACAACATGAGTATACTTACATACATGTAAATGATACAGTCATACATATAAAAAACAAAAACATAGTAAATAAAATATTTTAAAGATAGGATGGTGAAGGGAATATGCTTAAAATACACACACACACACACACACACACACACACACACACACACACATATATATATATATATATATATATATATATATACACACACACATGAAAGAATAAATAAACAACAACAAACCCGCACATCACACATCTCTCTCTCTCCCTCTCCCTCTGTCTCTCTGTCTCTGTCTCTGTCTCTCTCTCAAACACACACACACACACACAAATAAGAAAACAAAAGAACTTACTGTATGCCTAGCACTGTCCTAAGTCCTGGGATAGTGTAATGAATGATAACCAATCTGCTCTTCGTTATCTAATGGGGGAAATGACACATAAAATGACAATAAAAACTCAGCAGGTATCAAGGAGTTTCTAAGAACAGGATGATAAGTCAGAGAAGACTAGCAGTGTTCCTTAAAATTTGGTGACCAGAAAGGTCCCTCTAAATGAGGGTGGCAACAGCTAAGTTCGCACTCATAGAAAAGAAAAGAAAGCAATCATGAGAATGCTTAACAAGAAATGTAGCAGAGGCCAAGAATCAAGGAGTCTGATGATCTGTAGACATGGGCGCGTTTGGGGTTTTCTTAAAGATACAGGGAAAACCCTTTGGCCTTGCATTTCATGACTTCCTACTACAAACTGAGTCATAATGTAAGCTTCAAAATATTGAACTATTTCCCTGTTGATTCATACATAGCCTTTGTCCTACATCTTTAAAATGTCTCTAACCTTCCTTTCCAGCCATCCCTATCATTTCTGCCAAGATCTCCAAACTACCCAGGATCCAGTGACTAAAATGTTGATACCTGGCACAGAAAAGAATGGAGGAGACTTTGGCAGCTCTCTTAATTATATTGTTAAGTATTTTCAATAATATTGTTACTGTAGAACTAGAAATATTCATTGTACAAATGACAACAGATATGATCCTAGATCTTGATATTCCTTAGCTCTAAATAGACAAAAATAACTAGACAGAAAAGAAATGAGTAGGTCTGGGTATGGTTTATAAACAAAATGATCAAGATTTCCCAGTCGAAGTGGTATTAGTCATAAAAAAAAGGACTCAAGGAGACCTTCTAAGTTCATTACTCAAGCAACTGGTAGATGAAAGTGGTATTTATGCAGATGGAGAAAAGTGAGAAATCTTGGGATCTTTTTAAAATAAGCCTTTTTTCATCATTCACAGCAGACCAGGATTTACATAACGATGTAAGGAAAAGGCAAAAAGGAACACAGAGTAGGTCATCCTAACTATAGGACATGCCCTACTCTGTTAACCTGGGACATTAGCAGATACCACACATGCCTCAGTGGTTGTAGAAATGACATGGCGTGGTAACAGACACAAAATCTTTCATCATTGCTGGAGAAACATGGTTAACTATCACTGGCCATCACTGACAACATCGCTCAAGTCTGTGCAGGCCATCACATTGGCCTCTGCTGAGTTCTCCCTAGACAGGAGGGCCCTCAAAAGGAAAAACTCCAAAAAGCTGTAACACTGGAAGGGAACATTAGTAATTAAATAAAATCTCGTAGAAGTTAAGACCATGCCAGAGATGATCAGTACCTCAACTTCAAAGATAATTTCTCAACCAATCACTTTCCTTAGCATTAGCTAACTGGACCAATCTTGATACCAATTTATATTTTTTTTCTTATTTATTTATTTATGTGTATGAATGTATTGTCTGCATGGAGGTTTGTGTGCCCATGTCATGCAATGCCGCGGAGGTCAGAAGAGGGCGTCGGATTCCCCTGGAACTGGAGTTCTCCTGGAACTGGAGTTACAGACGGTTCTCAGCCGCCATATGGGTGCTGGGGATCGAACCCGGGTCTTCTGCAAGAGCGGTCTGTGCTCTTAACCGCTAGGCTATCTCTCCAGCCCCAATACCAATTTATATTTGATAACTAGTATCAACTGCAATTAAGTTATCTTATCTGACATAATTATAAAGATCAAGATGAGGATGACAAAGGAGTTTCCCTCCTGAGGCAGGTTGAGTCTCTAAATCTGTGAGGCATGCCTCCTCACATGTGCACTGTTCCTCTTTCAGGGCTGCAGAATAACCCACAAGAGCATGCTGTTCAAAATGGAATTTTTAGTCTACCAATGAGATGTGAAGTAGACAGTATAGAAACTATTTGTAGGCTACAATGAGTTAGATTTTTGTGTTATATCTTCATACCTCACCCCATGGCAACCACAGCATCTTATATTTATTCCAAAGCATTTACCATCCTTCAGTGGATGAACTGAATTACTATTGAAGACGGCAGCTGACAGTGTCTAATTTACTGTACCTAGGAGCTGAAGTTCAAAGCTTTGGCATGATTCCTAAGGTACTTTACACCTTGCCCACTGTACCAAAAAACCCTTAAAATTTTCAATAGTTCAAACTCTCTGCCAATATTGTTCAACTTCCTCTTTCCCTCTTCCTTGAAGAATAAAAATGTTAGTTTTCAGAAGCTTAATAAAAACCTCTACAACATTCTACAGTTGCAAAAAAAAAAAAAAAAAAAAAAAAAAAAAAAGCAGAAGGTTTGGAGTAAGTCTTCCTAGTTTGGAAACTTAGACATATGACTGACCTTGAGAAAGGTCGTTAACCACTTTGTGCTCATGCAAGATGAGATTGATGACCCCATCTCTACAGTTATCATCAGAATAAATGAGTCCATGGGTGAATCACACAAGGAGTTGGAGCCAAACACTGCTCCACTCTGAGCAATGCAGCCTGTTCACAGTTCCTCAGCCCTGTTCTCTGCTTCTCTCTGCATTAACACTTTGCACATTGACATATAGATGCAATTTGGAACTCTATGGGTATAAACAAATAAACGGCTGTGCTGACTTCTGATTGGTTGCTCCCAATGCAGTGTGAATTTACTAGGGTTTGAATCTGTTTTCTTTTGATTCCCTACTGACCATCATCCCTGACATATAATGTGGACCCCACAATTTTAGTTTCTTTGGTTTTGTGACTACTGGTAACTGAACGCAGGGTCTCACACATGCTAGGCAAGTACCTAGCTACTGCAAAGCTGGATTTCACAAATATCTCGTCAATCTATGCATTTTTTTAAAATTTTTTTAATTTTATTTATTTCTGTATGTGTATGAATGTACTGTCTGCATGCAGGTTTTGCGCACCGTGTCGTGCAATGCAGCGGAGCTCAGAAGAGGGTGTCAGATTCCCCTGGAACTGGAGTTCTCCTGGAATTGGAGTTACAGATGGTTCTCAGCCACCATGTGGGTGCTGGGGTTCGAACTCGGGTCCTCTGCAAGAGCAGTCAGTGCTCTTAACCGCTAGGCTATCTCTCCAGCCCCAATCTATGCATTTTATGCATACATATTCCAATAAAGCTGGAGATCTCATTTGAATTAAACAAAGATCCTTTGTAGCAGACCTTTTTCTACACTAGAATGAAGATGAGGCAACATAAATACATACTTCAATTTCCATTTTTTTCTTCTATTATAGAAGATATGTGAATGTGAGAACATAACTATCATATTGAATTTATTCTAGGTGCCTTTCAGAAGTGGGGCCTAGTGGAAGCCCCTTCATTTGGGGGTATGCCTCCAAAAGGAATTAAGACAGCGCTCTAGGACCTCTTGGCAGTTCTCAAGGGGGTTATTTTAAAAGCCTGAGTCTGGTCCTACCCAGGCTTTCTGCTTCCTACTTCAAGATGGGATTGGTTGTTCCCACATTGCCATCCACCACCCTGAAGTCTGAACCAGTGGGACTTCCCATTCTTGATATTTGAACCTGCACAATTCTGAGCTGAATAGGCCTATTTTCTTCATAAGTAATCTGTCTCAGGTATTTTGGAATCATGATGACATAGTTTGAAACTGACCTATGACAGTAAATAGGAGATCTGATTTTTAAAACAGAAGAAGAAAAATGTTATTATTAAATAAAATTGTGAAGCAAAGGATAGGTATTTTGGTCCATAAACAAGTAGATGCATGAAAGTCCAGTCCAACCCAGAAGCAGCATGGTCAAACCTGGGAATCTGATTCACTGTAAGTGCCCAAATTAAGAATGTGCCTTACCATAGTCATAAAGACAGCCTGGTACTGGCACAAAAACAGACCAGTTGACCAATAGAACAAAATTGAAGATCCAAATTTGAGCTCATACAATTTCAGCCACCTCATATTTGACAAAGGGGCAAAAAACCCTCAATGGAGGAAGGATAGCATTTTCAGCAAATGGTCCTGGCAAAATTGGATCACCATCTGTAGAAGAACAAAATTAAACCCGTACCTCTCGCCCTGTACAAAAATAAACTCCAAGTGGATCAAAGATCTCAACGTGAAGCCTGAAACCCTGAAGGTGATAAAAGAAAAAGTTGGCAACAATCTACAATACATAGGTGTAGGAAAAGACTTTCTAAATCAGACAGCAGCTGCACAGGAAGTAAAGTCAACAGTTGACAAGTGGGATCTCATAAAACTCAAAAGCTTCTGTACAGAAAAAGAAACAATCGAGGAGGTGAACAGAAAACTCACAGAGTGGGAAGAAATCTTTACCAGTGACATATCTGACAGAGCATTAACATCAAGAACATATAAACTATTCAAAAAACAAAGAAGTAAGAAGACAAATGACCTACTCAAAAGATGGAGTAAAGAGCTGAACAGAGTCTTCACCAAGTGAGGAATTAAAGATGGCTGAGAAACATCTTAAAAAGTGTTCATCATTAATAATTAAGGAAATGCAAATTAAAACCACTCTCAGATATCATCCCACTCCACTACAGCTAGCTAAGATCAAGAAAACAAAAGACAACAGATGCTGGAGGGGTTGCCGGGTAAAGGGAACACTCATCCACTGCTGGTGGGAATGTAAACTTGTACAACCACTATGGAAAGCAGTGTGGAGAACCCTTAAAAGACTCAGAATGAGCTTACCACCTGACCCAGTCATACTGTTCTTGGGTATATACCCCAAAGACTCATCCTACCACAAAGATATATGCACATCCATGTTTATTGCAGCTCTCTTCACAATAGCAAAGAGTTGGAACCAACCCATATGCCCCTCAACAGTCAAGTGGATGACAAAAATGTGGTACATCTACACAATGGAGTACTATTCAGCGGTAAAGAAAAATAACATTATGAACTTTGCAGGTAAATGGATGGAGCTTGAAGCCATTATGCTGATTGAAGTAACACAGTTCCAGAAAGACAAACGGAGAACGTTTTCCCTCATTTGTGGATGCTAACACCAAATGCCCCAGATGAAAGGCAAGGTGAACGACAGTATGGTTATATTTTTGTTTATCTGAAAGCAACTACGTTGTTATAATGTGAATCTCTCAATGGGCTCTAGAATCCACCCACCAATTATTTTCAGACTCTGTAATTACTGTATATGGGTGGAGAGTATATATCCATATTTTAGAGTAATACGAAATTAAAGGAGGAAAATGTGAATTCCTGAGCATAAAAAAAGACTGAGAGAAAAATGCAGGGCAGTTATGGCAGAATGCATGATCTGGGGTAGGATGGTGTGGAGTGGGAGGAAGGGATAGGTGAATATGCCTGAAAGAAATGAAAAATGATGTATGAAATACACAAAACATCAATAAATAAATTTTAAAAAAGGAAAAACTCACTTTAGAGATTAAATAAAAGGTGCCTAAATGCATTGAAGATGCTGAAGATGGCACATTGTTGAGGATCAAACTATGCAGAGGAGGCTTTGGAGGCTTGGAAATGTGGTGAGCTGGGTGCGGTGGCATGAATCTTTAGTCCCAGCACTCAGGAGGCAGAGGCAGGAGGACCTCTGTGAGTTTAAGGCCAGCCTGGTTTACAGAGCAAGTTCCATGACAGCTGGGGCTACAGGGAAAAAAACAAAACAAAACAAAACAGGGGGTGTGTTGAAAGAATCTGGTAATCTGAACTTGGGAATTGCATGATCAGTCCTATTGAGCAAGTCTATGAAATATCTGCATCCCATTCCCAGAATTCCTTATTCTCCTCTGACTATAGTCTTCCATGGCACTTAAACTTACTTATCTGAAATATTATCTCATCTATCGTTATCAGTCTCACAGCTACCACCAGAGATACAGATAGTACCTGTTTGCCAAACCTAACAAAGAGTTACAGTAAGCCCCATAAAGACAGATAGTACCTGTTTACCCTAAAATCTACCTAAAATCTAACAAAGAGTTACAGTAAGCCCCATAAAGACATATAGTACCTGTTTGCCGTAAAACCTAACAAAGAGTTACAGTAATCCCCATAAAGACAGATAGTACCTGTTTACCCTAAAATCTAACAAAGAGCGATACAACTTCTCACCTTCTGACTCGCCTGCTCATCAGATCACTCTCTCTTCTGGGAACCAAGTTATTTTAGTGGAGTTACAACTTTGGAAATGTGAGAAGTAAACTTTTGAGGAAGATTCTCCTGATTACTCATTTTAACTAGAATTATGGAAAACAATTTTATAATCAGTGATCCAAACTAATTTTCTCCTTAGGGAGAAATTCATCTAAAACAGATTATCCCAAATATATCTCAAAAGTCAACTACTTTCTTTTTTCTTTCTTTCTTTTTTTTTTTTTTTTAAGTATATACACATGAACACACACAAGCATTCTACTATTCTAGATTTATACTGAATCTGTGTGTGTGTGTGTGTGTGTGTGTGTGT
>VZQC01013072.1:1669136-1900530 GCA_009823505.1 Rhizomys pruinosus | reverse complement strand
AAAAAAAAAAAAAGTAAAAAGAAAAACCAAAAGGAGCCAGGGGCTCCTCGCCCCCCCCAAAAAAAAAAACCTGAGTGACCGTTGAGGATCAGATCCTCAACTGATCTTGAGAAAACAAAAACCTTGGTTAATCTAGGCTAACAGCATGGACTTTAGTATCCAAAAGGAAAGTATAACCAGAAATAAATAATTAGTAAGGCCTGGCCTGAGAAATTGTACCTCAGGTATAAAACTTGAGGTCTTGGTAAAAAGACAAAAAAAGAACACAGTTGTTTTGCTGTCTTACTGGCAAGTGCAGCTACCCGGAGGCTGCCACTGCTTTTGCCATCCTTCAAAGACATGAGACACAGATTTTCAACCTTCCAATATGGACTGAAGACTCATGTCTCTCCAAGAAACCTCCAAACCTTGAGTGCCAGATGGGGACTGCTAAGACATCTAACTTGTGGACGTGGACTGAACTACTACTAAGGTTTCAGCCTCTTCAGAGTATAGACTGCCATTGTTTGACTACCCAGGTTGTATCATGGAGACCAGTACAGGAGGATCAAGACAGGATGTGGTGCTTACTGGACCTCATTTGATAATCATGGGAAAGGAAAACCCCAGTGTGGAGCACAAGGGCAGGACTGATGGTGGTTTGGGCATCCCAAAGATGTCAAACATGATATCTTTCAGCCTAATAAAGAAAAAAGTCATAAGCTGAAGATGCTAAAACCTATGATATATGTGACATGCATATGTGCATATTTTGGAATGATGCATATTGGAAGGAATTACAACAACAACAACAACAACAGAAAGATTTCATCAAAGAACTGACTGAAACGGTGATCTTCTGCTCCAAACAGTAAACTTCTGCATCAAGAATTTTGAGAGAGAAAAAAAAGATGAAAAACATTTTTGGCAAAATGCATGAGCTCTGGTAGGGGGGCAGAGAGGGGGCACGGGTCTAGATTTGCTTTTTAATTTTGTATGAAATACACAGAGCTTCAATAAAAAATTGGCCTTGAAAAAAATTCAATAAAAATAAAAAATTTTAAACTATTTAGTTGCCTGTTAATAATACAGCCTGATTTAGGGCATTCATATTATTGATGTTTTTAAACATGAACCCATAGCTATGAACCTATATACCTAATATTCTGCTGAAAATTCACAATTTCATAGTTTGAATTACAATTTTAAAGTACCCTAACATATTGGTTGCTTCTTCTCTTTTTTACTTTCCATCTTCAGCTTTCATTTGAACTTAAAAAGTTCAAATGAAAATACAGACTCTGGCAACAATGCTATCTTTTCCCTTTCTTGTCCTTACATCTCAATAGTGTGATGGCAACAACTGATATTTGAGTTCTTTATGATGCTCAATGTAATATTTTATTGTGTGGTATTTTATTGATCATGAATATTGCTTATATATGACATCTCTTCTGCCGAAAGCTCTTGGAGAGTGGGATTCAGATACAGGCAAGATTTTTGGCTTATTCATGGGTTGATTTCAGAGCCATGGGTTTTCAGCATTACTTATTGATCACCTTCAATGACACACTGCTAAACTTTGATAATAAATACAACTATTTCATTGGAAGTTGGCTTTAGAAAATGCAGAATGTATTTTCCATAGAAGCAGTGTATTATAAAGAGTAAATTCCAGTAATTTCCACAAATCAGTTTCATATATAGCCTGGTTATATTGCATTAATCCTTTGCTGCCAGTTTTCAATCTAATACTGCACTTTCCTGATACTAACTTCATTATCCCCAAAGAAGAATAAAATTTAAGCATATAAAAATGTCTTCCACGAGTGGCAGAAAACAGTGCTTCAATGTTGCAAGCCAAACAAACACTGAGTTCACTCACTCTCTCTCTCCTCACAGCCCCCTATCTCCCACTTCCCACCCTGCTCCAGATGCATCTTGTTTGTAATAGTGTGTCGATGTGTATATTTCCTTGACTGGCTCACAGATATACCAGACTAAATGGAAGATGTCTCCATAATGTTTGAAGGAGATAGCTTTCTTCCTCTGTGAAGCACCAGATGCTTCTTTTACTCATGAATTCATTGTTCCAAAGTCAAAGGACTCAGGTAGAGTTAGCTCCAATGACCCCTGGCTGTTGGGTCACATGCAGTAGGCACAGCTTACACAGTCTCAGGCACAGTATAAGAGCAGGCACCTTTGATGCTATTTCCATGTCACTATGAATCATCCCTAAAACCAGACTTTTGTGATTTCTAGAATATAAGATAATAATTCTCCTTTATGTTAAATCAGTTTATATAAAGTTTTATTACTGCATCTAACACTATTCTAAATCCAAGATCAAACCTTTGGAGCAAAGAACACTGCATGTTTCTATTCTTCTTATTCCAAACCTGTCAATAAAAACTCATTTATCATTTTCTAGACCCTGTGGTTCTGATACAGCATTGGCCCAATACTACCTTCCTTATAAAGAAGCTATCTGTGATTACTGTCAGAGCTCTCAGTGCCTTGTATTTTCCCAAAACCAGAAAGAAAAAAATGCCCTCCGATATTCAAGAAGGCAATGGCATAAGGCCCAAAGCCGAGCCTCTTTTCTGTTTCCTTTCCAGATGATGCTCAACTCTCAGCCAGCTTCTTTTCAGCAGTTTGACACGACATCTGAAAATCTAAGTGAACGCTGTTCTGGTAGCTGCCTGCAGTCCAAATTACCCTGAACACTCATTCGTAATCAGAGAGATCTTGATTGGGACTAAATTTGTTCTCTATGTACGAATCACTCATGTTCCAAAAGTAGTTTCTCCTCTGGCCAAATTAGCTGTGTAAGTATTGCACGGTGGCACACGCCTTTAATCCTAGCACTTGGGAGGCAGAGGCAGGCGGATCTTTATGAGTTCAAGACCAGCCTGGTCTATAGAGCGAGTTCCAGGACAGCTGGGGCTACAGAGAGACCCTGTCTCAAAAAAAAAAGTATTGCAAATAAAAATGTGAAAGCAAATAGATTACAAAAAGGGGTTTCTATATAAATAATCCATGTGACCCCAAATAACATGTGCCCATGAACTGCCCCAAAGTTTAGACCAAATTCCCACTAGCAGAGAACTCATTTTTTAAAATATGAATAAACATGGAAAGGCAGGGGGAACTTTCAGGCACATTTTTTAATCTTAAAAAACAAGCTATATTTTAAAAAATAAGGGAGATAGAATTGGAAAAACACATTGATTAAGGGTTTTCTTAGCCTTTCCCAAATTTCTGCTTTTAATGTGCTTCATCATTTTATAAGGAGTTTAATTCATCTTTTCACAGTTTTTAGCAAATTATGTATCTAAATCAGTATAGTACTTATAAAGGAACTGCACAAAGCATGACTGACATCTTTTATTATTATAGTAAGCCTAAGGAGATTCTTTTTCTGTAGTGTTTTTCTCCTATGAAGGCGGTAAACTCTGGCTTAAAGGGAAATACACAATTATAATACCAGAACATTCTGCTATTTTCCTTGGGAAAATCCTATGTATCTTCTGCATTCATCAAGACCATGAAACAAAACTTAACTCTTGGAACTTGTCTTAAAGCAAGGGGCAAGTCATCTAGGAAGCACAGTTGCTCACTTTCGCTTGTCTCCTCCAATTATAACATTCACTTGCAATCTGTTCATTTGATCTTTGCCTAAGAAAAAGAAGTAAACAAATCTCACTAAGTAGTCAGCCTGTTTCAAACCAAAGTAACACTCTTCTTATCAGCCCAGGACTCTCAGGAAGCAATGATTATACTTTGTTGCTGAGAATGGCCAGTGAATCTTTCAGCCTAAGGGTGTGTGTGTGTGTGTGTGTTTGTGTGTGTGTGTAGATAGACAGATGATAATTTCATTTTGTATAAATACCAAATATATGTCATGTACATATTTTTCAAATGAAACTGTTGCTCAACATACTGGCCTAGATGACAAGTACTGAAATTAGTGATTCAAAATCAATATTACTAGAAATAAAAATTTAGTTACATATTTGAATTTGTCCCCAAGGGGCTGAAGAGATGGTTCAGCAGTTAAAAGCACTGTTCTTGCAGAGGACCCGGGTTTGATTAGCACCCATATGGCCACTAACAACCATTTATAACACCAGTTTCAGGGGATCTGATGCCCTCTTCTAATCTCCTTGGGCATTGTAAAACATGGGTGCACTTACATATATGCAGGCAATTCACTCATACACATAAAATAAAAATACATGAAATATTTAAAAAATAATTTGCCCCCAAATAGTCCTTAGACCTATAGATCATTTCACTACGGAGGTCAGAAGAGGGTGTCAGATCCCCTGAAACTAGAGTTACAGGGGGTTGTTAGCGCTCACATGGGTGCTGGGAATAGTTAAGAGCAATCAGTACTGTTAACCACTGATCCATCTCTTCAGCCCCCAATTCACCTGAGTTTAACTGTAACAAAAATCAATTGCTTGGATAAGACTGCCTAATAATTCATGCAAGCTTAAATTAAATAGTAACTACTGAAATATCCATTCTACAAAATGCAGAAACCATTAAAAATTTACTCTTTGTTTGAATTAAACTTCTTTTAAAACTAGTTATATGTGTTGTCCTAGTTTGTCTTTCCATTGCTGTGACAAAACACTCTGACACCAACTTGGGGAGGAAAGGGTTTATTCAGCTTACATCTCCTGGGTCACATTTCATCACTTAGGGAGCCCAAGGCAGGAACTCAGGGCAGGAACCTGGAGGCCATGGAGGAGTGCTGTTCACTGGCTTGCTCTCTACTGGCTTGCTCTCTGGCTCATGCCCAGCCTGCCTTCTTATACTGTCACTGCTCAACAATCAAGACAATACACCACAGATGTGGCCACAGGCCAATCCAATGGAGCCAATTCCCCAACCGAGGCTCCCTCAACCCAGGTGTGTCAAGTTGACACCAAAGCTATCCAGCACAATTGACCCCTTGTCAACTTGACACACAAACACATCACTATTAAACCACCTTTCCAGTTCTTATCCCCAAAGTATGATGTTAACACTAATCACAACCTAAGACAGTACATCCTTAAAAGCCCCACAGTCCTTAAAATGTCCAAACACTTAAAAGTCCAGTCTATTAAAAGTCTCTTAACTGTGGGCTGCTGTAAAATCCAAAACAAGTACTGTCTTATTTCAAAGGGAAGAATCAGGCACTCTCAAACAAAACCTAAGTCCAGCAAGTAGCTCAAGGCTGGACACCTGGGATTCACTCACGATCTTCTGGGCTCCAAAGGGTCTCGGCAGCTCCCCCTCTCCGACTCTGCCGTCCGTGGCACACTCATCTCGCAGGCCCAGGCCGACTCCATTCTACACCTACCGCTGCTCTTGGTGGTCGTCCCAGGGTACCGGCATCTCCAAAAAGCTGGGGTCGCTACTGAAACTGAGGCAGCACCTTCACCAATGGTCTCTTCTGACCTCTCCTGGTGCAAAGCCTCAGCTTCTCTCCATGACCCCTGCAATCCTGGGGTCTTCACTGCAACCGAGGTGCACTTCCACCAATGGTCTTTCCTGACCTCTCACAGTGCCAAGCCTCGGCTGCTCTCTGTGACCCCCTCAAATTTCAACACCAGAACCATATAGGAGACTCTTACACACTACCAAGTCCTGCTTCTGGCTTGAGATGGAGGCTCAGGCCCCTTCTGGAACACAGCTTCTGTGTGCTGACCCTGAAGAAATTCTTCCCAGAAGATTTCACCACAGTGATGCTGGTCTCTTGTTACTTACAGCTGATTTTTCAGCCCCAGCTAACCAGCATCAATTGCCCCAGTACCACAAAAATTTCACTTCAGGTTCTGGTCTCTTGTTACTTACAGCTGATTCTTCAGCCCCAGCTGACCAGAACCCACAGATTACACAGTCCTGATGATCTCTGCTCTCCTTTGAAACTAGAAACTTCACAAGCCAGGCCTCCATCTTCTACAACTCCTTCAGCAAAACTGCTCCAAGCTCCACAGCAACAATCTTTAGGCATTCAATGATCTTCCCAGCCCAAAGTTCCAAACGCCTCCACAATCCTTCCCCAAAACACCAAGGTCAGGTCTGTCACAGCAATACCCCACTCGTCTGGTACCAATTGCTGTCCTAGTTTGTCTTTCCATTGCTGTGACAAAACACTCTGACACCAACTTGGGGAGGAAAGGGTTTATTCAGCTTACATCTCCTGGGTCACATTTCATCACTTAGGGAGCCCAAGGCAGGAACTCAGGGCAGGAACCTGGAGGCCATGGAGGAGTGCTGTTCACTGGCTTGCTCTCTACTGGCTTGCTCTCTGGCTCATGCCCAGCCTGCCTTCTTATACTGTCACTGCTCAACAATCAAGACAATACACCACAGATGTGGCCACAGGCCAATCCAATGGAGCCAATTCCCCAACCGAGGCTCCCTCAACCCAGGTGTGTCAAGTTGACACCAAAGCTATCCAGCACATGTGTGTATATTAATGTTTTCAAAAAGATGAAGCATCTGTTAGCTAAATGTGAATAAGGAAAGGTATTCCTTCTTGGTTAGATCACATGTCTTTATTTTATTTTTTAATATTTTATTTGTTATTTTTACTTTACACACATTAAGTGTATGGCTTGCATGTGGGTAGGTGTACTCATGTTATGCAATCCCTGCACAGGTCAAGAGAAGGCATCAGATCCCCTGGAACTGGACTTATGGATAGTTGTTAACCACCATGTAGGTGCTGAGAATTGAACCAAGTTCCTCTGCAAAAGCAACCAGTGATCTTAACCACTGAGCATCTCTCCAGTCCCATCTTTAATTCATTTTGATCCAAGCATTTCACCATATCATGTCTAGCTAGCTTTCTCTGCCTTCATTTAAAGATATACCTAACCCACAAATCCAATGAACCTCCCACCTAATCTTCACCATTCCCATCCAGCTTTTAAGATTATTCATTCAAAGTATTATGAGTCTGACTTTTCTGTGCTTGAAAAAAAAAAAGTGCAAAGCTGAGCCTTACTCCCTGGCTTCTTCATACTCTAGTCCTTTGCATTTCTGCTGCCCCTTTTCACCACTCCTTGGTGGCATCACTGGTATGGCTCTCGTCACTCAACTGTGAGATTCCATATAGCCTAGTCCATGGCAGCTCAGCTCTTACCTGTCTGGTTCACTAAGATGAATGTTCTCTTCCTAACCACACTACAGAAGTACCGAGAATAAGCCCTTTGACTTACTACAACATAGGGAGGTAAGCTACCAAGGATCATGTACTGCTCAATCATATGAACATAAATGCATTGATGAGCCATAAAATTTGAACAATCTTAACTGCTTTGCTTGAATTAATACCTTGCATGGCAAAGGGAAATATCAAATTGATCAATCTTTCCTTAGGTGAATTTTTATTTCACTAACTGAAACAGTTCCTTCTAAGAGACTAGGACTATGTAGCATCAGCCTAGATGGGAATCATACCTTAGAAAAGGTATCATACCTTAGAAAAACTGGAGCTTTGCTCTAAGATAATGCTCATACAACCCAGCATGCATCAGACACTTGCAGAGCCTTTGCAAACAGAGTTGGTCCAGTATTCAACTCTCTAATGCAGTAGATCTGGGATGTTCCATGAATTTGCAGTTCTGCCAGGTCTTCAGATGATGATGATGCTATACCTGCTGGTCCAGGAAACATCCTTTGATCATCATTTCTGTATGGGCAGTGAGTTCAAATTTGTACTTCAGTTTTAAGTGGCAGACAAGAAGAATCTTTTTTTTTATCTTTTTTTTTTTATTTCTGTATGTGTATCAATGTACTGTCTGCATGCAGGTCTGTGCACCCATGTCGTGCAATGCTGCGGAGGTCAGAAGAGGGTCTCGGATTCCCCTGGAGCTGGAGTTCTCCTGGAATTGGAGTTTCAGATGGCTCTCGGCTGCCATGTGGGTGCTGGGGATCGAACCCGGGTCCTCTGTAAGAGCGGTTGGCGCTCTTAACCGCTAGGCCATCTCTCCAGCCCAAGAAGAATCTTTTTCTCAGCTTAAGTACTGTAGTTCTTTTGATTCAAATTATACTGAGAACAGCATTTTTTATAGTCCCTGAGATTTATTTTTCCTACCTAAATGATCTTTCTCTACCATACCACAATTTCTAGATTTTACTTCTATATGCCTATCAATTATTTAATAATTATCCGAAGATAAAAAAAAAAAAAACTTTGAAATAATCGTAATAGGCTAAAAGTTTAAAAAGAAAAAAAAAAAAAAAAAAAAAAAAAAAAAAAAAAAAAAAAAAAAAAAAAAAAAAAAAAAAAATAAAAAAAAAAAAAAAAGAATAAAAGTTTAAAAAGAAAAAAAAAAAAAAAAAACTCCTAAAACCATAAAAGCTCCATCATCTACTTGAAAGTACAAATTCTCCTATGAATGTAGGTGAAAAACCCAAGACATTCTCCATAGCATTTTGTTCTGGATAGCTTGAGTGTCAACATGACACACCTGGGTTGAGGGAGCCTCATTTGGGGAATTGCTTCCATTGGACTGGCCTGTGGCCATGTCTGTGGGATATTTTCTTGATTATTGAGTGATGTGGGAGGGTCCTTGCCACTGTGGGCGATGCTACCCCCCTGGTCGGGTGGTTCTGTACTAAGAAAGTAGGCTGAGCATGGGCCAGGGGAGCAAGCCAGTGAACAGCATTCCTCTATGGCCTGTGCTTCAGCTCCTGCATCCAGGTTCCTGCCCTGAGTCCCTACTTTGGGCTCCCTGAGTGATGAACTATGACCTGGGAGATGTAAGATGAATAAACCCTTTCCTCCCCAAGTTGGTTTTGGTCAGTCTTTTGTCATAGCAATTGAAGAGAAACTAGAATACATTTGAAGATTTAGACACAATAAATCAAGAAATGATTTTATTCCAAATAAAGTGTGGCTCATTTTTCTGATGAAATAATTAGTTGTAACGTGAAAATTGTGTATTCTAGTTATATTCTTAGAAGGTTTTTTCCCTTCAAGGTTTGTTAATTTAGCCCTTACAGGGTGTCAGATATGTATAAGTTGCTAACATACCAGTTGCTCAATATAACTTTTACAGGCCACACCTCCACAGAAACAAAGACACTGATGAGCAGCGTTCCTTAAGAACATCACTTCAGGGCTGGAGAGATAGCCTAGCGGTTAAGAGCACTGACTGCTCTTGCAGAGGACCCAGGTTCGATTCCCAGCACCCACATGGCGGCTAAGAACCATCTGTAACTCCAATTTCAGGAGAACTCCAGTTCCAGGGGAGTCTGAGACCTTCTTCTGACCTCCATGGCATTGCACGACACGGGTGCACAAACCTACATGCAGACAGTACACTCATACACATACAAAAATAAATAAAAATAAATAAATTTTTAAAAGAACATCACCTTAAGCCCTGAATATCGTAGCTGATGCCTGAATTTCCAGCACTAGGGAGGCCTGGCTGAAGCAAGCAGGTCTCCAGTTTGAAACCACCCTAAAGCTGCATAATGAAACCTGTTAAGAAAACTCACTTCAATACAAACCATATTAACACATTTTCCATGGTTGCTTCTCTTTGATTTCTACTATGCCTACTTCATGCATAACACCAAATGTGGCTTGGTGCAAGCAAATAACAGTTTGTTCAAGGTATATAGCTGACGCAGATATTAGAAAAAGGGAATGCAAGTGCTTTGGGGGGGGATTTATTTCACCTTACAGCTGACAGTTCATCATGAATGAGTGCCAGAGCAGGAATCTACAGGCAGCAGCTGAAGCACAGACCATGGAAGAATGCTGTTTTATGTGCTTAGTCTCCTTTCTCATACACCAGGACCACCTGCCCGGGATTGGCACCATACATAGTAGTCTGGGCCCTGCCCCCATATCACTTAACAATCAAGAAAATGCCTCAAAGACATTGTTATGGACTAATCTGATATAGAAAATGCCTCAGTTGAGGTTCCCTCATCCCAGGGGTGTCAAGTTGACCATGGAAGCTTAACCAGGACAAACCCAGACACAGAGCATGTGCCAGTTTTGTAGCTCTCCATAACTGGTGCCTTAGCTTCTTTTTTTTTTTTTTAATTTTATTTATTTCTGTATGTGTATGATTGTACTGTCTGCATGCAAGTCTGTGCACCCGTGTCGTGCAGCTTCTTTCTAGCCCTTCTTCCTCCCCTTCAGAACCCCAGTGGGAATCTGCTGGACTCACCCTAACTTGCGGGAACAGTGGTCACATACAACATGAGTTGAGATTTGGCCCTTCCTCTTGGAGTGCAAATGTTTCTGATACTGTTCTACAAATACTATCTCTTGATGCAAAAACCTACTGTAAAGGTCAGGTAGTTGGGAAGCAGCATAACATATCCAATGAGAGTATTTGAGAGTATTCAGATGGGGTATGCTACTCCTAGTGCTGCCTTTGTCACAGAGGGTATTATGATGTTGGGGTTTCAGGGAAAGTGGCAGCATAGAATGAGAAAAGAGAGTATTTCCCCATGAACTTGTCATCACTTTGTAAATATGTATATATCTCTGGCCTTGTCTACAGTCTCCAGGTGGGCATGTTCTCATATGAAGAACTGTTCAGTTTCAGGCCTGGTTGGAGGATCTGCAGCTAAGAACATGGCTGATTTTCTACTGACCTGAATAGTGACCCCAAGTCCCATCCCTCAGAAACTGTTTGCACTGTGCATGGAATGCAAGATAATGACAAAGGCATCTTGCAATGACTGTTGAGACCATTTCAAAATGCTTCCTCCTGACCTTTACAAGGAGACCTGAAGACCTGCTCTGGGTACATTTAAATATGATCATTTATGCTCTGAGAAATATAGAGCAAAAATGAAATTCCATACCTTGCCATTGCTCACATATATTTTAAAAAAATTCACCAAGGGTATAGCTCAGTGGTAGAGAAAATTCCTAACATACCAGTACAAACAAAACAAAGTTAAATGTTGACAATATTATGGAATAGAGAGGTGTGAGAAAGTCCAAGAAGGGCTAAGTGTCTTTGTAAATAAAATACATATCTATCTAAAAAAAAGTCTAAGAACCAAGAATAGGATTGTACAAATAGTGCCTGATAAACACAGAATTGCCTTTCCACAATCTTCTAAATTCTTCTCTCTCCATTAGAAGGCTCCCACACAGAAATGGAGCCTCAGTAATTTAGGGGCCATAGCAATCAAGAGTATCAGTCCAGTCCTCTTACTGCACATAAATAGTAGGCTCAGAGGCACCAAGGGATTGTTGTCTTAAGTATTCTCTTTCCTTTGGGAACCTGACTGAAGTTTGTAAATACTTCTTTCTCTCAGTATAACTAAGAAACAAGAGTTCCTTAATTTTTTTTATTTGAGAATCAGTTTGAGTTTGAGAGGTTTGGTTTAGATGCCTACCATATTCTAGCAAAATAAATTAATGTAAATGAAAATGTAATGTCATTACTCAGAAACAAGCAGAGTGGATTCTTATCTCTTCAAAATATAGTTCTATAAATACCATTTTAGCTTGAGATGAAATATGCACATTTGTGATATGCTCCTACTTCAATACGGTAAACAGATACTGAATTGAGTGCTTATTATGGTGTTGGGCTTTTTTTTCAGTGCTAGGTATCAAGCTCAGGGCCTTGGATATAGTAGGCAAATGTTGTAGCACTGGGCTACATTCCCAGTCTTTGAACCAAGTATATAAATGATATCAGAAAAGTCTTTTCGAAGAAATGCAAACAAAAGTTAACTTCTAAGATGACTTATCACTTCGATTCTACATATATTAAGTTGTAAAAACATCAAAGCAAAATAATAGAGCATTTCCTATTAAGTTTTACTTTTATGTAAAGCTTATTCCTCTGAAACATTTCAAATAGAATCCAAATTCTGTTTTAGTAGTATAAGCTTCTGAAAGTTAGAAATCTTACCTTATTTTGTTTACAGAAAGCCAGGACCAAGCACAAGCTCAAAACCAAACTGCTTATAATTTGTCCCTGACTGTGCCATTGTTTTATTGTGGGGGCAGTGGTCCTTTCACTGTGGGGGCAGAAGGTCCCTGCACCTCAGTTTCTAGCTTAGTAAGGTGATAATTTTTTTATTTCATAGGTTAGTCATTCCAATATTATGTTACTGGATCTCTAAAAATTAAAATAAACTGGGATATGCTCAAAATTACTAATTCTTCATAAAATGCCTATTCCTTAGACACTGCATTTCTTGGTAACACAATTTGTGCAAATATTTTCTTTAACCTCATAATTATCTCATTAGGCACAATTTTTATTATGTCTAGAGCTATACTATATAGATCAGATAAAAAATATTTTTTGAAAACCTAGGAGTATTGATAGGAGACTTGATTTTTCTCAAGCTAAAGCTTTGATCTTTAACATGGGAAAGGCCATATTCATTGTTCCAACCAAGAAATAAAGTAAAAGGACAAACTTAATTCATATTCACAAAATTCCCTTGAATTGGCTTCTGACCCCTTATACAACATCTGACTGAGCACTCAAGGAATACAGAAGAGGCATGGTTGCCACCACAGTCACTGTTTGGTTGCACATTTGTCCATCCCAACATTATCGATGTTCCCATGTCCCTCCCACTCCAAAGGGAAATTTTCTCTGGCATTAATCCTTCCGGCTCAGATCAAGTAAATGGCTATCCGTAATCTCTTCTGGATTAGCCACCATCATTCATTTCAGTTCCACGATGAAAATTCACGGGAAAACAAGACTGTTTGCCTCCTTCATAGAAACTCATTGAAGGACTGAAAGCAATAGGAATCTCTGCAAACAAAAACCCAGCTTCATCCAAGTGGATTAGAACGCAAAGGGGCATCTTAAGCTTAGAGTATGTTATTCCCAGAGGGGCTCTGCCAGGAGGACTCCTATCTTATCAAACACAGAATTTCCCCCCAATTCCTTCTTTTTCCAGTTTGCTTCTTGCGGTTAACTCCATCACTAACTTATAGCGATAAACACCTGGAGTCTATCAAAAACAAAGAGGGGCTTATTCACCCTGAGCAGAAACCAACTACATAATATAAGACGTGAGCAGGAATATGTTCTTTATGATGTGCCAGCATAAGGGGGATCAAAGGCTAAAGCCAAATAAATAGCAACTGGGCACAGGCAGAGGAAACATAGCTAGACTTTAAAATAATCAAAAACAAACCCAAAGAACACTAACACCCTCCATATTCAGCAGTCATATTTTCTCTCTTTTGATACATGACTTAAACCTATCAAGAGTTTTCAGAGCTAATCATCGAAATTAAAGAAGAATCCTGCCTTTCACTGAGGGTTGTGACAATAACCAAAGGGATTTCATCTGAGCAGATGGACCCTCCCCCTACCTCCACCCAGCCTCTTCATGCCAACTCCCTCCCCCTTCCGCTAAGGACTTATTGAATTTACCTTGGCCACGTTATGGAATTTGCAGGCTGACATTAAACCATTTATTGAGCCGACTCCCACCTTATCTAAAACATCTCTAGGCAAACTCAAACAATCTGTCTGCCATCTACTGATTGGCAGGGCAAATTTTTCCAGGTGGTAAAACCAGCTCCCTTCAAATGACTTGCCAACCTCATTTTAGCCTGGCAGAATGAGTGAGAGAAGACGGGAGTCAGCAGTCTTCACTGCTATCGTAGTCCCTGCAATGCATTAACATAAATAATTTTGAAAGATTAGTAGTATTGAGGAAGGAAAAAAAGCTGAAAGATGGGGGGCCCAGCGCCAAGAAGAGGAGGTCGATATGAGAGCGGAGAATTGACAGGCACAACCCTGAGGCCAAAGAGCTCCATCTGTATTTGATTTGTCAGGGATTTACATTAGTGAAACTTTAACTCTGCAGATGATACATAAGATTACACTCACAGAGCAAGCTTATGCAAATACAGCTTAAACTCCATGGTATGTGGCCCAGACAGTGAATTTGGCAGATTTCATTGAGTCTGGTGGCTGGATCTAATAAATTCATTTACATGAAGGATTAGGACATCTGGAAAAGTAGCATGGTGGTTTATTGAAACATAAATAACATTAATTGAAAGGTTACAGGTATGCAAAACACTTCATGCAGGCGATGCGAAATGCAATAAAGCCGTTTCGCTACTCGAATAAAACAAAGGAGAAAAAAATATCTTGTTAACATAAACAGAAAGGGTAATTTCCAGGATCCAACTTAAATGTCACTTTAGATAGTGAGAGTGAGGGAGGCAGCCCTTTTCTTCCTGTCTTTGTGGGAGCCCCTCTGCAGATCTGTGCTCCACTGCACTCCTGATACGCATCTTAGGTACTAATTAGCAGAAGCAAGGTACTAGCATAATTAAATTTATTTTCAGTTAGAACTCCCCAAACTGTCATGCCATTTTGCAGACAGAGGAGCATGGTTGAAATCTCAAGCAATTTCTTCCACAAGTTTATTTTACTGCCGTAATGTATACTTGCCAGTAATGTGGATGGCCCGTTAATGTCTGATGGAGTTGGTTACCATCAGCATAATAACAAATTACTCAGAGGAAAATGAGCAAAGATTGATATCATATGATTTAAAAGCTGAGAGGAAAGCTCAGGTGGTTTCCAATCATCTGAGTACCTCAAGATTAATTTATAACTTGGTCACCCATTCAAATTCACCTTCATCTTTTACCCCCAAATAGAGAGATGACTTAGCTGCTCAGTCGCCTCAAATGCCTCCAGTCCAAAGCAATAGCTAGCCATTCCTTTTCAAAGGACCTTTTCATCTGAAGTCATTATCCGAGGGCTGACTGAAAAGGCATGCAAATGAGAAAGCAGGAAGTCTACCATTCTCAGGTAAGGAGGCTCAGTGGAGCCCACTCCAGAAACTGCAGTTGACACAATCAAGGAAAAAGCTGTTTGATCAAAACTGAAAGAGGACCCCTGACCAAAAAACTTTTTTTAAAGAAAGTAGGATTTAATGGAGTGACTGACAAACTCTGGAGAATATTTTTACATTTTCAAATGCCCTAGAAAATCTTGCTTCTTATAATAAGGAATTAAACAAAATGATTTTTACTTTGAAAGCAAGCTTATAGAATCAGAAAATAGAATCTTTCTTGGCCATTCACATTTCAATTCTTGCCATCGGGGATATAATTTATAGAATGTATAACATTTTATAGATAGATAGATAGATAGATAGATAGATAGATAGATAGATAGATGATAGATAGATAGATAGATAGATGATAGATAGGTAGATAGATAGATAGATAGATGATAGATAGGTAGATAGATAGATAGATAGATAGATAGATAGATAGATAGATAGATAGATAGATTTCTTTTGGTGTCTTTGAGACAGGGTCTCCCTATACCCCCGGCTGGCCTAGAACTCACTCTGTAGACCAGGCTGGCTTTGAATTCACAGAGATCCGCCTGCCTCTGCTTCCCCAGTACGAGGATTAAAGGTGTGTGCCACCACACCTGCCTTACCAATGTTTCTTAGCCACCATGTGGGTATGGGGAATCGAACCCTGGTCCTCTTCAAGAGCAGTCCGGCACTCTTAACTGCTGAGCCACCTCTCCAGCCCCAGAATGTATATTTTAAAACCATCTTTGGTAGAGTCTCTGTCAGATGTTAAATATAAGTAGAAGCAGAAAGTGGTCAAGTGTAATATATTGCCAGAGTAAAGTTTTCTTCCTCAAAATGAATGTTTTGATATGCTTAAAGAACAAAGATTTTTTTCATAAATTATCCAAATAATAATGAACATATTGCAAAAATATCAAGTCATGGCAAGTTAATTCCCATGGTTCTCCAAAGAACAGAGAATTTGGCCACACAGTGACAGCTTATGAAGGACTTTCAGGGAATGTATTTCAAATATGTCTTTTTTTCATATATTTCACTACATATCTATTCTTTCAGAATATATTTCATGTTTTGTATAAGACATTGAATATAATTAGGGGATCAGATCCTTGGAATAGGATCTGATCTTGGTAATAGAAGTCCATGAATTTGTCATTTTCTTTTTTTTTAAATACTTTTATTGGTGATTTGTGTATTTCATATATTATCTTTCAATCCAATTTAGATACATTCCCCTCTCCTTCCCCCCCACCCCACCCCAGTTCATGCATTCTGCCATACATGTCTTGCATCTTTCTCTCAGTCTTTCCAAAGTTTTTCACTGCAGAGGCTTGTTGTTTGGGGCAGAATTTAACTGCATCAGTCAGTTCTTTGACCCAGTCTTTATGTTGTTGTTGTTCCCTCCCCTTTGTATTGCTCCAATATATGNTGGCTGAGAACTGTCTGTAACTCCAATTCCAGGAGAACTCCAGTTCCAGGGGAATCCGACACCCTCTTCTGACCTCTGCAGCATTGCACGACACAGGTGCACAAACCTACATGCAGACAGTACATTCATACACATAAAAAATAAATAAATAAAACCATATGCAAAGCAATAGACTTCACACATTAAATTTCTGCAGTGTATATAGTTACTTTGTAATGAGAGAAATGAAAAGCTGAAACAATAAGATGATACAGAAAAGGAAGACCCTTCATTCCCAATACCTTAAGGAGGCCATCCATTATGAAACTGATCATCAGTCCTTCAGAGAAAGGTCTGTTCTAAAGGGAGTTCAAACCAGAATTCACTTGCTGATTGTTGGATGAAAAGAGAGAGCACTGCCTCTTAGGCAATGTGAAGCAACAAAATATACTTCAGCAGATTTTTAATAGGAGTGGGAAAAAAATAACATGTGTCATGTAACTGAGTCTCAATGGAAATGCAAAAAAAAAGATGATAGGAAGACTTGTAAATACTCAGCCGTTAGCAGCAAATCAGAATGAAAGCTGTGCTGCATTTGCTTTTTAATCAAGTTTGTCTGTTCTATAAAGATCATTTTTTTCCAAGACTAAGTCAGGATGCATGGGACATTAAGAATTTTCACAAAATTTCACTTACCATTGTGACAGTCTTGGCTGAGATTTACTGCTATGATTTGATTCTGATTTCTTTTTTTTTCTTTTTTATTATATTCTTCCAAAATATGCATGTATATACTCCACACATAAGTCAAAATTTAAAATTCTGAAAATAAACTATAGGTTGATTCCTAAACACATTTAGACATTCACATTTAACAGTAAATTTGCATGCAGGTATAAAGTCGTATAACTTTACATTTAAAAAATAAAAAGAATGTAAAGTTTGTTTTTTTTTTTTAATATAAAGATACGGGGCTGGAGAGATGGCCTAGCGGTTAACAGCGCTGACTGCTCTTGCAGAGGACCCGGGTTCGATCCCCAGCACCCACATGGTGGCTGAGAACCGTCTTTAACTCCAGTTCCAGGGGAATCTGATGCCCTCTTCTGTCCTCCGAGGCATTGCACGACACGGGTGCACAGACCGACATGCAGACAGTACATTCATACACATACAAAAATAAATAAAATAAAATAATAAAGTTAATGTTTAAAAATAAATAAATAAATATAGAGATACAAGTACTGAAGGTTTGTTGCTTACAAAATGAACATGAAAACAACAACATTCTCCCATACAACAAACATTTTTACATTTTCTTTTCCAATTTGCTGATTGTGTTGGACATGATGGATTCTTTCCTGACTTCCCTTTGTGTGTCTTCTTTTCCTCATTTTAGTCATTTTCCCCCTGCTCTTTTTTTCAGGGTGGGGGGACAATAAGTGATAATTTATGAGTACAAGCATCCTTCATGTAGAAACAATTTGCAAGCAGTTGTGCCCAAACCCACACAGCCCAAGGGTCCCACCAACCAGCTGGTGGGCTTGTATGTTCAATCAAGTTGATCAAATAAGTGTCCAGTCTATATTGCTGTAGTTTCACCATTCACCCCAAACACAACCCTTACATTCTACCACACCCCCTCTTCCGCAGATTGTTCCCTAGGCTTAGAAAAGGGGCACAGGTGGACGAGAAGCAAAACAGTCTACTTTCTCTGGAGCTGTCATTTTGGACTCTGGTCAATTCTGGCTGTTTCCTTTCATGGGCTGACAGTTTGTCCAGGAATAACCTTTCAATTCTACTAATGAAGCACAGGCAATTAGATATATAGGTATTTAAACAGTACTAATTGTTATGGTAGGTTACTTTGGTATATGCACAGATATTTGGGTGGTATGTTAATCCATGAATTACATTTTTTTCTGTAAAATATGACAGGGTCTTACTGTGGCTTATAACATCTCCTAACCATTAGAGGATGTAAGCTTGTGGCATCAGCCATGGGTTATTCCTCCAAGGAGAGAGCTAATAGCCAATTAGATTTGGGATATACAGGCATATGGCTGCCACTGCTGCACAGCATTTCCAGGCAGGTGAGGTGTAGCCGGTGCTGATAGAGGAGTCTTGCTTGACTCAGGAGACCTGTAGTTGCTTTATTGGTTTAGTGGCCTTTGGTAACACTCTCTGGTATTCCAGAGACCAACTGTACACTTGCAAGTGCTTCTCAATACATCTTTCCCATGCTTATATCAGGTCTTTGACAGCAGGGCCTTATCACCTCTCTTCTTGCAGGTATCCCAGTTTACAGGCAAGAAGCCTTTACAGAATGTAAAGTTATATGACTTTATACCTGCATGCGAATCAAATACTGTCTTAGTCTAGGTGACTCATTCAAGATACTCTCTGACATCTAGTGGTGCTGAGACTGGGATTTTGGATTCCAGGACAAACTTTACTGAATTTTTTTTAAGTTTTATCTACAAGTGAGCCCAGTGCTTGAAAAGTGATTTTCCTGTCAATAAGAAATACTGCACTATTAATTATAACACCAGTTCTCAGTGGTCAGAATAACTTTTGCTGAGATCGAAATGAGAGGGAGATAATCTATCTACCCAATTAACTCTTTGGGATCATTTTTAAGTAGTCTCTGTTATACAGGAGGTTGCTTTCCTTAGACAGTTGCAGAAAAAAAAAACATTGACTCTCACAACCAAATTCACTTTATGCTTTTGAGTATTTATGCATCACTTGGAAGGTAGAGCAGGATAAGAAATGTTCCTTGACTTCCAGACTTCCATTACATCATTGGATGAGGTTCCACTAAGAGTGCCTACGTGCCTTAGCAGCACAGATTTGAGGAAGAAAAGTCAGGGGCTGTAAAAGCAATACATGGAGCTTGCAGAAGTCAAATTCAAAGTTTATTGTTAGTGTGTGTGTGTGTGTATGTGTGTGTGTGTGTGTATACACATTAGTGCAAGTGACCACAGAGGCCAGAAAAGGTGCTGGATCCTTTGAACTGGAATTATAGGCAGTTTGTGTTTGCTTGACTTGGGGGCTGGTATCCAAACTTGGGGCTTCAAGAAGAGCAATATGTACATCTATATAATGGAGTACTATTCAGCAGTAAAGAAGGATGGCATTATGAACTTTGCAGGTAAATGGATGGAGCTCAAAGCCATTATGCTGAGTGAGGTGACAGTCCCAGAAAGACAAATGGAAAATGGTTTCCCTCATTTGTGGATGTTAACACCAAATTCCCCAGATGAAATGCAAGCTGAATGACAGTATGATTATATTTTTGTTTATCTGAAAGCAACTATGTTGTTATAATGTGAATCTCTCAATGGGCTCTAGAATCCACCCACCAATTATTTTCAGAGTCTGTAATTACTGTATATTGGTGGAGAGTATGTATCCATATTTTAGAATAATATGAAATTAATGGAGGAAAATGTGAATTCCTAAGCATAAAAAAAGACTGAGCGAAAGATGCAGGACAGTTATGGCAGAATGCATGATCTGGGATGGGATGGGGTGAGGTGGGGGGAAGGGATAGGGGAATATGCCTGAACAGAAATGAAAAATGATGTATGAAATACATAAAACATCAATAAATTAAAAAAAACACTGAGCCATCTCTCCAGCTGTCAGCTATAGCTTTTTTGAGAGGCTGCCCTTGGTAAACAAGAATATCTATCTCGTTAACATAATTGAGACATAATCTAGATTACAGAAAAGTTGTCAAACACTCTGAGTACTTAAAATATCTCCATACACCTACAACATGTTATAACCGAACAAGAACAAGTTAGGAAGCAAGATTCTGAAGTAAAAGAGCAGCCTTGGTTGGCAAACAGACATGAATTTGGTTGGCCGCTTGACTAGTGCTAGTTTGGATACCACAGAGAATGAGTCTCACTTTACTCTGCTACAAAGTGGAGACATAAAAGTGCCCACTGACAAGACTGCATCTTTCTAAGTGGACCACTTCAACTGTGGCGGTGTGTGTGGAAGGCAGCTGCCGCACCTGCAACCCTGCTATTGTTGGAATTACGGCACTGGGAATGTACTTACTGACAGCTGCTATTGTTGCTAGAAGTAGCTGAAAGTGACAATAGATTGCAGGAAAAAAAAAAATCCATCAAAGCAAACTTGATTCCAAAACAAGGAAAAACCACAAGTATATGGGTAGCTCACCACCACGGAAACAAGGAAAGAAATGTTTCTTTCCTAAACAGAAATACTGAGATGAATTAGAATTACTGATTTGTCAGACACTAGAGTGAGAGAGCCTTAAACTAAAGACATCGATCACAAAAGTCAGAGAAAAAGGGATAATTAAAAGGAGAAATAATTCCTGTCAAAAAGGGCAATAGATAGAGAAAAGGTGAAGGGGAATGAGGAGCACAGATGAGGGCTGTGTTTCCCCTGATGTGGTCATCAATGGAGCTGTTTACAGAGCAAAACAGAAGTACTGAGGTTCTGTCAAATCCAGCACTCCATTTTAAGCTCAATGATAAGTCCATAAAGATGTAAAAAATGTGCAAGTAAATATTAGAATAGAGAAGGTGCCAAGTTCAAGGTATGTATATTTTCATGCTGGTATGTACGTGTACATGTAGGTGCTCTTGCACATGTGTGTGTACATATGGAGGCCAGGGGTCAATGTCAGGTATCTTCCTCAATTGCCCTTCACCTTTTTTTTTTTGAGACAGGGTCTGAACCCAGCATGCATGGACTGACTAGACTGGCTCGCCAGCAGCTCCAGGGGTCCATCCATCTCTGTCCCCCAGTGCTAAAGTTACAGATATATATTGCCACCCCTAGCTTTTTACATGGGTTCTGAGGATCTGAACTCAGGTCCTAACTCTTGCATTATAGGCACTTTATTATCATGTGAGTTATCTCTCCAGCCCCAAGTTCAAGTTGTTTTAAAGTCTGTTTCCTTGACTTCAGTGATCACGTCTCCTTACCTGGTCGGAAACCTCACCTTGCCTCTTCTGAGCAGCAGGCCCATCACAGTTTCTGGATGTGCCTCAAACTCCTTATGGACCACTTCACCTGGAAAGAAACTCATCTCCTGCTGGTCCCGCCTTCAAAAATCATCTCTTTCTTTCTTCAGAAATGATATCACTGTCATACCAAGTACCCAGACTCAGTGAGTGACTCTTCCTTTCTTTGACTCACCTCTTCAGTCAACAAAACAGTGACTCCTAATGATTTTCCTCTCCCGTTCTCTCTCCAGCCCATCCTCTTAGCTTCTGCTCGTGTCATCATTTCATTCGTTTGTTTCATGTCTGCTGTGGACTGTAAGTGCTTGGTGTAGCATACCTGCCTCTTTTCATGTAATCCCCAAATAAGAATGGAGCACACTTTCTGAATCTGTGCTACAGAATGCTTTTGTTCTGTGGAATTTCCCTTCTCGGTATAGGCCAGTAAAAGCAGTGACAAGAGAAAGAGTCCCTCACCAATCATATTGCTCCCTCCTGAGTCAGTTCATTAAATTCTCCATCACATGACAGACCACGAATTTCTCATAATGTGCTCAAACATGTTATTTCCTCTCCCTCTAACTGGAAGACTCCCCACCCATCCATCAAGACTGAGCTCAAATGTCACCTGCTCTGTGCAGACTTTCCTTCCCTCTGCTGTGCTCGCTCTCCGCTTCTGTACCTCTCTCATGAAACACATTTTTCATTTAAATCTCAATAGCCAGGATCTCTGAAACAAGGCACAATCCACAGAAGGTATTTGGTAAATGTCTAATGAATAATGAAACCTAGAAGTATCTAAAAGTGACAGTCCCATCAGCAGTAGGTAACTAAACAAATGTATCAATTAAAATAATTCCTTAGAGACAGCTGGATGGGACTCTGTTAAATAGAAAAAGGATTCTCAGAAGATCTGATTGGCAATGTAGCATGGTCTGCAAGATAAAGGGGGTTTTTCACTTGCAAATAGAAGACAGGAAGTTGGAGGTGAGAAGTGGGGGCAGGTCAATGACGTGGTGATGGGAGAGGAAGTGCGAATATAACAAAAATCCATTACATGAAATTCTAGAATCATGCCTGGCATGGTGATGCATGCCTTTAATACCAGCACCTGGGAGGCAGAGACAGACAGATTCTGTGAGTTCAAGGCCAGCCTGGTCTAGATAGGGAGTTCCAGGCCAGCTGGGGCTACAGGGAGACTCTGTCTCAAAAAGAACAATAGATAGATAGATGATAGATAGATAGATAGATAGATAGATAGATAGATAGATAGATAGAGAAATAGATATAGATATAGATTAGATATAGATATAGATAGATATAGAAAGTGTCAGACAAAAATTAGCTTGCATAGCAACATAATTTACTCTAACCTTGAGAAAATGCTAGTTGAGTGAATGCATTCATTCTTGTGGGGATCAGAGTTTGTTTTCTATTATCCGGTGAACACCAATCACCCTTCTTCCCAAACACCATTAGCCCTTTCACAAACACGTGCCCTGGCAACTTTTCATATACTCCAGGAACTCATGTCTCCACCAATCTCTTGAGCAAAGTGGGAAGCAGTGACTACTTTTATTGCCACAAGCTAGAGAGAGAAAAGCAGTGAGGAGCCAGAG
Organism: Rhizomys pruinosus; assembly: GCA_009823505.1. Lineage (NCBI taxonomy): Eukaryota > Metazoa > Chordata > Mammalia > Rodentia > Spalacidae > Rhizomys > Rhizomys pruinosus. The sequence continues at coordinate 1,877,710 of VZQC01013072.1, read as the reverse complement.
CCTGGCCAGCTGAGGTCACATCGGTGACCACTCAGTAATAGGGGGAGGGCCATAAGAGTAGGGGCTTCAGCAAGAGAGCACCTCCTCTGCGACTCCACTTAAGTCCAGCCGTCACAAGCAACTCCAGTGATGTTTCACCCTGTCTGACTTCAACCTGCCCTGTGGCCTATTTAAGGGTAGATATCATCTATGTTTACCCTGAGAAAAGCTGCTGACACAGCAAGATCCAAAAATTACTAACATTTTGCTAGTTATTTTCATAAAACAATCCTGTAGCTTGATACCTGTGTGATTGACTGCAGAGAAGGCATTTAAAACATGACCTCAAAAGTCTTAACATCATGCTATTGAGGAGTCTATGTTCCCAGGCTTCATTCATGGAAGTGTGAACACAGGACCCATAAACAGAAGAGAGATGCTCCTGTCCTGACTTTTGCAGCCAGACGTTAAAAACTGACAGTTTCTACTTCATATCTCATGGAATAGTTGTTCTTAGAGCATACCAATAACCCAAACAGACAGGAATCAAGCACTCTACCCTACTCCAGTTAATCCTCAGCCCACACTCCACCACCCACCAAGCCCTGACTGAACTCTGTCAGCATAAATTAGAGCCAATGAGAATGAGTCATCTTGAAATGACATAGCCCAGAATGCAAGGAAATTGATGCAGCCAGTTCTCTGTGAACTAAAGACAAGTTGCCCTTTCCAGCCTCACCCAAATTGCAGACTAACAAAACAAATGATGGTTGTTATTTCAAGCTCTGAAATGGTTTGGCACCTAAGAATACAGTACTGATAGAACAACTGAGGAGTAAATGATAAGAACTTATTTTCATACCAAAACAAGAAGATTTGTAAGCCATTTTATCACAAAGTTTTTAAACATTTTAGCCTGGAATACCTTGAATCATACAAAATTAGTGGAGTGAGCACACACGGTGCACACATGGCCCAGGTTAATGTTGAGTCCCTGCTCAATCCAGCCAAGAGATTTTTCTCAAATCTAAGCCACTACGCCATCTTATTCGTAACTGCCTCAAGAGTATTACCATCTTTTCTTGATACAGGGTCTCACAATGTAGCTGTAGATGCCCTGGAAGTCACTGTGTAGACCAGGCTGGCCTGGAACTCATAGAGATCCACCTGCCTCTGCCTCCTGGGTGCTGGAATTAGATTGCACCACAACACCTGGGCCAAATGTATTTTTAAAGCATTTTATTTATTATTTTTATTTTATGCATGTAAGTGTATTGCCTGCATGTATATAAGTACACCTGTGTCATGCAATGCCCAAGGATACACTGAAGCTCAAGCCAGTATCCCGATGGTTGTTAGCTGCCATGTGGGTGCTGGAAATTGAACCCTCAGTCCTCTGCAAGAGCAACCAGTGCTCCTAGCTGCTGATCCAGCCCTCCAGCAACACCAAATATATTTTTTAAAGACAAAAAAATTCTTTTCTTAAAGAAAGCAATAAAAATACCAATTTCACGAGCAAGGAATGGTGGCACATATCTTTAATCCCAGCACTCAAGAGGCAGAAGCAGGTGGATCCCTATGAGTTCAAGGCCAGCCTGGTCTACATAGTGAATTCCAGAACAGCTGGAACTACAGGGAAACCCTGTCTCAAAAAGACCAAAAAAAAAAAATTCATTTTGGTGCCTCTGTGGCTTTGTGCAGGCCAGCTCCTGAGGCACAGGAACCTGGAAGTCCCTCCAGGCAGGAGGGCTAAGTCAGGCATATCCCCCCCTCTCCTCCCCCCCCCACCACCGGCCAATTGGAATTGGTGAGAGAGTATGCAAGTGGACTTACTTTTGGAGAACCTTCAGAACAGGAAAGGAAGAGTGACTTAGACTTCCAATATCCAATATATAAACAAAATTGAAAGCCTGAAAACTAGACAAGTCAGTATTACATAAACAAGGAGGAGGAAAGAAAAAAAAAGCATCAGAAGGAGGCAAGCAAAACCATCCGCTGACATATAGAAAAGACATTTGTGATTTGAATTACAAAAGGTAAACCCACATGCCAGGGACACGACGAAGGGACAACATGGGAAAGGCACAGAATAATCCCACACTAGGCTCTACCAAACCTGTAGAAGATAGCTACAATGTGATCCCCCTGGACGTGACCCAAGGAACAGATCTTAGAGGAATAATTGCAGACCTATGCAGAGAAATTAAAGAAAATAAAGAAGAATTCAGAGAACTAAAGACAGAGAATGAAAAACTCAAAAAAGATCTAGAGGGATGCAATGACAAACTTCAGAGAGAACTAAAGGAATATATTGACAAACTCCAAAAAGAACTAGAGGGAGAAAAAAACAAACTCCAAACGGAAGTAGATACACTGAAAAAGGAAGCCAACCAACAAAGTAAGGAGCACCAAGAAGAGATTGAGAAGCTCAAAAAGGAAATGGAAATACTAAAGAAAACACAGGATGAAATGAAAAAGGAATTAGAACACTCATCCAATCAAGAAGAAAGGAAAGGAAAAAGCCTCAGAAGTAGAATGGAGGAAGCAGAACAAAGAATATCAGATCTGGAAGATAACACAGAGTAACTAAACAGCTCAAATAAAGAATATGAAAAATTTAAAAACATAAGAAGTGGGAACACCAGGAAATATGGGACATGATGAAAAGACCAAATATCTGCAGTATTGGAATAGAAGAGGAAGGAGAAAAACTCTCAAGAGAATAGTATTGATAAGATCTTCACAGAATAATAAAAGATGAAAACTACCCCAAGCCAAAAATTAAACCAAACCAATACAAATACAAGAGCACATAGGACTCAAATAGACAAGATCAGAAAGAAATCACCCATGTGCCATGATATTAAAATGCTAGGACACCCAAACAAAGAGAAAATTCTGAAGCTACAAAAGGAAAACAAGTTCACATACAAAGGGAAACCCATCAGAATTACAACTGACTTTCTTGGCTCAAACACATGAAAGCAAGAACATGGAGCAAAAAATGCCTAGTGTTAAAGGACGATGGATGCCCACCCATATACTTTACCCAGCAAAAATGTCGATTATATTAAGGAGAGAGAAAAATCTTCCATGACATAACAAGATGAGAGAATACATGTCTGGAAAGCAACTCTTCATAAATACTTGAAGCAATTCAAAGGGCAGAAAAAGGAGCAACATCCTCAAACACCTAGGAAAAGAAACTAATAAACATAACCAAGGAGTAAAATCAGAGCTAGAAGTCCAAATGGATAATAAAGTGAAAAGGAAGCAACATCCATTTTCAATTATACCCCCTTAAAATATTAATTGCCTAAACTCCCCAATCAAAAGGCATAAGGCTGGGAGAATGGATTAGGAAACAAAATCACTATATCTGTCTACATACAAGAATCCATCTCAATTTCAGGATGGCAACCAACTTAAGGTGAAGGGATGGAAGAAAGTATTCCAAGCAAATGTACCAAAAAGAAAGCAGGTGTTGGCGACTCTAATATCAGACAAAATAGGCTTAAAGCAAAAGAAATCAAAAGAGACAAAGAGGGCCATTACAATCTTTATTAAAGGAACAATTGATGATGAAGATCTCACAATCATGAATATATACGCATCAAATGCTGGTGCACCAAACTTTATAAAGCCAATTCTTCAGGATCTCAAGGCACAGATTAACCCCAGCATGCTAATAGTAGGGGACTTCAATACATCATTAAGTCCTTTAGACAGATCAACAGGACAAAGTATAAACAGAGAGACATCTGAACTAAATGATACAATACACCAAATGGACCTCACAGACATCTATTGAATATTTCTCTTTTTTTAATTTTTTTATTAATTTTATTTATTTATGTATGTTATGAAAATGTACTGTCTGCATGCAAGTTTGTGCCACCCGTGTCGTGCAATGCCGCGGAGGTCAGAAGTGGGTGTCGGATTCCCCTGGACTGGAGTTCTCCTGGAATTGGAGTTTCAGACGGTTCTCAGCCGCCATGTGGGTGCTGGGGATCGAACCCGGGTCCTCTGCAAGAGCGGTCGGCACTCTTAAACGCTAGGCTATCTCACCAGCCCCATCTATTGAATATTTCAACCCAAAACCAGAGAATACATTTTCTACTCAGCACCTCATGGAACTTAATCCAAAATAGACCATATACTGGGACACAGAAAAAAACTCAACAAATAAAAAGATTGAAATAATTATTCATTCATTCTATCAACCACCACGAATGTAATAAAACTCAATATCAACACCAGAAATAAACCCTACGAACCTACAGTAACACATGGAGACTAAACAACCACTCCTGAATAATGAGTGGGTCAAGGAAAGAATAAAAGAAAGAAATAAAAACATTCCTGGACTTAATGACAATGATAAAAACAACACAGCAAAATCTATGGGACACTTTAAAAGCAAACCTAAGAGGGAATTTTATAGCTCTAAGTGCTACATTAAAAAAACAGAAAGAGCACAAAGTAAATGTATCTACAAACACTGCAGCTAAAAATACTTGAGAGACAAACAACAAAAGAACCCTAAACAACAGTAGACAAGAAGAAATAACAAAAATCAGAGCAGAGATCAATGAAATAGAAACAAAAAAAACATACAAAATAATCAATGACTCCAAAAATTAGTTCTTTGAGAGAATAAACAAGAGTAACAGACCTCTAGCCCAGTTAAAACCAAAAGAAAAGAGAAACAAACCCCAAATCAATAGAATCTGTGGATGAAAGGGGAAATATCACAACAGACAATGAAAAGACCCAGACAATCATAAAGGAATACTTCAAAAACATATACTCTACTAAGTTTGAAAACCTAGATGAAATGGATGATATATATTGAAATCCTGGGAATCACCAAAGCTCAACAAAGAGATCACAGCCTAAATAGACCAATAATCATGAAGAAATTGAAGATGTAATAAGTAGTCCCCCAACCAAAAAAATTCCCAGGCTCAGATGTTTCATGGCAGAATGCTATAAAATATTTTCAAAAGACTTACAACCATTACTACTCAAGTTGTTTAGAAGGATACAAAGAGGGAGTTCTCCCAGATTCCTTCTATGGAAGCCAGTATACGCTATTACCAAACCAGGTAAAGATACAACCAAAAAAAGAATATAGACCCATCTCCTTAATGAACACAGATGCAAAAATTCCAAACAGGAATCTCGCAAATCCATACAGACCCCATCAAGAAGAATCATCCATCATGACCAAGTTGGGTCCATACCAGAGATGCAGGGATGGTTCAACATACGAAACCAATAAAATCATCAAACATATAAATGGACTGAAAGACAAAAACCACGTACATCATCTCATGATGTCGGAGAAAGCTTTGGCAAAATCCAGCATCCCTTCGTGTTTAAAGTCCTAGAGGGAATGGGATTGGAGGGATTCCTCAATGCAGTCAAAGCCAAATATACGGAAACCCACAGCCAATATCATCCTAAATGGGGAAACGACAGAAGCAATCCTCTTAAAAGGTAGGAAAATGGCAGGCTGCCCCTGAAACCACTCCTTTTCAATATAGTACTTGAAACCCTGCTAGGGGGGGCAATAAGGCAAGAAAAGGAAATTAAAGGATTTCTAATTGGATAAAAAGGAAGTCAAAGCTATCCCTTTTTTGCTGATGATATGATGATGTCTACCTAAGGGATGTAAGAACTCCACCAGAAAACTCCTAGAAATGATTAAGAGCTTCAGTTAAGTGGCAGGATACAAAAATAAATTCTAGAAAAATCAGTAGCCTTATTTACAACCAACAGCAAGCAACTTGAAGAAGGAATACAAGGAGAACTTCCCAATCACAAGTAGCCTCAAAAACTATACAATACCTAGGAACAAACTTAATACCAAAGCACCAAGGATCTCTACAACAAAAATTTTAACCTCCTGAGGAAGGAAATTGAGGAAGACATCAGAAGATGGAAAAACCTCCCTGGCATGGATTGGGAAAATAATATAGTAAAAATGTTCCATTCTACCCAAACTCTCGTATAGATTTTAATGCAATCCCAATCAAAAATCCCCAAGATGCTTCTTCACAGGCTTGGAAAAAAAATCCTCAATTTCATTTGGAAAAACAAAAGACCCCGCAAATAGCCAAAAGAAACTCTGAGCGAAGAAGAGCAATATAGGGGAATCTCTACAGACATCAAACTATACTACAGGGCTATAGTCATAAAAATAGCTTGGGTACTGGCACAAAAACAGACCTGTTTGACCAATGAACAACAGAAGATATCCAACAACCCGAGCACATACATTTCAGCACCTCATATTTACAAGGGTGTCAAGAAGACCCAAGGGAGGAAAGACAAGCATTCAGTAAGTGGTGTTGGAAAACTGGATCACCACCTGTAGAAGAAGGAGTAAATTAAACCCCTACCTCTCGGCCCTGATTAAAAGTCAACTGGGCCATAGGGAATCGAAAGACCTAAACGCGAAACCCCAAACTCTGGAGGGATAGAGAGAAACTTGGCAGCAGACTACATAGACTAGGCATAGAAAAGACTTACCTAAATCGACAGCAGATGCACAAGTAAATAAATCGACAATTGACAAATGGACCTCATTAACTCAAAAGCTTCTGTACATCAAGAAACAGCAAGGAAGTGAAGAGGAAAAACAAGCTGGGAGGAAGACCTTCAGTGCAGATACATCGGACAAAGCATTAGGACCAAGGTATACAAGCTGACTCAAAAAAAAACAAAAGAAGAAAGAAAACAACATGAATTCACTCAAAGATGGAGCAAATCGATCTGAATAAGACTTCAGAGAGTAGGAATTAGAGATGGCTGAGAAACATCTTAAAAACTGTTCAACATCACTAATAATTAGGGAAATGCCAATTAAGAGCATCTAAATATCATCTCACGCCGATAAGACTGGCCAGGATCAAGAAAAAAATATATACAAGTGCTGGAGAGGTTGTGGGGAAAGGGGAACACTCATCCATTGCTGGTGGGAATGTAAACTTGTACAGCCACTATGGAAAGCAGTGTGGAGAACCCTTGAAGACTCAAAATGAGCTAGCCACTTGACCAGTTCATACCACTCCTGGGTAATATACCCACAAGACTCATCGTATTTACGCAGAGATACATGCACAGCGTATATTTAATTGCAGCTCTGTTCACAATAGCAAAGAGATGGAACCAACTCAAATGCCCCTCAACTGACGAGTGGATAGAGAAAATGTGGTACATGTACACAATGGAGTTCTATGCAGCAGTAAAGAAAGACAACATCATGAACTTTGCAGGTAAATGGATGGAGCTAGAAGATATTATATTAAGTGAAGTAACACAGTCCCAGAAAAACAAACGATGAATGGTATCCCTCATATGTGGATGCTAGTGCCAATAACCCAGTTATAAATATTTCTTGTGGAGAGGGATGCATATTAAAAGAACAACAACAGAAAGACTGCATCAGAAAACTGACTGAAATGGTGAATGGGGAGGGGTCGGAGGGGTGGGAGAGGGACATGGGTGTATATTCAATTAATGTATATTTAATTGACGTGAGTTCAAGTATCCAATTTTGCCCAGACTCTGTCTACAGGTTACATGGTGTTTTAGGACTTAGTAAAAGTAAATAAGTGTATATTAAACAACATTGGCTTAAAGGTTCTGATAAAAATGTTAATGATGCCAGGCGTGGTGGCGCACGCCTTTAATCCTAGCACTTGGGAGGCAGAGGCAGGCAGATCTTTGTGAGTTCAAGGCCAGCCTGGCCTACAGAGTGAGTTCCAGGACAGCTGAGACTACAGGGCGACCCTGTCTCAAAAAGACCAAAAAAAAAAATGTTAATGCACCTGAGTTAATTGGAAATATAAATTGTTGTTGTCCACATTTGTTTTACTTAAAATCTGTATAACAATAATTTTGGGATTGGCACATATGAATGTTCTCTATAATTTTTCTGTTGTACAGAATCATCTTGTAGCATTCTCTTTTACCTGTAGGATGATTTAACTTAAAAAATTAAGTTTGCTTCCCAAGTTAACCACAAACAGTCACCCAAAACAGCATGTGTGAATTTGATGAAATCTGCGTCTTGATTCCAGCCTATAGGTATGTGTAATACAACTGCCTTTTTGAGACTCATGGGTCAAAAAACAAAAACCTAAAATAAAAAGGGAGGTTACAGATATATATGAAACCTTTTTGTCAAAAACTTTGCAATTCAAATCTTAAAACTAACTACAGGAAAAGATTTGTATGTTCGACAGGTCAAAATGTCACTAACGTAACAGCTGAGAAAGAAAAGATACAGCTTTGCATTGTGTAGGATGTACCAGGAAGTGCCAGCAGAAAGGTTGGCCCATGTGAACATTGAAAGGAAGAAAAGCCTCAGACTGCTACAGACATCAAACCCCTCTGTGGATCCTACTTGTAACAACTATTTATAATGAGTCCTAACAAAACTTACCTTCTAGGTGCCGCAAAGTTTAATATGAGAGACTTTCTTACCTCCCCTCCATAGAACAAGGAGAAATATGATGATGATGTAATTCTCTAACTGTAAATTGGAGCAGCCAACTGTTATAGAAGTAATCTCTTACAAAACCGGTAAAACTGCCTTCTTTAATTGACTAATAGACATAGGAACTGTGAAAAGGATTATTCTCTATTCAGAACCAAATATAACACTAAAGTCTCCTTAAGCTATGCACTTAAGCAAAATATATTTATACAGGAGAGCTCTGATATCAGCAATGGATTATTCTACCAAGGAGATGTTGACTATGAGAACCAAGCCCCCCTAAAAGGTAAAGGCTTCTTGCCTGTAAACTGGGATACCTGCAAGAAGAGAGGTGATAAGGCCCTGCTGTAGAAGACCTGATGTAAGCATGGGAAAGATGTATTGAAACCACACTTGCAAGTGTACAGTTGGTCTCTGGAATACCAGAGAGTGTTACCAAAGGCCACTAAACCAATAAAGCAAATATAGGTCTCCTTGAATCAAGCAAGACTCCTCCGTCAGCACCAGCTACACCTCACCTGCCTGGAAATAGTGTGTAGCAGTGGCAGCCATATGCCTGTATATCCCAAATCTAATTGGCTATTAGCTCTCTCCTTGGAGGAATAACCCACGGCTGATGCGACAAGCTTACATCCTCTAGTGGTTAGGAGATGTTATAAGTCACAGTAAGACCCTGTCATATTTAACAGAAAAAACGTAATTCATGGATTAACATATCATACAAACATCTGTTTCTATAGCAAAGTAACCTATGATAACAATTAGTACTGTTTAAATACCTATATATCTAAATGCTTGTGCTTCATTAGTAGGACTGAAAAGTTATTCCTGGACAAACTGTCAGCCCATGAAAGGAAACAGCCAGAACTGACCAGAGTCCAAAAGTATACCCGCCTCTTCATGGGTAGGTCAATTTCACTGATCGAAGGTAAGAGACAGTAAAACCTTTGTGTAGCCATTCATACAAGCCCCTAATTAAGGAACAAACGACATCTCCAGAGAAAGTAGACTATTTTGCTTCTCGTCCACCTGTGCCCCTTTTCTAAGCCTAGGGAACAATCTGCAGAAGAGGGGGCATGGTAGAATGTAAGGGCTGTGATTAGGGTGAATGGTGAAACTACAGCAATATAGTCTGGACACTTATTTGATCAACTTGATTAAACATACAAGCCCCCCCAGCTGGATGGTGCGACCCTTGGGCTGTGTGGGTTTGGGCACAACTGCTTGCAAATTGGTTTTACATGAAGGATGCTTGTACTCATAAATTATTACATATTGCTAAAAAATGAAAAAAAAAAATAAAGAAGTAATAGAAAAAAAATTTCATACCTAAGGAGAAATTGGCAAAAAATAATCCCCAATAATTCTTTAATATTAACCAATGTCCCATCTCTGGTTAAATTTTCACAAATTTTACTTGTTTTGTTTTGATTTTTTAATTACTTTATTTATTTTCTTACTAATTTATTTTGAAACGGGTTCTCCCTGTAGTGTCAGCTGGTCTGGAACTGGATGTGTAGCCCAGGATGATCTTAATCTCACAGAGATCCACCTGCCTCTGCCTCTCAAGTGCTGGGATTAAAAGCATGTACCATCATGCTTGGCTTGCTTTAATTTTTAAGTTTTATCATTACTATGATGTTTGAATGTGAATGTTCCCCCATGGGCTCTAAGTATTTGGATACTTGATCCCCAGTTCCGGGCATGGTTGGGGGAGGGTCATGGAACCTTTTGATGTGGCCATGCTGGAGGAAGCCCATCACTGGGGACAGTTTGAGGGTATAGCTTGCCCACTTCCAGTCTGGTTCTTGCGGCTTTCTGTGTATGCTTGAAAATTGTGTCCACAGCTTTCTACACTGGCCACCATGCCTGCCTGCCATGACAGTCTCTTACTCTCTGGAATCATAAGCCAAATAAACTCTTCCTTCTATATGTTGCCTTGATTATGGTGTTTTATCACAGCAAAAAAAAAAAAAAAGATAACAATGCAATCCTATTTTTAATTTGTGTGTTTGTATATGTGTGTGGGTGTGTCTACCATCCTGTGCTTGTTGAGGTCAGAGGACAGATTTCAGGATTTGCTCTCTCCTTTATCATGTGGGTCTGAGGGAGGTGTTGAATTCAGGGGATCAGTCTTATTGGCAAGCACCTTTCCCAGCTGACCCAGCTCGCCAATTCTCGCTTGGTTCTATAAGTGCCAGTATGTACAGGAGATATAGTTCATCAATTGCTTTAGTCTTATTAAAAGTATAGGGGCCTCCAAGATGGCTCAGTGAGTAGGGATGCTTGCTATACAAGCCTGAGAACATGAGTTTGGTCCCAGGAACCCATGTAAAAGAGGAAGGAGAGAACTGACTCCCAAAAGTTGTCCTCTGACCTCTATACATATGGCATGCCCCATACACATACACACACACACACACACACACACACACACACACACACGCACACACACAAATGATAATAAATAAAATGAGGCAAACAAAAAACTATATGTAGATTTTTCCTCTTGTTTTATCTCCCCCGGTTTTATTTATAAGAAACTCTAACCATTTGTCTTGCACAATTCCTCACATTCTAGACCTTTGTCAGCTGTATGCCTACAGTTTGTTTTTTTTAGTAGATTTCTGCCTTCTATATTAAGAAGCTTGGTATATTCCAATTAGATAGTCTGTAGTTCTTGTTTTGTTAAAAATTGGTGATTTGAGAGTATTCATGTTTACCTCATAAAAGGTAGAGTATGCCTTCATTCTATGTCTTATTTCCAAGAATGCAGTTGCCTAGTTCAGACCAGGTTATAAAACTGGTTACTTACAAAATAATCCTGTAGGTCTTGTATTGGCAGCATGGGCTGCTTAGTCTCTCACAGTTCAAACCTCCTTGTAAGTAACTTGATGTCTATCCTGCTTGCTACAAAACAAATTAACAGAGCTTATTTATTCTACAAACAGTAAACCAAAATTAACAGAATCAAATGCTTGTCTCCAATAATATCATATAGTCACAGAACATAGAAATATAGGGCAAAGTGGCCATGTGCTTTGGGGACATTCTGCTGGGGTGCCAGTGCTCTGCCAGGAAAGAAACCTCACCTAGGTCCTCAGCAGAGGGATAGATCTCATTCAGATCACATAATCTTTGTCTGCCTCGGTTCAGTTTCTTTATCCATAAAATAGATATAAGGTAATAATAATGAATGATTAACATGAAAAATTAAGGACTAGCAAAATTTTTTTAATTTTTTGTTTTATGTGTATGAGCATATTGCCTACATGTGTGTAAGTGTACCTGTGTCATGCAATGCCCAGGAAGGTCAGAAAAAGGAGTCAAATTCTCATGGAACTGGAGTTATTAGCTGGCATTGTAAGAATCAAACCTGAGTCCTCCGCAAGAGCAGCCAATGCTCTTAACCACTGACCCAAACTCTCTAGCTCCTCAAAATCTTATTTAAAAAAAAATTATGTTTCATTTTGTGTGTATGAGTGTCTGTGTGTGGGTATGTGCACATCCATCCAGGAGCCTATGGAGACCAGAAGCATCGGATGCATACAGACTTGGAGGTACAAGCATTGTGAGCCCCCAACACAGGTGCTAGGGAACCAAACTCTGCAAGAAGAGTATGTGCGCTTAACTGCTGATCCATCTTTATGGCTCATAAATCACCTTTTGAGATAATACACTGGTGGACAGCAAAGTGTCCTATTTGTTGGGGAAGGCTCAGTCTTGTGTACAAGAAGCCTATATCCAGTAGAGGTGCTCTGAGACTGTAACAGGGACACAAGGCCAGGCCTGCACAGTGAAGTTAGGAATTGACCAGTCCCAAGACCTTACTCTCTTCCCTCTCACATTTGGACAATCACACAGGCCTCTAGATCAGGAATCAGAACAAACAAGGAATAACTCACCTGAGCCATTTGACAGATTCACTTTTCAGATTGGTCATTCAGCAATATAGTCCTTAAGAACTCAGTTGAAGTAAACTGAATGCTAGAAGAGGATCGTGATTCTAGACCTTGAGATAGGCCAGTAGAATGGATTTATGTAGGACTTTATATATTTTGTAAAAGAACAAAATCTTACACCTGCACATTAGTCTATTACATTAATAAAATAAATTCATATTTCCTTTTTGGAAGCTTAACCCATGAAAATTCGTATATTTTTTAATCAATATTGACCTTTCTGCATTTATGTTCAATAGGTAGCTTAATTAGTTGTTCACCTTAGCTTACAAGTGATTAAAAAATATTTTATTGATTTAAATGTTGAAAATTGTCCTGGATATGCAGCGATCAATATAGAAGTAGAAATTCCATTAACATAAAGATAAATGTAACAATGAATCATAAAAATATTTCACAATAAAGTATCCAAGTTATAATTCTATTGCTACTTCTTTGTAATCAAGTCTCTGCACATTTACTGATTAATTTTGGGGCTGACTTCCTGAACTCTTGGCTATCTGGATAAAAGTTCTTTCTGATTGTGTCTGTGTGAGTGTTTGTGAAGGAGAGAGATCAGCATTTGAATTGATATTTTGGGTAAAGCAGATGGCCCTCCCTCATGTGGGTGCTCATCTTCCAGCTCCAGTTCCAGGAGATCTGACACTGTCTTCTGATTTCTGTGGGCATTGCATGACACGAGTGCACTTACATACATGCAGGCAATATTTTCATACACATAAAATAATAATAAAAAAATAAATAAAATATAAAGAAAGGCATGTGTGTTGAAGTCAGATTACAAAATTGGATTTTTAAAAAATGAGTTTTCATGGGACTGGAAAGATGGCTCAGTGGTTAAGAGCACTGACTGCTCTTGCAGAGGGTCCGGGTTTGATTCCCAGCACCCACATGATGGTTAAGAACTGTCTTTAGTGCTGGGCATGGTGGCGCACACATTTAATCCCAGCACTTGGGAGGCAGAGGCAGGCGGATCTCTGTGAGATACCAAGGCAGCCTGGTCTACAGAGCGAGCTCCAGGCCACTGGGACTAAAGGGAGACCCTGTCTCAAAAATACCAGTAAATAAATAAATAAACAACAACAAAAATAAACAAAGTCACCTGGTCTCCATAGTGAGTTCCAGGCCAGCTGGGGCTACAGGGAGACCCTGTCTCAAAAAGACCAAAAAAAAAAAAAAGAGTTTTCATGTAGAAAAATGTTTATTATAAATAAGTAATAAAACATTAATTTGAAGTATCTACACTTAAAACTGAATAGTAACTATATTAATTGTATAAACTTAACAAAATCAATCTCACCCCAGTTTTAAAACTTAATAGCTACAGCAATGACCAGCACAACACAAATTTCAGCAGTACAGTAGTGGCATTTTTATCTAGGGGGTGATCAACAGCTATCTAACTGCACTTAAAGCCCTCTCAATGAGAGGAACCTCATGGGTGGCACTGTAAACATAGCTAAATACATATGGCTAGAGAGCTCATAGATCCTAGAGAAAATCCTATGTCTGCCTCATCCCTAGGTAAGTTTTACTATATGCTAAATATTTATACCATTCACCATGCATCAAAGAATCTTTTTGAAGTAGATGGAGATTATTACTGAGTTCCACAATTTGTCAAATATAGAAAATAAGTGTCTCTGAGATTCCTAGCCCTAAATGACATCTACTAATACTTCTTCAGCTGAGGTTGGGTTTGTTACCCATTTCCCCAGATCTAGGCTGGATTTTTGTCTTCTTGAGTTTGCATGGGTCTTGCCCATGCTGACACCATTGCTATAAGTTTGTATGAGCAAGGTTCCAGGAGCTTGTAGGATTCCATTTCTAAGTGATCATGCACCTCCTCCCTGGCACTTATAATCTTTCTGTCCCTTCCTTCTGAAATGGTCCCTGAGCCCTGGGTTGGTGAAGTTTAATACTGGAGTCCTGTCCAACGTTCTTCAGACCCTTATTCTCTATGCTTTGGCCATTTGTGATCTTTTGTGTTCCTGGCCCCTCTGTTGCAAGATGGAGCTTCACTAATGAGAACTGAGAGATTCATTAGCGTCCTCTTTACCCACCCCCGTTCTATATTCTATATTCTGTGAGCCTTAGGTATAGAGGTTGCATTCTAGATGTGCTACTTAGGCTTGAGCAATTCACAGACAATGACCGTGTGTGACTAGTTGTGGTACTCTGTAATAGTAATTGTCTGGTACAAAAGAAGCATCTTTGATGAGTGGTTAACTTGGTATTTGTCTGTGAATATAAGGATCCATATTCTGAACATAGTAAGAAATTAGTCTAGGGATGTGGCAGTCTTGGGGTTTGCTCTAAGATCTATAAACCTCTCCATTCATGTGTATTTGGCTATGTTTACAGCACCACACACGAGTTTCCTCTCATGGAGTGGGCTTTAAGTCCAATTAGTTAGCCATTGATTGCCCCTAAGATAAAAGTGTCACTAATGCACCAATGTCATTGATGTGGTTTCGATTTTTTTTTTTTTTTTTTTTGAGACAGGGTCTCTCTATAGCCCCAGCTAGCCTGGAACTCACTCTGTAGACCAGGCTGGCCTTGAACTCACAGAGATCTGCCTGCCTCTGCCTCCCAAGTGCTAGGATTAAAGGCGTGTGCCACCACGCCTGGCTTAAAGATGATTCTTAGCCACCATGTGGGTGCTGGGAGTCAAACCTGGGTCCTCTGCAAGAGCAGTTGGCGCTCTTAACTTCTGAGCCATCTCTCCAGCCCCGTGACTTTAATCTTGAGGCTGGGGTTGGATCATCAGTTGAATGTTCTCCCTTAGCAGCTTGTGGAGTGTTCTCCAAAGCCTTCAGAGGGGAGATAAACAATGTTTAGTTAGTGTAAAAAACAAAAACAAAAAACAGAAGGAATCATATCAGTATGACAACCTAATGACAAGTTACACATACAATATCTCTACGAGTCCATGTGTATGGCTGAAGGCTACATAACAAGAAACAGTGCCAGACAGGAGAAACCTCCCTTTTAGTTGTTGGCCGGGGTAGCCCAAACTACACACAAAATTATACAGGCTATGGCCACAACCTTTGATTGCCTCCCAGAAATTGAAGATAAGACCCTATTGCTGAAGCCAGTACATACTTTGTACACAGGATTTGAAGCCATGGAGCTGGAACTGACCTGGAAGCCACTTCTCCTGAAGATTAAAATTTAAAACTTCTAAAATTCTAAATTCATAAGAAACTGAGTAGCTCCTGACGACATTTTGATGTATGTATACCCTGTACTCTGCTCATATTTGCCCCATCACCCTCTCCCATTCCCCTTGTCTTCTGCTGGTCAACTTCCTCCCCACAAATTGTTCCCTTTCTCCTTTCATGTCCTAGGTTCCACACATGGGAGAGAACATGTGACATTTGTCCCCCTTCCCACTGTCATCTTTTGTTTCTTGCTCCTTCTCCCTTTAAACGTCCCCCACAATGTCCCTTTCTAGTTCCATACCACATGCATATATATACATATATGTATGTATATGAAAGAAAACATGCTATCCTTGCTCTAACATGATGGTCTCTGGTTCCATCATTTTCCTGCCAATGCCATAATTTCATTATTTTTTATGACTAAATAAAACTCCGTTGTGTATATATGCTGTACTTTTTTATCCATTCATCCATTGATGGATATATATATATATATATATATATATATATATATATATGACAGAGTCTTGGGTTTTTATTTGGCAGTATATAAAATTCCTTCCTCTTACAACATTTTTAACTTTTCATTAAACCTGTATTCAACTCCAACAAGCCCAGTAATGAAATCACCCTGGTTATCACATAGGAAAGCTCCACAGAGACCCCACACCAGGCAGGCACGGTGGGGCATGGGCAGCACAGACTCTTCAGGTGAGCACCCCTGGGATCCGAATCGGCTCTAGTCTCCCCCTTTAGCTTTTAAGAGGGGCATCTATATTTTGAATAGTGCTATAGTAAGCATGAATGTATAATATTTCTCTGTGGTATGCTGAGTTGAATCTTCAGATATATATTCAGAGGTGGTATAACTAGACCATTATTTGGTCATTTTATTTTTACGTTTTTGAGGAATCTCCATATTGATTTCGATTGTGGCTGCACTGGTTTACATTCCCATAGCAGTATATTAAGGTTCCTCTTTCCCCCGCATCCTAGCCAGCATTTTTATTTGTTTTCTTAGTCATAGACATTCTGACAACATGCGTTAAAATCTCAACATAGTTTTCATTTGCATTTCCCTGATGGCTAAGAATGGTGAACATTTTTTCATATAGTGACCGGCCATTTGTATTTCTCTAAAAACTGTCTGCACAGTTCATTTTCCCATTTATTGATTGGATAATTTGTTTTGTGTGTAAGGCTGCTAATTCTTTTAGTTTTTATAGATTCTAGATAGTAATCCCCTGGCAAATGTATAACTGGTAAAGATTTTCTCCCATTCCATAGCCATCTCTTCATTCTGTCAATTGTTAACTAGGCATAGACTTTTCAATTTCATGCTATCACATTTCTCAATTCTTGCAATTTGCTATTATTTCCTGAGCTACTGGAGTCCTTTTCAGAAAGTTCTTGTCTTAAGAAGGACCCAAATAGCCTTAGGTTGTCAGTAATATGAGAGTGAAAAGCTCTTGTTTCTTCTTTATGCTGTAATTTTTATCCAAAATTAAGTCCTGCTTGCCTATAATTGTGTTACATGCTCTCCAAAAAGACTTTCTTCAAATATCTAAATACATGGTCATTTCTGGCACAATTTTAATTGCTAACCGCTCCTTGAGTTCCTGGGACCAGGAATTCAAAACCAAGTACACAGATTTCAGCACTTATAGATCAACTGGGTGCACTATACAATAAAATGCATTGGAAACTTCTTTGTGGTACCTTGTGAGCACACTCAGCAAACTCCAGGCTGTCTATAATTTTTACTCCCTTAATTACTCATTTGTCATTGGCAAAACTTTTTGAATGTGTTTCTTGTCTTTGAAACATAACAAGAGAATATAATGTTTCTCTAGTATGAAAAATTGGTAGCATGATGGATGAAAGTTCAGGAGCATTACATGAGCTGGTCGTTTAAACTTTAATAAAAAACATATTTGGATCGTCCTTGATAAATTTGAAACTAACATGAATTGGCATGCAAGGAAGTCTATGTACCACTTTTGTACATTTGTATTTTTACCTGTAGTGATGCTTTAGAAGAGTTGTCATTTTCCAGTTCCTTGCTATTATAGACTATTAAGAAATTCTAGAATCAGAAAGAAAGTTTTCTAGGGCCTTAATACAATATTTATTCAGAACCAAGCCACATTTACATCATTTCTCATATATCTTGTTGTTGTTGTTGTTGTTGTTGTTGTTGTTGTTGCTGCTGCTGCTGCTGTTGCTGTTTTGAGACAGGGTTTCCCTGTGGCCCCAGCTGGAACTCACTATGTAGACCAGACTGGCCTTGAAGTCACAAATATCTGCTTGCCTCTGTCTCTGGAGTACTAGGACTAAAGATGTGTGCCACCAAACCTGGTTCTCATATGTCTTTTTTTTTTTTAACAGATTGGTTTTTTAATTTTATTTATTTATTTATGTGTATGAATATATTGTCTGCGTGTAGGTTTGTGCACCCATGTCGTGCAATGCCGCGGAGGTCAGAAGAGGGCGTCAGATTCCCCTGGAGCTGGAGTTCTCCTGGAATTGGAGTTACAGATGGTTCTCAGCTGCCATGTGGGCGCTGGGGATCGAACCCGGGTCCTCTGTAAGAGCAGTAGGGGCTCTTAACCGCTAGGCCAACTCTCCAGCCCCTGTTTTGTTTTTTAAATATTCTTTTTTTTATGAGTGAGTGTACTGTCTGCACGTAGGTTGGTGCACCCCTGTCGTGCAATGCCTCAGACGTCAGAAGAGGGCGTCGGATTCCCCTGGAACTGGAGTTAAAGACTGTTCTTAGCGGCCATGTGGGTGCTGGGAATCGAACCTGGGTCCTCTGCAAGAGCAGTCGGGGGTCTTAACCGCTGAGCCAACTCTCCGGCCCTTCATATGTCTTTTACAAATATTTTTATGGCATCAAGTATTACTCTCTAACAGACTAGTTAATATATATTGCAAGTGTCTTTCAGCTTTCTGCTGTTGGTTTCAGTCCTAGGGACTGAGCCCAGGCCCTCACCCATGCTAGGCAGCCCTCCTACCCCAGGCACTTGTACTCAGCCCCCAAATGTCCCAATTTACTTTGCAGGAAACAGTCTCTTTGTAATTCTATTTAGAATTTTTTTTCAGCTGATCAAAGGCTGGATTTCAAACAACCAAATACAATATACTAAATAAAAAGAAGTACTAAGGGACCCAGGTGGTAGACTAGCCCAGTCCTGAACCTTAATTAGTATGGGACTCAGACCTCATCAGAGTACAGAAACTCACAAGTGGTCAAAGTGCAGAGAGTAAGTGGTTCTGGAGCTGTGGCATGCTCAGCCACAAATGTGACAGCTATGTCACATCCCTCGTCAAGACTCAGGGACGATCATGGAAGAATGAGGAGAAAGATTGTAAGAGCCAGAAGTGGTGAGGACCAGAGCAAACAAGTGTCTTCTAGACATGACAGAGCAGACGTACTCATGAACTCATAACACCTTAGCTGCCCATATAATCTTGCTCAAGATCAGGCAACCCTCTAGCATGGAGTGGAAAGGAGTTCATGAGCCTCTACCCAAACTAAGGAGCTATAGACAGTTGGTCACTTCTCAGGGAAAGGGGAGTCAGTTTTCTTTAAGGGTATGATGCCTGGGTTTGGCACACTCCAGTGGATGGCCCCACAAGCCAGGCAAGTATGGACAGTACAAATTGGAGTTAGGTTATCAAGTTAAAAAAAAAACAAAAAACATGAAGTTGGGGTTGGGTAAAGAGACAGGGGAATCTGGGAAGAATTAAGGGAGGAGTCTGGAGGACTATGATCAAAATACACTGTATGAAACTCTCAACAAATTAAAATATTTACTTTTATAAAGACTTCAGTCTAAATGTAAACTATTAAAATAAAGGCACCTTTAATAAAACTAATCTGATGGAAACATGGACCTTTTACTTCCATTCTCCAAGTCAAGTCATTTGACCTCTGATGCAATTCTTGCTAGTTCAATGACTACACCTGTGGCTTAGCTAATGTTTATGATATGAGAAAACCTTGAAGTGTTCTGTAAAACCTTATTCTAGATATGGATGGGATGGTCATTCAAACACATTCAGGGATGAGAAACAGACCTGGGTGTTAAGGATTCATTGTTTGCAGTTTTCATCTTAAGAAACATTTATGGGGCTGGAGAGATGGCTCAGTGGTTAACAGCACCAACTGCTCTTGCAGAGGACCCGGATTCAATCCCCAGCACCCACATGGTGGCTAAGAACTGTCTTTAACTCCAGTTCCAGGGGAATCTGACACCCTCTTCTGACCTCCACAGCATTGCACGGCATGGGTACACCAACCTACATGCAGACAGTATACTCATACACATAAAAAATAATAAAATAAATAAATAAATTAAAAAAAAGAAACATTTACATGATACCTCTTTGTTTGGCAGTCTTAGGTATTAACTAAACTTGGAGTGTCACAAACTTCTATTACTTTATTTAATGCCATTTTATTAAGAGAGCATAAGCAATTTGAATTAGCTAAGCACTTCACAAAATATACTCACTTTGAAGTTATTCATATTGGGTTCATCATTATTAAAAATAAGTAGATGACTTTTTATAGCATGCAGATAAATATGTTCCTTTAAAAAACTATTTTGTGTGGAAAGATAAAAGTGATTACATACATCCCATTAAATAATGACTGCATTGTTCAAGCCAACTCATTTCTGAAACACCTGTGACTTTTTTTTTTTATTAGCATGCCATCCTGGAGAAGGATTATTGTGGCAGCAATTTGTTTAAGATTTATTCTGTCAGATCAGCTATTGACTTGAGACCACCCTAATCTGAGATGCAAAATGGAGCTTTTGATGAGAGCAAAGAAATGTGTCATACATATGAGACCTTGTTTATCTATTCGACATGAATAGCAGTAGATATTATGATTCCAATAAAACTGGCTGTATTTAACTTATTAATTATGTACACCTGAATGACAGAATTCTGTTCTCAACAAGTTGTATCCCATTGATGATGTTAAAAAGAAAAAAAGCAAACTAAAATTTCAAATGTTTTAGTTCTCATAAAATATTAAACAGAGTAACTTGGAGTGAGAAGTGGGAACAAATGACAAGTTTATACTGAAACATTTTCTAAGTATGGGACTAGATCTGCTGGTTGCTTTGGAAGTTACAGTAATTTATTTCAACTTTGTTTATCCCCAAAAGTTTTATGCAGAGCAATATTACAGAGCTTATTACATATTATTACATAATAAATTCTTGTAGTAACTTACCCCCCCTTCTTTCATTTGAGCAAAAATGACTCTCAAATTTTATTTATTTTTTTTTTAATTTTTTATGTGTATGAATGTACTGTCTGCATGTAGGTTTGTGCACACGTGTCATGCAATGCCACGGAGGTCAGAAGAGGGCCTCGGATTCCCCTGGAACTGGAGTTCTCTTGGAATTGGAGTTATAGACGGTTCTCAGCCACCATGTGGGTGCTGGGGATCGAACCCGGGTCCTCTGCAAAAGCGGTCGGCACTCTTAACTGCTAGGCCATCTCTCCAGCCCCCGATTCTCAAATTTTAATCTGGAGCCAGTGAGGTGGCTCAACAAGTTGTTTTCTGATGTTTGCTTCCAAATGTGCACTGTGCAGATGCATGCCCCCACACATACATATGCATATACAAACACACATGAAATAAGTAAAAAATATAATAAAATAAAAATAAAATAAAAATCTTGTATAAATGAAGTTATATGGAAATTAGAAATTTATGGCAAGGTAAAAAGTTCAATTTGGATTGTATCTTCCTCCAACTAATTGTCATTGTTCAAATGCCTGACTGGAATTTTCAAATTATCAAATTTTATATTTGGTATCTATATTTAACTCAAAAATTCAGTGCATGGTGACTAAGTGGTCAGGCCCTGATACACATATTAACTGCATGACTTGGGATATGAAAGCTAATCTTCCTAAGCCCCACATTCTTCAGCTGTAAGGGACACTCATAAGAGTGTTCTCATTGGGCTGTGTGAAATTTATATACCACAATGATGTTGGTTAATCCCAGACCAAGGGATGTGATAATTTGTTGATAAATACAAGCTGTTCTCATTCAATATTTATTTTTTTCATATGAAAAACTTATTTTATTTTTATTTATTTATTTATTTATTTATTTATTTATTTGGTCTTTTCAAGACAGGGTCTCCCTGTAGCCCCAGCTGTCCTGGAACTCACATTGTAGACCAGGCTGGCTTTGAACTCACAAAGATCTGCCTGCCTCTTCTCCCAAGTGCTAGTATTTTTAATATAATACTTTTATTGATGTTTTGTGTATTCAGTTCAATTTAGACACATTCCCCTTTTCCTTCCTCCCACCCCACCCCAGATCATGCATTCTGCCATACATGTCCTGCATCTTTCTCTCAGTCTTTTTAAAAGTTTTTCTCTGCAAAGTTTTATTGTTTGGGGAAGAATTTATATCAGTCCATTCTTTGACCCAGTCCTTATGTTGTTGTGGTTCCCTTCCAATAGTATATCTCCAAAATGTGCCTATATAAACATCATATATGTACCAGAATTATGTCCTCCAGGAATAAACTGTATGTTAACTCCAAAATATTTTTAGGAGTTCACATTTTTCCTTTAAATTTTATATTACTCTAAAATATGAATATATACCTTCCACCCATATATATTAATTTCCATGTCTGAGAGTAAGTGGTAAGTTAATTCTAGGGCTCATTAAGAGATTCACATTATAACATCATATTTGCTTTCATAAAGAAAGATATATAACAATAATGTTGCTCAGCTTGCCTTTCAATTGGGGGATTTGCTACTAGCATCCACAAATGAGGGATACCATTCCCCATTTGTTTTGGGGGGACTGTATTACTTCACTTAGCATAATGGCCTTAAGTTCCATCCATTTACCTGCAAAGTTCATGATGTCATCTTTCTTTACCACTGCATAAAACTCCATTGTGTAGATGTACCACATTTTTGTCATCCACTCTTCAGTTGAGAGGTATTTGGGTTGCTTCCAGCTCTTCACTATTGTGAAGAGAGCTGCAATAAACATATACATGTGTCTTTGTAGTAGGATGAGTCTTGTGGGCCAGGAGTGGTATGGCTGGGTCAGGTGATAGGCTCATTTTGAGTCTTTTAAGGGTTCTCTACACTGCTTTCCACAGTGGTTGTACGAGTTTACATTCCCACTAGCAGGGGATGAGTGTTCCCCTTTCCCCACAGCCTTTCCAGCATTTGTTGTCTTTTGTTTTGGTGATCTTAGCCAGTCTTATGGGAGTGAGATGATATCTTAGGGTGGTTTTTCAATATTGATTTTTTGGGGGGTCTTTTTGAGATAAGGTCTCCCTATAGCCCCAGCTGGCCTGGAGCTCACTCTGTAGGCCAGGCTGGCTTAGAACCCACTGAGCTCCACCTCCCTCTGCCTCCAAAGTGCTAGGATTAAAGGCGTGCACCACCACACCTGGCCCCAAATATTGATTTTTTTTTAAACCATAAATTTCTCCTAAATTCATTAGGCATGTTGTAAGAGTTCCTAGGTGTTAACTGAGGATGCTTGCTTGATTTGGTATTTGTTTTATTTGCAAACTAGAGACTGATGTTCAACAGCTTAAGCACCAAAGGACCAAGAAGGAAGAGGAAGAGAAGGAGGACGAGGAGGTGGGGAGGAGGAAGTAGAAGTGGGAAGAGGAAGTGGAAAGCAGCTAAGAGCACTGGCTGCTCTTTCAGAAGACCCTGGTTTGATTCCCAGCACCCACATGGTGGCTAGGAACTGACCATCTGTAACTCCAGTTCCAGGATATCAAACGCCATCTTCTGACCTCCACGGGCATTACCCAACAATACAGGTGCATTTATATACAAGTGGGCAAGCATACACACATAAAATAAAAGCAATAAATAAAATATTTTAAGACAAAAAAAAAAAAGCTCTCCAGCTAGTGGTTAAGAGCACTGGCTGTTCTTGCAGAGAACCCAGGTTCAGTTCCCACCCTCCACAAGGCACTAACAATGGTCTGTAACTCCAGTTCCAGGGAATCCTAAGCCCTATTCTGGCCTCAGAGGACACACACAACATGGGCGTACTTACATACATGCAGGCAATATATTCATACACATAGAATAAAAATAAGAAATAGCCAGGTGTGGTGGCGCACGTCTTTAATCCTAGCACTCAGGAGGCAGAAGCAGGTGGATCTTTGTGAGTTCAAGGCCAGCCTGGTCTAGAGTGAGTTCCAGAACAGCTGGGGCTACAGGGAGACCCTGTCTCGAAAAGACCAAAAAAAGAAATAAAATATTTGTTTTCAAAAGAATATAGGAATGTCTCACACAGCTAGAGACAGACATACAGGCCAGCCTCTAGGAAGAATCAGAGTGGAAGTTGGGAAGCTGTTGGGAGACAGAGTACACGCTCTTTTGCCTCTTTCACAGCGCCCCAGTACAACTGCCTTCTCTGTGTTAGTGATGAAGCCATATGTATGGCTACAGATGGCCACAGTGCACCTCCAGGTAACTACCCCATCTATAGTGAAGAGACTAACCCAAGCAGAGGTCTAAATAATTTCGTCCCCTCTTGATATTTCCTCATACAGACCATCTGTCTGATCCATATAGCTCTATACATCCACCCCTAAACAAATTCAACAGTTATGTCCACTGATACGGACCACGTAGCACAATCCATTCTGCGTTGAGCCTGTCACTGTGAGTCCCTGCCTGGAAAGAGCTGCAAGGTGGTGTGAGCACATCAACTCCAGCATTAATTCTGAAAGAAGTGGCAAGGTTATATCCCAGTTTCTCCTAGAGCATAACACTTTGAAATACTCGAGATCATTAACTTCCATCTTAAACTTTTATTCCAAGTCTACTTCCCAATCTGAGTGGAGTTAGAATCATTTTCATACTTGAGGATTAGGACTAATTATTACCTCACCCTTTGCGCTGCCAATGTAGGTGATTCTAGTTTCCTTTCTTTGTTTTTTTTTTTTTCTTTTTTTAGTTTTATTTTTTGTTTCCTTTCAATACTACTCCTTGCTGTGTTTTTCTAGTCCCTAAGAGTATTTTGAAAGTTTTCTGATGTCTTCACTTGTCTCTTCAGTAAAGAACAAAGAAGTACACATGGTATCATAGCTAACCTGATCACAACGGATCAACCCAACATTTAAAGAAATTGCTCTTGTTATCTGCTCAGTTCCTAGACTGTGCTTAGCTATCTTGGTGGCAACATACGCTTCCAATATTCTCTAGGTGATGTTCTCCTAGTGAATATTCCCTAGTTTTATTTGCATAGGGATTTTACCATCACCTCTAAGTAGCAAAAAAGGAATTAATATAGTTCATACCCCCTGGATACAAAGACTCATACATACACACACACACACACACACACACACACACACACACACACACACACAGAATAATTATCAGCCATCATATTGGTAGTGGCAGCATTGGTGTCCTCCTAAGACTGTTGTGTAGGTAGTGCATGAAAAAAATTAGTGTTTCCTTGATGATATTCTAATTGTAGCATACCCCTAAGAAGCAGGATTGTCAGGTTCTTAGAGAGAGAAAAGAGATGCATGGGTGTGAGACAGAAGACATTAAAGCTCTGCGGTCCTCTGGAAGCATCAGAATAAATTTAAATTATTTTTCTCTTTTCTGTGTCCTTGTGAGTATAAGAAGTTTTATCACTGTGAAAAAATACTTGAGAAGGATTTATTTTGGGCTCACAGAGTCAAAGGTTTTAGTCCATTATCGTTGACCCCATTGACTGACTTTGAAGCAGAACGCTGTGGTGGCAGGAGTGTGGAAAGAAGGCCATTCCCTCGTGGCAGCGGAAAGCAGAAGGCAAGAAAAGGGTTAGCAATCAGGCCAGTCCTGCAAAGGTATGTATGTACCCAGTGGCCTACTTCCTCCAACAAGGCCCTGCCTCCTGAAATCTCCAGACTTCCTAAAACAAGCCCACCAGAGACCAACCAAGAGTCCAGATAGGAGGCTATAGGAGACATTTCATATTCAAACAACAACATATATGCAGTATCTAAATTTTAAAATACAATGGGAAAGTAAGAAAATTGAGGTATAGATATTTTCAATTAGCTATATATGGATAATTATTTCATTATAATTTGGTTGTTTGGGAGGTTTCTATACTGTAATTATAGACAATAAGATTTTAGACAATAAAATTTTAGACAATTAAAATAATAAAAGTAAGCCAGGCACAGTGGCACATGCCTTTAATTACAGAACTGGGAAGGCAGAGGCAGGCAGATCTCTGTGAGTTCAAGACCAACCTGGTCTACATAGTGAGTTCCAGCCAGCCTGTGACTATAGGGAGACCCTGCCTCCAAAAGACTACTACTACTACTACTACTAATAATAATAATAATAATAATAATAAGCAGTTACAATGCAGTCCAATTCAATGAAGGAAACTCTAAACAAGATGATAGGAAACCTACCTGTGTTCTTGTCCCCACTTACAATACACAAATATGATGGAAGTTCTGGAGTAAGTTGTTGAACTCAGAGCTTTTGTTGACTCATGTGCAAGGAGAAGGGGAAGATGTAATTCTCATCCACTGGGCAGTTGTCAGTACTATAATTTATAACCACATTCAAATTTATCATAATCTTTATGATTAAAATTAGATTATAACAGCACAAATGAAAGTTTAAAAACCATTAGCCTTTAAATGCAAACAGCCCAAATTATTCATTTAAGACTCTAGATAGTCTGAGACTAGACCCCCAGTGGATGAACTTACATTGTGGGTCATCTGAGACCACTAACTTGACATAAGAGGCCCTAACACATATGACAGTGGAGGGAGGGATTATGGGAGGGTGCCGGTGGGAAAGGGGGCACAAAGATGATTAAGATGTTCTCTATGAAAGACACAAAAATTCAAGTTGGGTGGTCAAGCTTATCAGCAGACATCTTTACCCATAAAAAATTTCAAGCAGAATAGAAACAACAAAGAAAAATACAAATTATTCTTTTTTAATTTTATTTATTTATTTATTTGTATGAGTGTACTGTCTGCATGTAGGTTTGGGCACCTGTGTTGTGCAATGCCTCGGAGGTCAGAAGAGGGTGTCGGATTCCCCTGGAACTGGAGTTCTCCTGGAATTGGAGTTACAGACGGTTCTCAGCCGCCATGTGGGTGCTGGGGATCGAACCCGGGTCCTCTGCAAGAGCGGTTGGCGCTCTTAACCACTAGGCCATCTCTCCAGCCCTACAAATTATTCTTTAAGAGTGACACTTTCGGGGGCTGGAGAGATAGCCTAGCGGTTAAGAGCGCCGACCGCTCTTACAGAGGACCTGGGGTTCGATGCCCAGCACCCACATGGCGGCCGAGAACCGTCTGTAACTCCAATTCCAGGAGAACTCCAGTTCCAGGGGAATCCGAAACCCTCTTCTGACCTCCGAGGCACTGCACGACACGGGTGCACAAACTCGCATGCACACAGTACATTCATACACATACAGAAATAAATAAAATTTTTTAAAAAAAGTGACACTTTCAGAAACAATCAAGGAAGTGAAGAGAAAACCCACAGAGTGGGAGGAAACCTTCACCAGTGATACATCTGACAGAGCATTAACATCCAGAATATACAAATACTCAAAAAGCAAAGAAAACAAATGACCTACTCAAAAGATGGAGTAAGAGCTGAACAGAGACTTCACAAGTGAGGAAATACAGGTGGCTGAGAAATATCTTAAGAAGTGTTCAACATCATTAATAATTAAGGAAATGCAAATTAAAACCACTCTCAGATATCATCTCACTCCCATAAGACTGGCTAAGATCAAGAAAACAAAAGACACCAAATGCTGGAGAAGTTGTAGGGAAAGGGTAACACTCATCCCCTGCTGGTGGGAATGTAAACTTGTATAACCACTGTGGAAAGCAGTGTGGCAAACCCTTAAAATACTCAAAATGAGCTTACCATCTGACC
This sequence comes from Rhizomys pruinosus, assembly GCA_009823505.1. Lineage (NCBI taxonomy): Eukaryota > Metazoa > Chordata > Mammalia > Rodentia > Spalacidae > Rhizomys > Rhizomys pruinosus. Next base: position 1,850,123 of record VZQC01013072.1, on the reverse strand, counting down.
CAGCCATACCACTCTGGGTATATACCCACAAGACTCATCCTAGTGCAAAGATACATGCACATCTATGTTTATTGCAGCTCTCTTTACAATAGCAAAGAGCTGGAAACCAACCCAAATGCCCCTCAACTGATGAATAGATAACAAAAATGTGGTACAACCACACAATGGAGCTTTATGCAGTGGTAAAGAAAGATGGCATCATAAATTTCCAGGTAAATGGATGGAACTTGAAGCCATTATGCTAAGTGAAGTATCACGGTCTCAAAAAGACAAATGGGGAATGGTATCCCTCATTTGTGGATGTTAGCACCAAATCCCCCAATTGAAAGGCAAGCTGAGCAATGTTATTGACATATTTCTTTCTATCTGAAAGCAACTGTGATATTATAATGTCAGTCTCTTAATGGGCCCTAGAATTAACTTACCACTTACTTTCAGACATTGTAATTAACATATATGGGTGGAAGGTATATATTCATATTTTAGAGTAATATAAAATTAAAGGGAAAAATGTGAATTCCTAAACATATTTCAGAGTTAACACACAGTTTATTCCTGGAGGACATAATTCTGGTACATATTTGACATTTATATAGGCTTATTTTGGAGCAATACAAATGGGAGGGAACAACAACAACATAAGGACTGAGACAAAGAACAGATTGATACAGTTAAATTCTGCCCAAAATAATAAACCTCTGCAGAAAAAAAAAAAAACACTTTAAAAAGAATGAGAGAAAAATACAGGACATGTATGGCAGAATGCATGATCCAGGGTGGGGGTGGGATGGGAGGAAGGGAAAGCGGAATGTGTCTAAATTGAACTGAAAAATGATGTCTGAGATACACAAAACATCAATAAAAGCATTATATTAAAAAAAAAAAAAGAGCGACACTTTCAGCCAGGCTTGTGGCACACACCTTTAATCCCAGTACTCAAGAGGCAGAGGCAGGTGGATTGCTGTGAGTTCAAGGCCACCCTGGTCTATATAGCAAGTTCCAGGCTAGGTGGGACTATAGGGAGACCCTGTCTCAAAAAGACCAAAAACAACTAACGAACAAAAAAAAAAAAAAAAGAGAGAGCGACACTTTCAGAATCGACTTTGCAAATGGTTTTTGAAGATCTCCATCATGGGACCTCAGAAGAGGCAGAGTGCTGGAGGAGAGCACTGGTGCCCCCTCCTGGCCACACTTGCACAGGTACATGCATCCAGACACAGACTCTCTGTGTCACATCACACATACACAAAAATAGATATTTTTTTAAGCGTCCATTATATAAATATCAAAGATATTCTCTCAGATCAAGCCTATACCCACCCATATAGTAAATAATATCTCAATTACGCACCTGGATGTGTATGTGCATGTATACAATTAGGTGTGTGTATGCATCTCCTTGGACAAATGTATTCAACATGCCTGAGTTGTATGATCTGTCCCTACTTGGTGCCTTGCACTTGCAAGGAAAATGTACGCTTTTTAGTAAACTAGCTAAATGGTTTTCTTCAAAAACTCATTTTGGTGTTTGCCCGCACTCACATCCACACTCGTTCGGCAACCAAGCAAGCAAGCACATGCACGCACGCACGCACGCACACACACACACACACACACACACACACACACGTGCGAACACACATTTTAGTTGCACTGAATTTAATGTGAAATTTTAGATTAGAATCTCATTTATTGGCAGTTCTGGGAAAGGGGTTTAGCTTAATCCCCAGTTAATGAAACCCTTGCTCGTGAGTTTCCTTTGTCAACACCACATTTAGTGCGTAGAGCTTCATACCTTCTAGATAATCAAAACCTACAGTGATTAGGCTCAACTGGAATGTAAAAGTTGGAAGGGAGGATTTTTGTAAAACTTTGCAAAAAGATTATGTTCAGAAATTACATGGGCTGGCTCTGTTTAAAAACTACTTTCCAGCTTCTGTACAGTGCTATTAAAAGGAACCAATGGCCATGCTTCAAATATAGCAAACCATCATTGAGAACCAAGCCTGACTGGTTCCTTAAAGAAAAGCATCAGGTCAGATTCTGCTCAGAGTAATCCAGCATAGCCACTCTTCCTTCTTTGGATTTTTAAAGATTAAAAACACACATGGAAATAACATTAAAAGCTACAACAAATGCCTATTTAGAGAAATGCAATAGATAATCAAATATGCTTCAAGAGAGCCATCAGTGATTTACACATAATTTTGTGCTACCCAACTTCAAAATATATAGGCTTTAATGACATTCGTTAAATATCTTTGGCACTTCTAATTTGTTATGATCTCTCAGTATAGTTCCCACTAATAGACAGTGATAGTCACAAGGCAGAACTGGGCATGAAGAAGATTATCAAAAGTTATTTAATAGTGTAAAATCCAACTCTTTGATCATGAGGCATAATGAGAACTATCCTGATTCCTTCACCTTTGGTGTTTCTTTTTTTTCTTAATTTTATTTATTTTGTATGTGTTTTGAATGTACTGTCTGCATGTAGGTTTGTGCACCCTTGTCGTGCAATGCCGCGGAGGTCTGAAGAGGGTGTCGGATTCCCCTGGAACTGGAGTTCTCCTGGAATTGGAGTTACAGACGGTTCTCGGTCGCCATGTGGGTGCTGGGGATCGAACCCGGGTCCTCTGTAAGAGCGGTCGGCGCTCTTAACCGCTAGGCCATCTCTCCAGCCCCATCTTTGGTGTTTCTTCAAAGGATCGAATCCATAATTCCTACTCACAATTACTTTAAAGGAATTAAGTGTAGATTGCTTTTAAGACATTGGCATTTCAGTTCCCAAATGTTCTTTGGGGGTAGGTTCATCCCCCAGAGCCTGGCCAAACTACCTGGCATCAAACTATAAAATACTTTACATTTAAAACCAGTCTGGTAGAAAATGCCTCTTTTCTCATATTTCTATGAATATTTAAGGTACTGAAGACTGAACCCAGGGCCTTGTATATACTAAGCAAGTGCTCTACCAGTAAGTTATATTCCTATCCTTGAATGGCTCTCTTATTTGAAAGTCATATGCTATTAAATTAGCAAGTAGATAAACCAAATGCTCTGCAAAAATGTTAACCTTGTCAGTTTGTTACCATTTTTATGGGAAGGAATACTCAGAAACTAAGAGATCATGACTCGATATCATTATTTTCAGTGAACTTCTTTGAAGCTTAGTTGCATGCACACAAAATTTAAAATATGAAGAATAGAAAGCTCAGATGGAGGCCTAAACCCCAGGTATAAAAAAAATATTTAAGGGGGCTGGGGAGATAACCTAGCGGTTAAAAGTGCCGACTGCTCTTGCAGAGGACCTGGGTTTGATCCCCAGCACCCACATGGTGGGTAAGAACCGTCTATAACTCCAATTCCAGGAGAATTCCAGTTCCAGTGGAATCCGACGCCCTCTTCTGACCTCCGCGGGATTGCACGACACAGGTGCCCAAACCTGGATGCAGACAGTACACTCATACACCTAAATAAATAAAAATTTAAAAAAATATCTGCCAGCTCTTCACAGAGATTGACTTAATCTCTGGTGCAGTGGTGGGAACCCCGCCTGTGGTGGTTTGAATGAGAATGACACCATTGGCTTCAACTACTCAGACATTTTGTCCCCAGTTGGTGGTGCTGTTTTGGGAGCTCTTAGAAGGTGTGGCCATGACAGAGGAAGTACATCACTGGGGCGGGCTTAGAGAGTTCAACAAGCCTTGCGGGTCTCTAGTTGCTCCCTCTCTGCTTCCTGTGTTCATTGGAAGAGGTGAACCTCGGCTTTCTGCTCCAGCCCCTGCCACCATGTCTCCTGCCACAATGGACTTAATTCCCCAGAACCATCAATTGTAAGTCAAATAAACTCTTCCTTTTATAAGTTCCCCTGGTCATGGTGGTTTTATCACAGCAACAGAAAAGTGACCAATACACCACCAAATCTACTCTGCCCTTTTAAAAACAAAACCGAACATTTGCTTCCATGACCTCTAGCCCTGAAATTACCATCCTATGACTTGTTTTCTCTTATGCTACATGTAATATGGTCCATTTGTTTTCTCTCTCTCTCTCTCTCTCTCTCTCTCTCTCTCTCTCTCTCTCTCTCGACTCTCATAACCCAGGGTATCCTGGGATCACTGTGTAGCTCAGTGACCTTCTGCATCAACCTCCCAAGTACCCAGATTAGTCTTGAGTAACCATGACCAGATCATTTTCAATGTTTTAGCTTATTTTTTATATTGATATACGTGAATTGTTCATGTTTTTGAAGCACAGTATGATATTTAGTGTATGTATACAATGTGTAGTGATTATAGTGCATAATAATGATGGAAATTTTTCCAGTCTTCCTGTATGAAGTCAAGGCTGTACAAAGCAATGTCATAATAAATATGATTCTTAAGGAATTGGGAGATGACTCAGCAGTTAAAGCAAGGAGGACCTGTTCTGGTTTGCTTTTCCATTGCTGTGACAAAATACTCTAATACCAACTTGGGGAGGAAGGGGCTTATTTACATCTCCCAGGTTCATCATTTAGGCAGCCCAAGGTAGGAACTCAGGGAAGGAAGCTAGAGGCATTAGCTAGAGCACAGACCATGGAGGAACTCTGCTTACTGCCTTGCTCCCCTGGTCCATGCTCAGCCTTCTTTCTTATACAATACACAAAAACCTGACCAGGGGTGGCACCGTCCCCAGCAGACTAAGGCCTCCCATATCACTCAACCATCAAGAAAATGCATCACGGACCTGGCCTCAGGCCAGTCCAATGGAAGTAATTCTCCAAATGAAGCTCCCTCAACCCAGGTATGGCAAGTTGACACTAAGGCTATCTAGCACAGGGCCAAAGCTCAGATGCCCAGAACTTATGTAAATGCTGGGTGGATGTGGTAGCTTCAGAAACTGAAGGCATGGAATCCCATGAACAAGCTGGTTAGTGAAACTAGCCATATTGGCCAGCTCTGGGTTTGACTGAAAGACATTTCCTCAAATGATAAGGCAGAAGAGTAACCAAGAAAGATTCCTGGGCCTGGAGAGATGGCTCAGGAGTTGGGAGTATACACACTGGTCTTCCATAGGACCCTGATTCCTAGCATCTGATTCCTAGCATCCAAGTCTGATGGCTAGCAATCATCTGTAACTCCAGCTCCAGCAGCTCTGACTTACTCCTCTGGCCCCACAGGTACCTGTGCTCATGTGCACATACTCCCACATAGATACATACATGTAATTTTTTTAAAAAAATCTTTTTAAAAAGAAAGATTTAGGACAAGCATGGTGACACAGGCCTTTTTAACTCCAGCACTCAGGAGGCAGAGGCCCTCAGAGCTCTACAAGACCAAAGCCAGCCTGGTCTATATACTGAGATCCATGCCAACTGGGGCTGGAGAGAGACCCTGTCTCAAAAGCACACACAAAAATGAGAAAGATTTCCAACATCAACTTTGGGCTTCCACATGTATGTCCACACACAGGCATGTGCACCTGCACACACATGAGCTCACACCAAGTTAACATACATATGAAATGAAGGAAAAGATTTGACTCTTGGCCTACTATAAAAGAATCCGAGACCCTCTTCTGACCTCCGCGGCATTGCATGACACGGGTGTACAGACCTGCATGCAGACAGTACATTGATACACATACAGAAATAAAAAAAAAATACCAAGAGGAGAATTCTGTGTGCTTATGTTCATATAGCTGTATTTTATAGAAATGAAAGGACTATTTTTTGTTTGAGATGGGATTTCCTTGTAGCCTCAGCTAGCATGGAACTTACTGTATAGACCAGGCTGGCCTCCATCTCATAGAGATCCACCTACCTCTGCCTCCCAAGTGCTGGGATTAAAGTTATAAGCCACCATGCCTAGTTAAAAGCCTAAATTTTCAAGAAAATTACTTACTAAAACAGCCAAAAGAAAAATACATCAAGTCTTTTCCCTGGTGTTCCGAATAGGCATACTCTGTTTGAAAACAGAATAGTCTGTAATGTGTCAGCAGGCTTTGCCCAATGTTATTAGAATATTCTTCCCTTACATGAAGCTGGTTCAGTGTGGATTCAGATCTCTCCTCAAGTTGTTGAAGAGAGGTTGTGCTATACACTTCTTTACAGAGATATTTTAGAATATAGACTAACATCCTGACTTACATGCTTGCATAGGTGCTGTAACATTAAGAGTCCCTGAAGAGCCTTGAGCTTTTCTGGAAGCAAAGTCTCTATAAATAGTAATGAGGTCAATTCTCTTATATTTTGAAAGGCAGGAGTGAAAATTTATAGAATAAGATGGAGCAGGGGTGCCTAGGCCTGAATGTAGTAGTGATTTCCACGTGTTTACAACACTTCTGCTCCAGAGACAGAGTGAAGCCAAACTCACAGTCCCTTTAAAATATGAGACCCAAGCTTGTTATTACCAGAGTGGGTATTACTTCCATTCTTTTACAGCTCCCTGAAACCATTCCTTCAGTTTATAGGTAAGTTTGTAATATTTAAAAAGAAAAATCTCAAACAAGCCAGTTAAAGCAACAATTTAAACAGGTAGAACAAATACCATTTGGATGGAAGCACATCATTATAGAAGAAAGAAGAAAAACTTGGAAATTTTAATTAATTTATTTTTTTTATGTGTATGAGTGTACTGTCTGCATGTAGGTTGATGCACCAGTGTCACGCAGTGCCACAGAGGTCAGAAGAGGGTGTCAGATTCCCCTGGAACTGGAGTTAAAGACAGTTCTTAGCTGCAGTGTGGGTGCTGGGACTCGAACCCGGGTCCTCCGCAAGAGCACTTGGCGCTCTTAACTGCTGAGCCATCTCTCTAGCCCCCAAAAACTTGGAATTTTTTAAATCTTTCCTTAATGCTAATTGGAGACCTGCGTGAAAGAATGTATGAATGAATGAGATTCTTTATCACCTACAGGTCACAAATTTGGCCCCTCATCTCAAACTATAGAGACTTAAATTCAAATGCTTTGTAACAGTATTAATAAGATTCTAACAGAACTATTTGGGAAAAGCATCCCCTGTAGTGAAGCTAGAAAAATGGTTTCCTATAGGTCCTTGCAAGCTCTTACCTATAAAATGTAACCAACAACTTTAATGCAGACATAGCAGCAAATTTAATAGTACTATCTTTGATATAACTACCTACCACTTATTTTCAGACTTGTAATTTTGGTATATGGGTGGAGGGTATGTATGCATATTTTAGAGTAATACAAAATTAAAGGGAAAATGTGACTTCTTAAAACCATTTTGGAATTAACTTATAGATTATTTTCAGAAGTCATAATTTTAGTATATGTGTGACATATATATGCATATTTTAGAGCAATACAAATTGGAAGGAACAACAAAAGGACTAGGTCAAAGAACTGATTGAAACAGTAAACTTCTGCCCAAAACAGTAAACCTCTGCAAAGAAAAACTTTAAAAAGACTAAGGAAAAGATGACAGACATGTATAGTAGAATGCATGAGCTCAGGTGGAATAGGGGCATAGAAGGGGAAATGAATCTAAATTGGATTGAGAAATGTTGTATGAAATGCACAAAACTTCAATAAAAATGTTAAAAATAATAATAAATAAGTAAAACTAATGGGCTCAGGGCAAGGTACAACCTCATAGAAGGAATGTTGAGGATTTGAAGGGAAAGGCAGTGATAATTGTCACCCAGAACTGTTACTTTCTTTGTTTTCACCTAGGAACAGAATTTAGAATATTCAAGCCATGTTCCATCCTTAGTTACCTTAACTTTAGGTAGCTGTTAGTTGATACTAATATAGACATGAAAATTCCTCCCAAGTATTAAGAGTTACCAAGAGAAATATATAACTTCAGTAAAAAATGGTTTTAGAACATTGCTAGAATTTCAATGAAAATATCAATGTGAAACTGTTTATGCCATAGAAAGAGAAAAATGATCTTCACATTCGTTTAAGAGAAAAGGCAGTGGACAATGAGGAAATGATAATTAGATATACCATACTAAACCTACTCCAAATCCTCAATGATTAAATTTCTATGAAACTGTATACAGTGGGACAAATCCTAAAACAAATCCTGCTGAATATAAAACCCTTAATAAATTGTTTGTTATAATAAATAAATGAAAAAATCATTTTTATAAATGTAGAACATTTTACTATTCAGAGAGAAAAATAATCAATTTTCAGAAACAATAATTCAGATAAATCCTAGTTAGATATAAAAGTTTGCTGTTAGATGGGTGTGGTGGCACACACCTTTAATCCTAGCACTCAGGAGGCAGAGGCAGGTGGATCTTTGTGAGTTCAAGGTCAGCCTAGTCTACAGAGTGAGTTCCAGGACAGCTGGGGCTACAGGGAGACCCTGTCTTGAAAAGACAAAAAAATAAAAAGTTTGCTGTTAGAAAAGAGTTAAAATAGTTCAAAATGTAGGTAAGGGGTGGTGGATCCCTATCACCACATGCCTGTGACCCCAGCATCCAGCAGTCATCCTGATCATCCTTAAATAATAATATTAAGTTCAGACCACATGAAAACTCCATCTCAAAAAAAAAAGGAAGGAAAGGAAAGGGGAAGGGAGGGGAGGGGAGGGAAGGGGAGTGGGGAGGAGGGGGAGAGGCAGAAGAGCAAAATGGAAAGTCAAAGAACTCAGGAAATCAAAAATACTAGAATCCATCCAAAGTTTAACAGTCGGTATAGGTATAGTATTATGTAATAATACTGAATGGGTTTAATTTTTGAAACAGGGTCTGCCCGGCCCCAGCTGACCTGGAACTCACTATATAGACCAGGCTAGTCTTGATCTTACAGAGATCCACCTGCCAGTGCCTCCCAAGTGCTGGGATTAAGGCGTACCCCACCACGCCCTGATTTTTAAAAAAAGATTTCTTTTATTTTCAATTATGTGTATGTGTGTATGTCTGCCCCTAGGTATGTGCACATGCATTCGTGGGCCCACAGAGGCCAGAGGAGTCAGATCCTGGATCTGGAGTTATAGGGAGTTGTGAGCTGCCTGATGTGGTTGCTGGGAGCCCAGTTTTGGTCCTCTGGAAGAGCAGTGCCTGTTTTTAACCACTGGGCCACCTCTCTAGTGATATAAAAATTTCTGTAAACAAATTAATTTTAAGTTTTGAGATGGAACACATACCTCAAGAACCAAATGCTTTTCAGAAACTTTATGAGTGAGCTCTCTTTTTCTGTTTTTCTAAAGGTCTAAGCAGTTACTTGAGTGTTTTTCCTGTATGCTCTGTTTCATTCTTGTAACTTCAGGTAAAAGAGTTAAAAGTGACTTGGGCCACTGACACGGAGAAGTTGTGCTTCGCTAAACAGAAAGTTTAGAAACTCTCAACTTCGGGCTTTAAATAAATCAACTCTTTGAGTTAAATGGACCTTTTCAAATTACAGTTATGCCAATATCCATCTAGTTCACATAAAAACCAAAATACTAAGGAAAACACTTATACTTTCACATGACTTTTAAATTCAACTGTTTAAAGACCTGAACTAGGCTCTTGGCACCTGATGGCTGCCAAGGGAGAGTCGGTTTTCTATAGATATGGACCTTGACAGGCTGCCCACACGCCAGAGGTTGGCTCTACACCATGGACTTGCTGACAGCACTAAGTGGGTTTAAAAAAGAGCACACCAAAAAAAAAAAAAAAGAACACATCAAGTTGGGAGGGGAAAGGGGGGGTGAATAGGAGAAGGCATGGAGGTAGGAGCAGGGGTGGATTTCCTCAAAACACATTATATTCATGTATGAAATTCTCAAATCATAAATTTTAAAATATAAAAATAAAAGCCTAAACTTGAAAAGTTACTTTCTTCGTTGATCTAGAACTTCCCTCATGTTAGCACCCTTAATGACTCTGCCCCTCCTGCCCTCTCAGAGACAATGTTCTCACTGAATGGATGACAAAACATGTGACTCAAATTTGGATCATGGCTGATTGCATGGGAAAGACAGCTAGCCTAAACTAGATCTGAGATTCTGGGAATTTGCACTTTGAAAACGGGGAGTCTCGATTCCATTTTCAAGAGCCCTTTACCCATGAAGATTCTAGACTGATAGCTAAGACTACCAACCAAAGACTGGGTACATTAATGAGCCAACCACAGAGCTGCCACACAGGGAAACCCCATAAATCAGCTATAGGTGTTGTTTTGAATCTGTTTTAGTCTATTTGGACTGCTGTAACAAAATGCAAGACAAGACATGGGTTGCTTATATACAATAAGAAACTGTATCCTATAGCTCTGGCAGCTGGGAAGTGCAAGATCAAGGCAGAATCAATATTTGATGAAGGCTAATTCCCTGTTTCACAGACAAGAAGTCTTTACATGTGTCTTTATGTGGTAGAAGATAATGATGGAGAAATGGCTTCCTAGCATATCAAGGCATGTCTTCTATTCACAAGGGCTCCATCTCCATAATGTAATAACCTGCTAAAACTTTAATCTCTTAATACCATCATCTTGGGAGTAAGAATTTCAACATGTGAATTTAGGAGGGACACAAATATTCAAATATTACCAGTATCCCTGAACACTGGGACTAGAATTCAACTTTCTCTGCTATTAAAACATCTGTGTTCAGGCGAAACTGGGTACTTGCTGAGCTCACGTCAATTAAATATGCCTTAATCGAATATACACCCGTGTCCCTCTCCCACCCATCCCCCCTTTCCAAGACACTGTCTACAGGACACATGGTGTTTTAGGACTTAGTAAAAGTAAAAGTAAACATGTGTATATTAAACAACATTGGTTTACAGAATCTGATAAAAATGGTAATGCATCTGAATTAAATGGAGATATAATTCGCTGTTGCCCACATTTGCTTTACATAAAATCTGTAGAGCAAGAACTTTGGGATTGACACATACAAATGTTCTCTATAATTTCTCTGTTGTACAGTATCACCTTGTAGCATTCTCTTTAAGATGATTTAACGTAAAAATTGTTTGCTTCCCAAGTTAATCATATATAGTCACCCAAAACAACATGGGTGAATTTGATGAAATCTATGCCTTGACTCCACCCTATAGTCATGTATAATACAACTATCTTCTGGAGACTCATACGCTAAAAAAAAGGGGGGGGGGATACAGAAAGACATGAAACCTTTTCATCAAACCCCTGCAATTCAAATCTTAAAACTAACTATGGGAAAAGATTTGTTTGTTCCAACAGGACAAAACGTCACCAACTTAACAGCTGAGAAAGAAAAGATACAGGTTTGCATTGAGTAGGATGTACCAAAAAGTGGCAACGGAAAGGCTGACCCGTCTGAACATTCAAAGGAAGAAAAGCCTCAGATTGCCATAAACATCGAACCCCTCTGTGGATCCTACATGTAACAACTAGTTATAATGAGTCCTAATGAAACTTACCTTCTAGGTGCCACAAAGGTTCTGATATGAGAGACTTCCTTGCCTTCCCACCCATAGAACAAGGAGAAATATGACAATGATGAGGTCGCTCCCCAACTGTAAATTGGAGACAACTATTGTAGAGGTAATCTCTTATAAAACCGGTAAAACTGCTTTCTTTAATTGACTACTAGACATGGGAACTGTGGAAGGGATTACTCTCTGTTCAGAACCAAATATAATACTAAAGTCCTAGGGCTATGCACTCAGGCAAAATATATTAATACAGGAGCTCTGACATCAGCAATGGATTGTTCTACCAGGTGGATGTTGGCCAGGGGATCCAAGGCCCCACAAAAGGTAAGGGCTCCTTGCCTCTAAGTTGGGATACCTACAGGAGGAGAGGCAATAAGACCCTGCTGCCGAAGACCTGACGTTAACATGGGAGGGATGTATTGAGACCACACATGCAAGTGTACAGATGGCCTCTGGAATGCCAGAGAGTGTTACCAAAGGCCACTAAACCAATAAAGCAAATATGGGTCTCCCTGAGTCAAGCAAGACTCCACCGTCAGCACCAGCTACACCTCACCTGCCTGGAAATACTGTGCAGCAGAGGCAGCCATGTGCCTGTATATCCCAAATCTAATTGGCCATTGGCTCTCCCCTTGGAGAAATAACCCATGGCTGATGCCACAAGCTTACATCCTCTACAGGTTAGATGTTATAAGCCACAGTAAGACCCTGTCATATTTAACAGGGGGGAAAATTGTAATTCATGGATTAACATATCCAAACATGTGTCTATGCTAAAGTAACCTACCATAACTATTAGTGCTGCTTAAATACCTATATATCTAATTGCTTGTTCTTCATTAGTAGGATCGAAAGGTTATTCCTGGACAAACTGTCAGCCCATGAAAGGAAACAGCCAGAATTGACCAGAGTCCAAGTCAACAGCTCCAGAGAGAGTGGACTGTTTTACCTCTCATCCACCTGTGCCCCTTTTCTAAGCCTAGGGAACAACCTGCGGAAGAGGGGGCGTGGTAGAATGTAAGGGCTGCGATTGGGGTGAATGGTGAAACTACAGCAATGTAATCTGGACACTCATTTGATCAACTTGATTGAACAAACAACCTGTCACCCCCCAATGGATGGTGGGGCTGTAGGTGTTTGGGCACAACAGCCTGCAGATAGGTTTTGCATGAAGGATGCTTGTACTCATGGATTATCACTTATAGCTAAAAATGAAAAAAAAAACTGAGAGAAAGATGCAGGACAGTTATGGCAGAATACATGATCTGGGATGGGGTGGGGGTGGGGGGGAGGGAAAGGGAAATAAGCCTGAACTGAATTGGAAAAAATGTATGAAATGCACAAAGCATCAATAAAAATTAATTTAAAAAAAAAAAGATGTGCTACATACAATAAACGGATTCTTCATCACCTTTAACATCAAAAAAAAAAAAAACATCTGTGTTCAGAGATGCATATGAATAGCATTGTTTTAGTATCCATTGAACACATTTTCATAGAGGTCTGAGTTATTGTGACATCTGGGTCTCACCTTAGGGGTTAATGCAAGGAGACCATGGGTGAACAGCTCAACTAAAAGCATTAAAACCACTTACTTGTAATTCCACCATCAGATTTGCAGAAAAACCCAAGAAAACATGTTTTGACATTAGCTATGAACCAAAATTTATTGCAACTTACATTTTAACTACAGTTATAGTTCCAGTGCTGAATGGTTCTTTTCATCAAATGAAAAGCCTGAGAAAACACTTTCTAATTCCAGTGTTAAAAAATATTCTGTAAATTCAAACACCTGCAATTCTACCCAAAGAAGAATAAACAGTATAAGTCAGCTGTAATCTACTGGATGTTCTTGAACCTCTTTGTGCTTTAATGTAAGTAAAAAGTGAAGTTAGTTCATTAATAACTAACATAATATCCACCATTTATTGAGTGCCTGCATTGTGCCAGGCACTGGTCTAGATGCCCCATACACATGACTCCTTCATTCTTTCTTTCAACAAACATTTGCTTTACTGAGCATACTATATGACTCTTACTGAGAATAGAGTAATGAACAAAGCAGTGCTGCTCTCCATGAATTTCATGGACTCCATTTAATTGTCACAATCAGTTCACTGTGGTTAAAATACTTTGAAAGGTGGAAAATGGCCCCAGAGATATTAAATAACTTGCCTCAGGTCATACAACTGATGAGGCCTCTAGCTTAACGTTTCTGGCTCTTTCCATTTGACGATACTGCCTCTCATTAAATCATTGACTATGGAAAATGAGACAAATTTATAGCCATGAGAACACTGTTGAGAAGTTGATAATCACTGATAATCCATGTCAGGACCTTCTCACATATATTAGTTCCTTGTTTCGTTTACTACAAATGTAGGTTATTTCCCAAAAAGTAATGCTTCCATTGAAACTAATATTTCCTAAAACACTTAAATAACATTTGAAATTTATCATTGGATTATCACTGGACTGGAATATAAAATACTCTGTGGTCAATAAAACAACTTTCCAGATGTTCTATACAAGGTGAATGTAGCAATTTTATTAAATCACAGCCAGCTGATTTTGTTTTGAATTCATTACATAGAAAGAATGCCTATTATGTACCAAACTACTTCTAGGTACTGGGATACAGTAATGGAAAAAAAAACCTATTTTCTAGTGGCATTCACATAAGAGGCATAGTTAGTCATATAGCAGCAAATGCGATAAAGAAAGAAGCATGGAAAGGGGCAGAAAATATGAAGGGTCAGAGATCATCATTTTAAATAGGCAGTTCAAGGAAGGTCCTATGGTTCCTCCAAAACTATTATGTTGGAACTTAATTCCCACTGTGATAGTATTAATAGGTGAAGACTTGAGAGGTTATGTGGCATGAAGGTGTCCCTTCTGCCATGTGATAATGCGACAAGTCACTATCCCTGGGGAACTGGCTGTTAGGAGACACCTTGATCTTGGAATTCCCATATTCCAGAACTTTAAGTAATAAGTGTATATTGTTTATGAATTATTTAATCTAAAGAGGTTTAGTATCACAGCCTGAAAGAACAGAGACAGAAGATTTCATTGGAGTAAATTCATGATGGAATTGACAAAGTAAGCAAGACACATGGCCATCCAAGCAAAAGCCACATCAAGTTTAGTATTACTTAGGTAAGTATATCAAGGCTGTAGGGGTGTCAAGATTACAAAAGAATAGGCACCAGGTTATGTTGGATCTTCTGGGTCATGGCAAACAGTTTGGATTTTTACTCCAAGCTGTATGTGACTAAAAATTTTGAACAACGAAATTCCATTATATGACCCTTAACTTTTTTTTGAGACAGCGTCTCCCTATAATCCCAGCTGGACTGGAACTCACTCTGTAGACCAGGCTGGCCTTGAACTCAGAGAGATTCTCCTGCCTCTGCCTCTCTAGTGCTGGGAGCCATCTTAAGCCATCATGCCCGGCTTAAAGACAGTTCTTAGCCACCATCTGGGTGCTGATACTGGAGCCCAGATCCTCTGCAAGAGCAGTTGGCACTCTTAACCACTGAGCCATCTCTCCAGCCCCCTGACCCTTAACTTTTTAAGAGTCCCTGGATATTGTGTGGAAAATGGACCATAGTAAATAACAAAGCATAAATGGGGAAGTGAGTTGGAAACCTTGGGGAGAAGGTAGGAGAAGACAGTATCTTCTGTCTGAGGTAGAAGGGGCCACATTTATAGAAATATGTTTATTATGGGGTCAATAGGAGGATGTGAAGTTTAAGAGAAAGGAATGAGTCAAAGATGACAATAGGTTTTATCACATGAAATGGGGGAAATGAAATTGCCATTTACCAAGTAGGGACCTTGTTTGAAAGATCAAGAATACAGTCTGGGGGCTGGAGAGATGGCCTAGCCATTAAGAGCGCCAACTGTTCTTGCAGAGGACCAGGGTTCGATCCCCAGCACCCACATGGCAGCTGAGAACCGTCTTTAACTCCAGTTCCAGGGGAATCTGACACCCTCTTCTGACCTCCACGGCATTGCACGACACAGGTGCACTAGCCTACATGCAGACAGTACATTCATACACATACAAAACAAATAAAATTTAAAAATTAAAGAGTACAGTCTGGAGCATGGTAAGTACATGCAGAAAGTACTTCATAGAAATGAATCTGTGAGCTGGAGAGATGGCCTAGTGGTTGGGAGCACTGACTGCTTTTGCAGAGGACCCGGGTTCGATCCCCAGCACTCACATTGTGGCTGAGAACCCTCTTTAACTCCAGTTCCAGGGGAATCCGACACCCTCTTCTGACCTCCGCAGCATTGCATGACATGGGTGCACAAACCTACATGCAGACAGTACATTCATACACATACAAATTTATTTATTTAAATAAATAATAAATAAATAAATAAATAAATAAATAAATAAATAAATAAATAAAAGAAGTGAATCTGTGTCCCTAGTTGCTGTCAGGCTAAATGATATGAGAACAGAACATTATCAATGGATTTAGTAACAAAGAGATCATTGGCGATTTGACTGAAGATGTTCTGTAATGATGAAAGAATGCAGAGGAAAAGCTGAAGAGGTAGACTGGGAAGTAAAGGGAAAAGAGGAACAGGACATGGCCCGTCCCCTCTTCCGAGAAATTTTACTATAAGTACAAAAAATGGGGGAAGGGAGAGAATGAGGGATATTTGCCTTGTTAGTATTTATTGTTTTTTATGTTATGTGTATGAGTGTATTGCCTGCATGTATATAAGCACACCCATGTTGTGCAATGCCCAGGGAGGTCAGAAGAGGGAGTCAGATCCCCTACAACCAGAGTTATGGACAGTTTTTAGCCACCATGTGGGTGCTGGGAATTGAACCTGGGTCCCCTGTAAGAGCACCCAGTGTTCTTTTTTAAAAATTTTTTGTTTATTATTTTTTACATGTATGAGTGTACTATCTGCATGTAGGTTGGTGCACCCATGTCGTGCAATGCTGCAGAGGTCAGAAGAGGGTGTCAGATTCCCCTGGAACTGGAGTGAAAGATGGTACTCAGAGCCACCATGTGGGTGCTGGGAATTGAATCCAGGTCCTCTGCAAGAGCAGTCGGTGCTCTTAACCACTGAGCTATCTCTCTGCTGAGCCATCTCACCAGGCCCTGAGGAAGATTTTCCTCATAATGAAGTTAGCGAATAACAAGTCTATGTGCTGAGAAGAATGATCCTTAAAAAACTTTGTGAATGTGTCCCCCATTTCATGTCTTGGAACTCAATCTTCAAATTCTTCTGTCAAAATTACTTGGACATGGAGCCTTTTAAGAGGTCCCCTAATTAGGGCAGGGCATGGTGCCACATGCCTTTGATCCCAGCACTCAGGAGGCAGAGGCAGAGGCAGAGGCAGAGGCAGGCAGATCTCTGTGAGTTCAAGGCCAACTTGGTCTATATAGTGAATTCCAGGAAAGCTGGGATAAAAGGAAGACTCTGTCTCAAAAAGACCAAAAAATAAAGCAGAAAGGTAATTAGGATTAGATAATGTTATGAGGTTGGAAACTACATGATTACATTCATGATTTAATAAAATGGAGACTTGAACTGGGATACCTGTTCTGTCTCACATGTGATTACCCTGCCACGTTATGATGAAGCAAGGAGTTCCTCACAAGATGCTAAGACTGGGCTTGAGGATGTCCCCGCCTCCAGAACCCTGAGGAAAGTGAACCTCTGTTCATTAGAAATCACCTTGCTGCAGCAGCCAGATACAACAGCAGACAACATACTAAAACACTAAAGCACCTTCAAGAAATTCCCTGAGGTTTTTGAGTTTCATCACCTACATCATTGACCCCTTTAATTCTTTACCTCTTTCCATAATTTCATGGCTAGGTAACTTCAACTTTTCAAGTTATCCCACTTGAATCCATGTGGTTTTGTAGTTCAATTACCACTTCTATCATGATTCCTTTCCATTTTTCTTCATGCCCTTTGGGTAACAAATATTTAGCAGACAGTAGAGCATCGCTAATTAAAAGTTCTAGAATCTTCTCACAACCTATCTAAATACAAACAAATCTTTTCTTGGCTTTGCCTTTTGTGACATTATCCTGCCAGTTTCCTGGGCTTGCCTCCTCTAGATTAGGTTGAGCTTCTTCCATTCTTTTATTTCCCCAAATGGAATCAGGCAGCAGAAGGCTCTGGTCTTTTAATTTAATTGCTTAGACTCTCTTATCCTTCCCTGTCTATTGCTGTGGCTATCTTTCTAGAACATTACTTTTTTTCTTCACATTTGCTTTGATATAGTTAGCATCTACATGAATTCTTGTTTTCAAGCTGGTCGAAACTCAGATCTTTCTGCACACTTAAATGAGTGAATAATATCACTAAAACATAAATTTCCTCAGGTGATTACCCAAGTTCACAAGTGCAAATCGTTAGTAGGGTGCTCAATTCAGCCTAATTTGTTTTAGCGTATTTATCATTCTCCATTCTGTACTATGAACAACCTACTCAAAAAAGGCCAGTCTTTTTACATTCAGTGATGCAAATCTTCCTTCCTTCTTTGTTTTTCTTTATTGCTTTCTCCTTAAGAACTACCCAATAAAGAAAGCATCTTTAACCCCCCCAGAATCACACACATACTCCATACACTTGTGTGGTGGTTTAAATGAGTGTCCCCCATAGGCTGTAAGTATTCAGACATTTGTCTCCAGTTGGTGGCACTGTTTTTGGAGGTCTTAGAAGGTGTGGCTGTGCTGGAGGAAGTACGTTATTGGGGGCAGACTTAGTGAGTTTAACAAGCCTCGTGGTCTACAGTTGCTCTCTCTCTGCTTCCTGTGCTCTTTGCGAGATGTGACCCTCAGCTTGCTGCTCCAGATCCAGCCGCCATGCCTCCCGCTACAATGGACTCTAATTCCCTGGAACCGTCAATCGTAAGCTCAAATAAACTCTTCCTTTTATAAGTTCCTTGGTCATGGTGCTTTATCATAGCAACGGAAAAGTGACTAATACAACTTGCCATACAGTTACCTTTCTTATACTTAAACTTCCCTTATCAGGTTAGTACCTTAATCTGTTAGAAATAAGCCTTAGAAATAACCAAATGAACCAGACGAATAAAGTCTTTGTCAGTTCCAGAGGTAGATAGAGCCAAAGCTACAAGAAAGATCTGAAATCAAACTCTTCCAAGATTACAGAAATGCATACATAAAAAAGGCACAATATTGCTTTAACAGATTTTATATATATTAATTATAGCTAACAATAGTTATTAAATTTTATATTCCCCACCTTACTGACTACAAAGTTTATGTTTTGTTTTGTTGTTTTTTAGTTTTTGTGCTTTAGTAAGTACTGTCCAAATTTAAAACAAATTCTTATTTCTAAAGCATAAAACTTCTGCTCATATATAGGATATATTATAGAGTGTCATAGTTTTATAATTGTAGGTAATAGGCTTATGTTTTAATCAGAAAACAAAGCTTATAGCTTTAGAAATCAAACACTGCAGTATTATATTTATAGGTTTTTTGTTTTGTTTTGTTTTTGTTTGTTTGCTCTTTTGAGACAGGGTCTCCCCGTAACCCTAGCTAGCCTAAAACTCCTTATGTAGATCAGGCTGCCCTTGAACTCACAGAGACCCACCTGTTTCTGCCTCCCAAATGCTGGTATTAAAGTCATGGGCCACCATGCCCAGCTAAGGTTATATATATGCTTGTCAATCAATCACTAATCTATTCACCTAGCAGTTATTCTTGACGAATTTTTAAATGTTTAAAAAAAAACATTTTTTTTTGTCTTTTTGAGACAGGGTCTCCCCATAGCCCCATCTGGCCTGGAACTTACTCTGTAGACCAGACTGACCTTGAACTCAGAGATCCACCTGCCTCTGCCTCCTCCTGAGTGCTAGGATTAAAGGGGTGAGCCACCATGCCCAGCTTAAAGATGATTCTTAGCCACCATGTGGGTGCTGGGAATTGAACCTGGGTCCTTTGCAAGATCAGTTGGTGCTCTTAACTGCTGAGCCATCGCTCCAGCCCCAGAATGTTTGAATTTTTTTATGTGTATAAGTGTAAGTACCGTCTGTGTGCAGCATCCATGGAGGCCAGAAGTTAAGGAAAGTTGTTAACCACTATATGTCCTCTGCAAGAGCAAGTGCTCTTAACCACTGAACAATCTCTCTGGGCCCTTGAGTATGGTTTTATGAAATTGATTCCAAGTAAAATTTGCTGTGCTACATTTATATGTCCCCACACATATATTATCTATTTTATACAAAATAGGAAATGTTGGCCTAAGATTTATTAGTCATTTACTATTAAGTGATAGCACTATAAAATATTTTCTTTGTGTGGAGAAGCTTACATACATTTCCTGGGTCACATACATTGTAAATTCTGGCATTCAATTAATTTTTTGTCTTTTCTTTTTTGAGACAAGGTCTCAAAATAGCCCTAGCTGGACTGGAACTCACTCTGTAGACCAGGCTGGTCTTGAACTCACAGAGGTCCTCCTGCCTTTGCCTCCCGAGTGCTAGGATTAAAGGCATGTGCTCAATTAAATTTTCGTGTGATTCCATAAGCCATGACACAAACTATGGTTCATACCGTTATTTGAAACTTGGCATTCCTTCTCATTTTATCTAATTTAGGTATAATTTGGGTATAGTCCTCTAGAAAAATTAACCTACACAAGAATTACAGTTGAAACTCTACTCTTTTTTTTTAAGATTTATTTTTTTAGCCAGGCATGGTGGCGCACGCCTTTAATCCTAGCACTTGGGAGGCAGAGGCAGGTGGATCTTTGTGAGTTCAAGGCCAGCCTGGTCTACAGAATGAGTTCCAGGATAGCTGGGGCTATAGGGAGACCCTGTCTCAAAAAGACCAAAAAAAAAAAAAAAAAAGCTTTGTTTTTTAAATTATTTATTTATTTATTTATTATTTTTTATGTGTATGAGTGTACTGTCTGCATATAGGTTGGTGCACTGGTGTCGTGCAATGCCACGGAGGTCAGGGAGGTCAGAAGAGGACGTCGGATTCCCCTGGAACTGGAGTTAAAGATGGTTCTTAGCCGCCATGTGGGTACTGGGAATTGAACCCGAGTCCTCTGCAAGAGCAGTCGGTGCTCTTAACCACTGAGCCATCTCTCCAGCCCCTGAAACTCTACTCTTTTCAAGTTGGCTATAGTAATATATCTATACACAATTCCAGAATTTCAAAGTTAAAGGAAAGAGAATCACAGGTTCAAAGCCAGCCTGGTTACATAGTGAGACACTGTCTCAAAAAAATCTATTTCTTATAAGAAATATCACTCTATTCAAATGTAAAGATTATATAGGATATATCTAGAGTATAAAATCCTAATAATATTTCCAGATATACCCTAGTTGATTCCCTAAATTATAGATTTGGATGGTTTAATTTTACCTGAAATACTCAGTACATTTTTTTAACTTTGAAGAATTAAAAAGACCTAAATTAGAAGAAAGAAATTGGCTATTTAAGTACTGCAGACAGATATATATTAATGATGAGTGTGAAGTACAAAAGGAGAGAACCTTAGGCAGGGCATCGGAAGAGGGTTTCCTTGAGCAGAAATGATTAACTTGAATAATGTGAGCAGATAGATGGTCTCTGTGTGACTCTGGAGATTGTCAGAAGTTTCATGATTACTTAACAACTTTGAAGACTGGTTTGGAGAAATAATTTGCCCATACATTTTCAATTTTTATTTTTATACGGTCTATACTCTTTCACTTCACAGCATGTTATAGCAGGAAATAATGATGGCAACATTACCTGTCAGAGCATAAGAAACTATTCCACATGATATTTGAGAAGGGCTGTGCCTACAATCCGGTGAGAATTTGGTTATCTCTTTATCATGTAACTTTAGGCAAAGCATTGAATTACTAAACCTAAATTACTCATCTCTAATGTCTGGAGAAGCTTCATCATACCAATTAGAGGTTTAATCGAAAGATCAAACAAAATGAACTCTTTCAAAGCATGATAGATATTTGTCCTAGAATAGGTATCCATGTCCAGTGAAAATCCAAGGGGCCCAAGCTAGTACCAGGAGTGACCACTCCCCTCACAGCTGTCTCTGCCCAACCAGAGGACAGAGAATGGCTCAGGGGAGGATCTTGCTTAGTGAAATGAATGATCAGGTTTCTTAAAGTGTTATGGATCTGGGTCATCTTGGAGATTCAAAGCTCATTAAAGCTGTATTTCAAATGCATCTGCCTCCACTCTGTACTGCTCTTGTTGTTAACATAGCAGAGGATGGAAGGGGGGCTGAGGACACAAAGCAGAATGGGAGGTAGTGGTTCATGAGGGTTAACTGCCAGGTAAAAGGGTTGTAGACTAAGTACTTCCCAAGAGTAAGTAAAGTATCCCACAGCAGATCTCTCAGCTCTGTAAGAACAGTCACCTTGGAACATCCTAGCAAAGTAAGACTACTTTAAACAAAGTTTCAAAATTATTAAAAGTTAGTATAGCACTTTTCACATCATACACACAATAATAATAAATAAAATAAAATGCAGTTTAAAAGTATTTAAGAAAATAAAGGCTGGCAACATGGCTCAGCAGGTAAAGGTGCTTTCTGTGTAAGCCTGAAGACCTGAGTTTAATCCCCAGAACCAACATAAAAGTAGGAGAAAACTGACTCCACAAAGTTATATTCTGACCTCACATGCATGCCATTGTATTCACATGTCTGCACACATCATACACGTAATAATAATAAATAAAATTCAAAAAAGTGTCCGTAATTGTTTTATAAAAATTATGTTCCACAGGAACTTGTGCCTGAAGATGTTTCAGGAATAATTCTGGGGTTAAGTCAGTTTGACAGATGCAGAACACAGTCCTCCTGGAGGATTATGCAGGAAATCCTGCTTAACTTGGCCTATTCAAGCAGTTTTCCAACTTACTTGTGTGCAGGGCACTTTCTTTTTTTTAATTTTTTGGTCTTTTTGAGGCAGGGTCTCCCTTTTGTCCTAGCTGGCCTGGAGCTCACTATGTAGACCAGTCTGGCCTTGAAGTCACAGAGATCTGCCTGCCTCTGTCTCCCAAGCACTGGGATAAAAGGCGTGCACCACCATGCCCAGCTGCACTTTCCTGTATATTAATATACTCCAGAATTCTACTAAGAACATACTTTGAAGATCATTGCCTTTTTATTTCAAGATCTAATATAATCTTCGTGAATGCAATGGGGGTGGCAGGCTGTGCATGTGTGGAGAATACTACTCTAGACCAGAAGCTTCTTCAGCCAGAATCTATGGGATTTCTGGTGTTTCGGGGGGTTTTATTGAGGGGGGGGTGAGACAGGGTCTCCCTGTAGCCCCAGCTGTCCTGGAACTTGCTATGTACACCAAGCTTTTCTTGAACTCACCTGCCTCTGGCTACCAAGTGATGGGATTAAAGGTGTCTGTCACCATGCCTAGCTAGAATCTGTTTTATTACCCTCAAAACCTAGCACTTGGCAAAGCACCTAGTCTACTCTCAGTAAATGATTGTTACATTTTGTATGTATGTACAAAGATTTTAAATTATTTTAGTTTAACATGCAAAGTAATGAATTCTACTGTGCATTTTCGTACATATCTGTTATTTTACTTCTGCTAATTAGGGCCTGTTTTGCATGCACTTCATATCAAATGAGTTTCACATACTGGATATGCTTTTTTGCTACCCTAAGTAATACACAGGGAAAATTGAATCTACAAATAAATTTAGAAATAAGCCTTCTCTATCATGGTTTCTTAACATTGGAAAGTATATTTCAAATATGTCTTAAGAATCAAAACTTACTTTTTTTTTTCTAAAGGCAAGAGCCAGGGTTGTTCTCTATAAAAATAGTGCAGAAGTTGAATTGTGAACCAAAGAGTCTACAGGGAACTGGACTCACTATTCAAAGTTTATAGTCCTTAGTTATCAAATTGCTGGTAAAGTAGAAAAAAAAATATTTCCAAGGGGCCTCAGTTACTCTAAATCATGGCAAGTCATTTAGCATTGTGTCCCTGGTCTTTCCACTATGTGTCCCGAGAGAGGCATTGGAATCAGCTACCATAAAAACAGGAAGGACAGGCGAGTGGGGAGGAGAAATGCACATTTCTGAACTAAAAATGGAAACATGGATGCTGATGCTAACAAACTTCGTTCAAGGAGAACCCTAGGTAAGCAGGCATAACTTTGAAGTGACCCACAAACATCCACCTCTAAAGAACATTCTCCATCTCGCCAGGATTGTATTTCCCACAACAGGAAATGAAAGCCCTCAGGTTCTGCTAGTGAATGATATGCCACAGCCACAACATCTAAATATTCCTCGCAAGTAAATGTATTTTTTAATTGTGTTTTAGGGGTTTTTTTTCCAAACCTTGGATTTACAAGGATGAGAGAATTATAATCTAAACCAAAGTCCAGGTTTTCTGGAGCTCAGAAATATAAACTTAATACAAACTGATCTATTAACAAAATCTTTATTATGGCTCCAAAGCAAAAGTTGCCATGGGCAAAACATTTTCTAAAGACTCCTCCAAGATCCCATAGGTATTTGACTAAATCTCAGAGACTACCATTTCATTTTAACACCTCTCCAATTTTTAATCTATTACATTCTTTTCTAATATTTTTCTGATGCTACTAATAAATGACTGGCATAATTTTAAGTATATAATTAAGATTTAGTAATTCTTTGTTATCTTTGCATATTACAACAGATGTGCTACATTTAGGGACTCATTAATATTGAACATATACATGTATACATATGTACTTATTTCCAGTCATTCAAACAATAACTGTTGGCACTAACTTTGGGCTTTTGTATGTACCACTTATCACTGTACTGTTCATGCAGGACAAATGCCAAACTGTCAGGTGTGGGGGAGAGAGAATTTAAAGGAGTCTCAAAAAGAGATATTATGAGTGTACCAGATTTAGAGGGCTGGAAGGATGGCTCAGCAGTTAAGAGCACTGGCTTGCTTTTGCAAAAGAGCTGGATTTGATTCTCAGTACCTTAATGGAAGATAACAACAATCCATAACTACAGTTCTAGGGGATCCAACACCCTCTTCTGACCTCCATGGCATTACACACATGGATGCACTTATATATCTTCAAGCAAAATGCTCATATACATAAATATGATTTTTAAAAGTATGTCAGCAGTTAAGATTATTTGCTGTTCTTCCAGAGGATCTCGATTTGATTCCCAACACCTATGTGGCAGCTAACAACCATCTCTAATTCCAGTTCTAGAGGCTTCAACACCCTCTTCAGGCCTTTGAGGGTACTGCACATTCATCGTGCACTTACATACATGCAAGCAAAACATTCATACACATAAAATAAAAATAAATAGCCAAGCATGGTAGCACACGCCTTTAATCCCAGCTCTCAGGAGGCAGAGGTAGGCAGATCTCTGTGAGTTTGAGGCCAGCCTGGTTTACAAAGTGAGTTCCGGAACAGCTGGGGCGCCAGGGAGACCCTGTTTAAAAAATACCAATAAGCCAGGAGTGGTGGCGCATGCCTTTAATCCTAGCACTCAGGAGGCAGAGGCAGGCGGATCTTTGTGAGTTCAAGGCCAGCCTGGTCTACAGAATGAGCTCCAAGACAGCTGGGGCTACAGAGAGACCCTGTCTCAAAAAGACCAAAAAAAAAAAAAAAAGTAAATAAATAAATACTGATAGACATAGTGGTACACACCTTTATTCTCAGCACTTGAGAAACAGAGGTAGGTGTATCTCTGTGAGATTGAGGCCAGCCTGGTTTACATAATCAGGTCCAGGATAGCTGGCACTACAGAAAGTTATTGTCTCAACATTAAATTAAATTAAATTAAATTAAAAAATAGAATCTTTTTTATTTTTTTTAAATTTATTTTCATATGTGTCTGAATGTACTGTCTGCATGTAGGTTTGCACACCCATGTCGTGCAATGCCGCGGAGGTCAGAAGAGGGTCTCGGATTCCCCTGGAACTGGAGTTCTCCTGGAATTGGAATTACAGATGGTTCTTAGCCACTGGGGATTGAACCCGGGTCCTCTGCAAGAGCATTTGGTGCTTTTAACCACTAGGCTATCTCTCCAGCCCCATAGAATCTTAAAGAGTATGTCAGATTTAGAAAAGATACCAAATCTCTTGAAACTTTAATTTCTTCAGATATAAAATGAACATGCAAAATAATACTAGAACAATAATAGTAGCACTGACACATGTATGAATTAAGAAGATATATTTAAAATATATGGTTTCATTAAAATAATATTATTATTGCTATTACTGTGCTTGTTTTTATTACCACGTGTATCAGTTACCTTTCTACTTGCTTTGATAATATACCTAACCAAAACAATGTAATAAAGGAAGAGTTTATTTTAGATCACTGTTTAAGAAGAGTACAAGCCGGGCATGGTGGCGCACGCCTTTAATCCTAGCACTCGGGAGGCAGAGGCAGACAGATCTTTGTGAGTTCAAGGCCAGCCTGGTCTACAGAGTGAGTTCCAGGTCAGCTGGGGCTACAGGGAGACCCTGTCTCAAAAACACCAAAAAAAAAAAAAGAAGAGTACAGTCCTCTGTGGCACAGAAGCCATGGTGGCAAGAGTGTGAGAGTGTGAAGTGGCTGGACACATTGTAAGCTCATGTAGAAAGCAGAGAGAGGAGAGCAAGTAGGACCACCCTGTCATTCACTTCCTCCTATGATGCTCTACTTCTTAAATCAACAATCTTCCAAAACAGCACCACTACTGGGGCTAACTGTTCAAATATATGAACCTATGGAGAATACTTCACGCTCAAACCCTGGTAGTAGTAGTGGTAGTAGTAGTAGTAGTAGTAGTAGTAGTAGTAGTGTTTTGAAACAGGGCCTCCCTCTAGCCCCAGCTGTCCTGGAACTCACTATGTAGACCAGGCTGGACTTGAACTCACAGAGATCCACCTGTCTCTGCCTCCCAAGTGCTGGGACTAAAGGCATGCACCACCAAGCCTGCCTTAGGATACAGTTTTAGAGGAAAATACTAACAGGCCACTATCTTTTTCTTAGCCCTTTCATCCCTACCATACAACTGGCATTTAATAAATTGAGAAATGTTGTCTGGGGAATAGCATAGTAAACGAACTCATGGCAACTGAAAATATATTTGCTAACCAGAGCATAATTCTCACCATTCTTGAGGAGTACTAAAAGTCAGGAATCATGTACTATTCTTCATCTTTACATACCAAATCTATGTAGAGGGCTTGAATTCTCAACTAAACCTGGAGAAAGATATCTAATGGCCTATCACAGAATTCAGATATTCAAATGTTTATCTTTTATTTGAACAACACCTAAGAGGTTTAAGTTAGTTAAATGCATGGATAACATGAAACTTGAATGATAAGATGTGTTAAATATGTGGTTAATCAATAGTGTATCCCCACTTTATCTAAATACATGGAAACTACTGCACCAACATTAATTCAGCATTTATATGAAGTCATCACCACTGAAAACAACTGGATGCAATTGTAAACTTAGGAAAAACTACATTACATGCCTTCAAATAGGAATACTTTATGTGGGAGTTCAGGTGCAACTCAGTAGCAGAGTACTTGTGTAGCATGTGTGCATGAAGCCCTAAGCTTGATTGTCTATTGTCTAAACACACATACACACACACACACACACACACACGTGCATGCGTGCACGCAAAACACACAGTTTATTTTGCCTCTAGATGTCATTTAAATAATTAAAATTTGAAATGTAATCTAAGTAAATTCATAATATATTTAATAACTTTGGTTTCAAGTTGAGCACACACTGAGAAAGGGATTGAAACCTAGATCAAAGAACACAAAAAGAATAATTTCATAGCAGTGCCAAATAGTCAGTTTTGAATAGTCTAATTTATTGGGCAATCATGAAATAAGATACGTTGAATGACCACTTAATTTTTAAAAATGATTATAATTCAGTGTCTTCATGGAACCATATATGCCATCAATAGGTTTGAAATCAGCCCTTGGCTGAACCAATTGGCACAATTTAAGACATAGTCTGAGAAACCTCAGCTTATGCTTGGCAGCAGTCCTACATGCCCAGCAAGACGGCCTTGGGAGATTTCGGAAGCAACAGGACAATGGGGGCCATGATGTGAGAGACTGGTTCCCGGGAGACCTCCAGCAAAGCGTGCCCATTTCATGCCACAGGAAGGTCACCATGGTACACGATGGGGAGACTGGTTCCCGGGAGACCTCCAGCAAAGCATGCCCATTTCATGCCATGGCAAGGTCATCATGGTACACGATGTGGGAGACTGGTTCCTGGGAGACCTCCAGCAAAGCGTGCCCATTTCATGCCATGGGAAGGTCACCATGGTACACGATGTGGGAGACTGGTTCCTGGGAGACCTCCAGCAAAGTGTGCCCATTTCATGCCACGGGAAGGTCATCATGGTACACGATGTGGGAGACTGGTTCCTGGGAGACCTCCAGCAAAGCGTGCCCATTTCATGCCACGGGAAGGTCACCATGGTACACGATGTGGGAGACTGGTTCCTGGTAGACCTCCAGCAAAGCATGCCCATTTCATGCCATGGGAAGGTCATCATGGTACACGATGTGGGAGACTGGTTCCTGGGAGACCTCCAGCAAAGCGTGCCCATTTCATGCCATGGGAAGGTCATCATGATACACAATGTGGAAGACTGGTTCCTGGGAGACCTCCAGCAAAGCGTGCCCATTTCATGCCTGGCAAGGTCACCCTGCTACACAATGTGGGAGACTGGTTCCTGGGAGACCTCCAGCAAAGCGTGTCCATTTCATGCCATGGCAAGGTCACCATGGCACACGATGAGGGAGATTGATTCCCGGGAGACCTCCAGCAAAGCATGCCCATTTCATGCCATGGCAAGGTCACCATGGCACACGATGAGGGAGATTGGTTCCCGGGAGACCTCCAGCAAAGCATGCCCATTTCATGCCATGGCAAGGCCATCATGGTACAAATAGCATTAGCTTTCCCTTTCTTTTTTAAAATGGTTTATTTCTTGACAATTCCCACAAAATGAAAAGACCTATTCAGACAAAAATTTCTGTATTAGAAATGGAAATTTCTAATGTAAGCAGAAAAGTGCAGAGTCAGGTTTCTGACAAGGTAATTTTACCCTGTTTTCAGCAAGAAAATAATAATTGTCTTCTCCAAATTAATAATTTTTACAGTATCTGGTCATTTCAACATGAAAGTCACTTGAAGGAACCAAAATTTCAGAGAAAGAAAATTAAAACATCACTTTAGAGGAATAAGGATCGTCATAGAATGATTCCAAGTTTAGAAAAATAGTTCAATGACTAGCATTTTGCCAGATCATTTGCCAAAGGTTGACATGAATGTTCCCTGAGAACTTTGTCTTAAGTTTCCAAAATTTTCAGTAAGGAAATTTCTAAAAGAGTAAACAATCAGTACAATTGCACACAGTGATGAACCAGGTCTACACCCAAAGTACATGCTCTGTTTATAGCTGAGAAGAATTTAAATTACTTTCCTAGCATTCTTTTTTTCTTCTTTAAGTATAAACTAACTCAAAAAAATTTACTAAAAATTGATGATCTAGCAGTGTTTCTCTGGCTGCCATACAACACGGGCAAAGCGTTCTAGACTCCAATTTATTGGTTTGTCAGAACGTTTGGTTATTTTCATCAATTTAGCTTTACATTTAACATTCCTCTGTTTAATTGAAACCATGCAGACACATTTCCTTAGCATCTACATTCTCCCAAAAGCAAAAAAGGCCACTTTGTTTCAATCTCTACAGAATTCACCAGTAATTTATAATTTTTCTTGCAGTAACAATTAAACATACAGTTTCCATTTAATAGCAAACCCTTCCTAATTCTAATTATCAGTGGGTACAACTGAGTCTTGACAAATATTCAGTCAACTAGTGAGGGAAAAAATCATTAGCCAGAACTTTCTTTTAATAATAATTGAATTATTTAGGGGAAAATAATCCTGGAATTTTAAAACATAGCCTTTGGAAAATTACCATTTTAAAAACTTGTTTTCCCTACTTCTTGCCCTCCTGAGTCCATGCACCTCAGAACCCTTGGAAGGTAGAGACTGGAGGGTAAACCAGCAGTCCTATAATCGATTTCTGTTCTTTCTCCTTTTTCATTATATTTAAGGAAAGTGACTCTGATGGACTCATGATGTGAATTTAGAGATAAGAATTTGTTCTTTACTTTAGAAACGTAATACCAGATAAACCAAGGACAGCAAGATAGCTTTGCTTGTTTGAAATATGCTCCAGGATATTAATTGAAGAAAAATAACAATGCTTTATACCCTGGCCCTGTTTCAAAATACTAAAAGAATAAAATGGGGTGCTGGAGAGATGGTTCCAGCAGTTACTTGCTCTTGTAGAAGACCTGGATTCCTTAACCCACATGGGGGTTAACAGCTATCTGTAACTCCAGTTCCAGGATGCCCTCTTCTGACCTCTGTGGGCATTGCACAACAACACAGGTGCACTTACATACATTCAGGCATTACACTAAATATGCATAAAATGAAAGTAAGAAATACAATATATTTTAAAAGAATAAAATGGAAACAATGGAAGGTATAGTGCAAAGGGTGACTAAAAATGACTAATAATAATAATAAATTACCCCTAATTATAGGTCAAGGCATCATCACACCTCTTTCCACAATCTCTGTAGAAGACAGAATTGCCCTGTGACATGTACAAAAAGTTTAACTGCTAGAGACAGACTGCTCATTCTTGGACAAGCACTGTGCTGAGCACATGGTCTATACTATTGTAGACAACACTATTCCCACACTCCTACCATTGCTACAGACAGAGAGGTGAACAGGATAGATAGAGCTTTGCCTTCCTCTACTTACATTTCCATTATACTCCCTGCCTCTTCCTATTCCTTGAGAACCTCACTGAACACTGAAACCAGAGCTCTATTTCAGTGTCTGTCAGGTCAGAAGCTGGATCAAAAGCAACTATGAAGGAAAACTGGAAGGCCGATTGGTTGAGTAGGCCATGGGCAGAACAAGGAAGGGCAAATGTGGTTCGGCCCAGCCATTTCCACAGTGGGCCATGCAGAAACCACACAGGGGAAAGCACAGCATACAGACACATGGTAAGATGTAAATCCAAATACAGAATGGCACTTTATTCCAATGTTTCAGATCATTAAAGGCAGTGTGACCTCACCTCGCAGGGGCCAATCCCAGACCTTTGCAACATCATGTCCCAATTCATGGGCACACCAGAGAGGTGTGACTCTCATTTTGGGAGTGGGAGGAGGGGGCTGTCTGGAAATGTTAGCCCATGCATACTGTTCTAGCTTGTCTTCCATTGATGTGACAAAACACTCTGACCAACACCAACTTGGGAAGGAAAGGGTTTATTCAGCTTACAACTCCTGGGTCACAGTTCATCACTTAGGGAGCCCAAGGCGGGAACTCAGGGCAGGAACCTGGAGGCAGGATCTGAAGCACAGGCCATGGAGGAATGCTGTTCACTGGCTTGCTCCCCTGGCTCATGCCCAGCCTGCCTTCTTATATGGTACATAACGACCTGCTCAGGGTGGCACCACTCATTGTGGGCTGGGCCCTCCCACACTGCTTGACAATCAAGACAATACTCCACAGATGTGGCCACAGGCCAGACCAATGGAGCCAATTCCCCAATTGAGGCTCCCTCAACCCAGGTGTGTCAAGTTGACACTAAAGCTATCCAGCACACATACAAACTTAAGCTCAGATTATATTGCCTACAGGCAAAGAACTGAGAATCAGGAAAGGAAACCAAAGCAAGACCAAAGATAGACAATGAGCTGTAGAATTAACAG
Source organism: Rhizomys pruinosus (assembly GCA_009823505.1). NCBI lineage: Eukaryota > Metazoa > Chordata > Mammalia > Rodentia > Spalacidae > Rhizomys > Rhizomys pruinosus. The sequence goes on along the minus strand of VZQC01013072.1, from coordinate 1,818,923 downwards.
TTCTCACTGGAGGACACATTGGCAGCCTCCTCTCTCAGGATCACTTGCTCTCTTCCCTTTCCATGCAACTAGATATCTTCCACTGTATAAATATGAGCCTTTTTCCTTGGTCCTAAAACACTTTAAGTGACTCCTAATCATTACCCTAAAGATAGAATGGAAAACCATGGCTTACGGGCTTACAGCTAATGACTAAGGTCCTTTTTTTGGTCTTTTTCGAGACAGGGTCTCCCTGTAGCCCCATATGTCCTGGAACTCACTCTGTAGACCAGGCTGGCCTTGATCTCACAAAGATCCGCCTGCCTCTGCCTCCCAAGTGTTAGGATTAAAGGCGTGCACCACTGTGGGGAGCGGGTGTGGCGACAGTCCCAAGAAGGCACCCGAGACTTTAGCAAAGTTTTATGACTAACACCTGAGTCTTATGATTAACACCTGATTCCCTCCTACCTCAAAGTAAAGCCACGCTCACCGTTTGAGCTGTGCAGGTGCACCCTGTATACAAGATCAGACCAGATGATACCAATAGACTAAGGCCACGCAACCTGGGCTGGGAAGGTAGATAAATAGAGGGACTTTCTAGATAGAGGGACTCTCTCTCCTTTCTAGTCTTAGGAGAGAAGCTTGCTTGCCTGAAGAAGGAGAAGGCTTGGAGAAGGGAGAAGGCTTAGAGGGAAAGACCTGAGGCTTAGAGGGAGAAGCTTGGAGAAGGAGAAAAGATGTGCTTGAATAAACCGTTCTGACAAGACCTGCCTGCCTGAATAAACCGCTTTGAGAAGAACGAGCGAGAGGTGCTTTGTTGCTGCGGCTTCATACAAGTGTTTCCTACAAGTGTGCAAGTGTTTCATACATGCCACCACGCCCAGCTGCCAAGTTATTTCTTAAGAACCTTAAAAATAATAACATCCAGGGCTGGAGAGATGGCTCAGTGGTTAAGAACGCTGGCTTGCAGAGGACCTGGCTTCAATTCCCACCACCCACATGCTGGATAAAACTATCCACAATTCCAGTTCAAGGGTATCCAATGCCCTCATCTGACCTCTGCAGGCATTGGACAGCACAGGCGTACTTACACACATACAAGCAATATACTCACACACAAAAAAATAATAAATAAAATATTTTAAAGTTATTAATAATAACATCCAAGCTGGGAGTGATAGCACACTCCATTAATCCTAGCACTTGAGGGCAGAGGCAGGCAGAGGTCTTTTTGAAACTGATTTTTTGCTATTTTTATACAGTATACTTTGATGGTATTTAAATCTTCACGCCCTCTCCACACTTCCCCTTCTAACCTCACCCATTTTAATGCATTCTCTTATAATATGGCCTATAGAGTATGAATTGTGTCTCCAAATGCCCTTCAGTGTGGGTGTCCCATACATAAGGCATTGTCTTTCCCCTCCTGGCAACTATCAATTGATAAAAGTCCCTTGGGTTGCACTGGGATTTCTTACCCACTTCCCCATGTCTGTGCTGGGATTTTGTCTGGTTTGAGCTTGCACAGGACTTGTGCATGCTGTCACCATTGCTGTGAGTTCATGCGAATACCTGACAGCCGTCTGGGAGACTCTGTTTCCTTGTGGTCATGCACCACCTCTGGCTCTTACAAGCTTTTTGCCTCCTCTTCTACAATGATCAATGAACTTTGGGAGTCAGAGGTTTGATATAGGTGTCCTATTCAGGGATAAGCATTCCACAGCCATGGGTGCTGGAAATCGAACCCAGGTCCTCTGCAAGAGCAGTCGGTGCTCTTAACCACTAGGCCATCTCTCCAGCCCCTAGTTTTTTTTTTTTTTTTTTTTTTGGTTTTTTTTAAATAATAAGCATGAGAAGCCTCCTTATGAAAATAAAGACCGGAGAAAATGGAAAAATCTAAGTGTTTATATGCAAGGTTAAACAAAGAGAAGCAATTGGGGAAAAATAACTATAATAGATGGGAGAATTAATGGAAAATCAGGATGATTTTAGCAAGGTCTATCTGTGCAGCGTTCATTCACCCTGGATACATCTCTAGTGTTTAGAATTTTTCTTTCCTTCTGTTTCTGGGATTATAACTTTCCTGAAGGAGTGTTGAAAGGAAAGTCAAGATTTCCTTCTTGGATCTTAATATTTTTCAAATGCAGTTAGGTAAATTAATACTATGCTAAAGAAGCATATTTTGGTTCAACATAATCTGCCACCTTTCTTCTCCTTTATCAAGATGTTGTGCTTTCAGTGGCTGGGATATAGCTCAGTGGTCGAGTACTCACCTACCATGCATGTGGCCCTGCATTCAATCTGAAAAAAATATACGTCAATATAAAGTTAGACTCCTCAAATTGACTTTCAAAGTCCTACATAAAGTCTGCCTATCTAAATCTACTTCCTAAGTTTTCTGAACATAAACTGCATTTCCTCATCACATCCCTAACACAACTTCCCTGACATCAGTGAGCATGAATGCCTCTTTCTGAAAATCTCTTTTCTTATCTCTGGATATCATAAGGCCCAGTTAGTGACACCTTTCCTATAAAGGCTGTGTGACCACTCATGTTCTTGTCATTATATTTTCTGAACTCCCTGAATACTCATTTTTGCCCACACTGTGAACCCAATACACATTCCAGTGCTGTTCAAGGGCCATTGTAATCAAAAGGTGTAACTTAATTTATATTAAGTCTAAAATCTCCCTCTTATGGCCTTTTACCACCTTAAAAAATAATCAAATATGCTTTCTCATCCTAAATGTCACAGTGAGTTGGAGAAGACAGTTACTAAAGGACATAGCTGAGACAACAGAGCAGGTCCCCAAAATCTACAAGATGGCACTAGGCCTCTGAGGATACTCACTGATGGTCCTAATCTCCAGATGCTAAGGACTTCATCTGTAGCTTTGGAATATGCCTCAGGTACTATAATTAACAGTTGATGTGAACTTTTCTGACAAGTGTAAAACTACTCCAGGTGCATTTATCCCTGCTAGCCAGCTTTCATAGAGCTTCAAGGTGCTAGCATGGATAGCTACTCAAAAGAGAAAAGTAGTCACCAGTCTTATCCAGCTGTGAACCCTGTGAATTTCAGCCTGGCAAGATATGCTGACTGGTGCACTAGTGGCATGAATGTTATGGTAGTAACCAGCAACTTTCTGCTTGGATTTGAGGACCACTTCACAGGATCAAATCCATACCTTGCACCATTAGCAAGATCATTATCAGGATCAAGAACCCGTGCCTAACAGATAATAGACTGAAGGGGAGAACTTACTATTACCATTCTACTAAATAGGCATACTGTCAAACCAACTCCTTCCTAATAACTTACCACTATACACATAGATTAGATTATTTCTTTTTTTTAAAGATTAGATTATTTCTTAACCTTCATCAGAGAAGCTTCTTTCTACAATAGATGTTGATTAACATAGAGATCCACAACTGGTCCAGGTTCAGAGAATAAGAGACTAGGGAATTCTCAGCACTAAATGGACACCTATGTCACACCCATATCTTGGAAGGCTCAAGGAGTATCTTGGAAGAAGAGACAGAAAGATTGTAAGAGCCAGAGGTGGTAGATGAATCCAGTGAAACAGCAATATTGTCTGGATGCATCAGGCAGCTGCCCATATGAACCCACAACAGTTGCACAAGATCCGCACAAGCCCAAGCCAGGCAAATCCCAACATGGAGTGGGAAGGTGGGCACAAAGCACCAGTCCTAACTGAGGAACTCTTAACAGTTGATAGCTGTTGGGAGACAGTCAGTTTTCTTTTAAAGGCATGATTCCAGGTATATTGATCACAGGGTGGATCTATACCCAAGAATATTTGGGGAACACAAATTGGACTCTGTAGGCTTTTATTTTAAATCAGAGGACATGAAGGGAGGTAGGGAGATGGAATCAGACCTGAGAGACATGGGAGAGGGGGTTGCATATGATCAAAATACATTATATGAAATTCTGAATAAACCAAAAATATTTAAAATAATAATAATAAGGTAGCTAGAGAGATGATTCAGTGATTAAGAGCACTGGCTAGTCTCACAGAAGATGCAGGTTTGGTACTCAGCAGCCACATGGTGACAAACAACCATCTGTAATTCCAGTTCTAAGGATCTGATGCTCTCTTCTGGCCTCCAAAAGTACTGCATGAGTGTAACTACATACATGCAAGCAACATACGCATGTACATTAAATAAATAAATAAATAATAATAATAATTTAAAATGACAAAAATAAATACTTGAAAATCTTTTTTAAAAGCAGTTTATTTTAGTTTTTTTTTAATAGAAATCAGCATCTCAGAGCTCATCTCAAAGAAACTGGTTCACAGAATAGTACTCTGTTCAATATCTGAGGTTGTAGTAAAATGTGAAATGTAACATGCTCGGGGCTGGAGAGATAGCCTAGCGGTTAAGAGCACCGACTGCTCTTGCAGAGGACCCGGGTTCAATCCCCAGCACTTACATGGCGGCTGAGAACCGTCTGTAACTCCAATTCCAGGAGAACTCCAGTTCCAGGGGAATCCGACACCCTCTTCTTACCTCCGCAGCATTGCACGACATGGGTGCACAAACCCACATGCAGACAGTACATTCATACACATACAAAAAATAAAAAGAAATGTAACATGCTCACATGCTCCTTACAAACCAGAATCCACAGTTTTGATTGTATTTGATGTATTTTCTTCCAACTATCCCAAGAAGAACACGTTCATCCTTATTGCATCCAAGCATCTAACATGTTCTTCAGTCCGTTGCAAAGCATTGTGGTGTATCTCATTCTCATTTTTATCTATTTCCTAAAGGAATTTTTGAGGTATCCAGCTTCACCCTGATAACTCTCCTTATCTAGACAGCTCCTATTTTACTCTTTTATCTATGACTTTTTTTTTATTAATTTTTTATTTATTTCTGTATGTGTACGAATGTATTGTCTGCATGCAAGTCTGTGCACCCGTATGACTTTTTATGTTAAGACTGGACTTGAACTACACTCATCTTGGTCCTATACTTTCTTCTCTTTTTTATAATAAGCTCTATGCCAGGGTGAAGAAGCAGTGATAGAGAGTGAGTTTGAGGAAATAAAAGCTAGGATTCACTTTCCCATTTCACTTCAACCTGATAGTCTGCTCAACTCCAGTTAGCATATTTCTGAGTTTCCATGACCCACTTCCAGGTATCTACTTAAAATTCTCACCATTCACTCCCACCAAACTTTGGTAAATCTGCCCTCTAAAACTGTTGACCAATTCAGTGCCAGAAAAGGACTCTGATGATCTGAATGGAGAACTGAATGTAGGAATAGTTGAAATGAATACATTAACGTGGTAGAAGCAAAAATATTAAAGGGCCTGGAGAGGGGCTGGAGAGATGGCCTAGCGGTTAAGAGCGCCGACCGCTCTTACAGAGGACCCGGGTTCGATCCCCAGCACCCACATGGCGGCCGAGAACCGTCTGAAACTCCAATTCCAGGAGAACTCCAGTTCCAGGGGAATCCGAGACCGTCTTCTGACCTCCGCGGCATTGCACGACACGGGTGCACAAACTTGCATGCAGACAGTACATTCATACACATACAGAAATAAATAAAATTAATAAAAAAAATAAAGGGCCTGGAGAGATGATTTAGCAGTTAAGAGCACTGGCTCTTCTTGCAGAGGACCCAGGTTTGATACCCAGCACCTACATGATGGCTAACAACCATCCATAACTCCAGTTCCAAGAGGACCTGATCCCCTCATCTGACCTCTACAAGCATTGCACCACATGTACACACCTACCTATATGTACTCAATATACTTGTACACATAAAAATAATAATTGTTGGGCTGGAGAGATGGCCTAGCGGTTAAGAGCACGGACCGCTCTTGCAGAGGACCGGGGTTCGATCCCCAGCACCCACATGGCAGCTGAAACCATCTGAAACTCCAATTCCAGGAGAACTCCAGGTCCAGGGGAATCCAACACCCTCTTCTGACCTCCGCGGCATTGCACGACACGGGTGCACAAACCTACATGCAGACAGTACACTCATACACATACAAAAATAAATAAAATTTAAAAAATAATAATAATAATAATTGTTAAAGTTTCGTACCCACAGAGTGGGAGGAAACAATCAGGGAAGTGAAGAGAAAACCCACAGAGTGGGAGGAAACCTTCACTGCTGATACATCTGACAGAGCATTAACTTCCAGAACATTTCATCTACTCAAAAAACAAAGAAGAAAATGAATGACACACTCAAAAGATGGAGTAAAGAGCTGAACAGAGACTTCACAAGTGAGAAAATAAAGATGGCTGAGAAGCACCTTTAAAAGTATCTGTCGCTAATAAGTAAGGAAATGCAAATTAAAAACAACTTTAAGATATCATCTCACTCTAATAAGACTGTTTAAGATCAAGAAAACAAAAGACACCAAATACTGGAGAGGTTGTGGGGAAAGGGAAACATTCATCCACCTCTGGTGGGAATGTAAACTCATACAACCTATGGAAAGCAGTGTGGAGAACCCTTAAAAGACTCAAGATGAGCTTACCATGTGACCCAGCCATACCACTCCTGGGTATATACCCACAAGACTCATCCTACTGCAGAGATACATGCACAGCCATGTTTATCACAGCTCTCTTCACAATAGCAAAGAGCCAGAACCAACCCAAGTGACCCTCAACAGATGAGTAGATAAAGGAAATATGGTATATCTGCACAATGGAGTTCTATGCAGAGGTAAAGAAAGATGACATCATGAACTTTGCATGGATGGATCTAGAAGATATTATGCTAAGTAACACAGTCCCAGAAAAACAAATGAAGAAGGGTATACCTCATTTGTGGATGCTAGCACCAAGTACCCAGTTGTAAGGCAAACTGAACAACGTTAATGTTATATTTATCTTTATCTGAAAGCAACTGTGGTCTTATAATGTGAATCCCTTAACGGGCTCTAGAATTAACCTGTCACTTATTTTCAGACTTTGCAATTTTGGTATATGGGTGGAGGGTATTTATGCATATTTTAGAGTAATATCAAATTAAATGGGAAAAATTTGAATCCCAAAATCTGATTTGGAAATAACAGTTTATTTTCAGATGAAAAAAATTATTAAAATTTTGTTCTGGGGATGGTGGCACACACCTTTAATCCCAGCACTCAGGAGGCAGAGGCAGGTGGATCTCCTGAGTTCAAGGCCAGCCTGGACTACATAGTGAGTTCCAGGCTAGCTGAAGCTACAGGAAGACCCTGTCTCAAAAATACAAAACAATTACTAAAGTTTTGTTTTGTTTGTAACTTGCTTTCAGAACTAGGAAGAGCAAACTATAGATATCCAAGATAACAATCTGATACTATGAGGACTGGGAAGATAGCTCAGTCAGTAAAGCACCTGTTTTGTAAGCATAAAGACCACATAAAAGGCTGGTTGGCAATGCCTGCCTGTAATCCCGGCACTTGGACTATGTAGAGACAGGAGGATCCCTGAACCTCTTTAGTCAACTGGCCTAAACAAATTGGTAAGTTTCTAATTCATTGAGAAACCTTGTCTCAAAATAGAAAGAGCGCAACTGAGGAAAATACATCAATGTCAGGAAGAAACCCTGTCCCCACATGCATGCACAGCCACTGTGCACCCATGCACAAGTGCACAAATACATATGACATACAAACAACACAGACCCCCCCCCCACATGATCATCCAATATGATGAAAGGACAAGGAACATTATGTAAGAAATTCAGTGACTGTAAGGAAAGATTTACTCAAATGGCTACAAGTTTTTAGTCTGACTCTAAATATACATTTCCATTAGAGTTCAGTTCACTATTTCAGTCAGTAATTCTTTTTTCATAGACCAAAGATTAATTAAAACTTAGACCATTTGAATTTCCACAGATTTTCTACTACTGATATAAAGTTTAAAAATTTATTTGATTACCAGTAAACCAGTAAGAAACTAAAACTAGTTGGAAGGACAGTCAACAGAATCACAAACAATGGCTTCTCGACCTTTTGGCTAAGATCAAGTACATAATCACAAACAAACCAGATATGACTATAATCTCAGCATTTCAGAGGCTGAGGCAAACCTGAAGTTCAAGACCTACCTGGTCTACATAGTGAAACCCTGTCTCAATTCACCTCTCCATAAAATGAGAATCACAGGGGCTGGAGAGATGACCTAGCAGTTAAGAGCGCCGACTGCTCTTGCAGAGGACCCGGGTTCGATCCCCAGCGCCCACATGGTGGCTGAGAACCATTTTATCTCCAGTTCCAGGGGAATCAGACACCCTCTTCTCACCTCTGCAGCATTGCACTACACGGGTGCACAAACCTACATGCAGACAGTACACTCATACACATAAAAAATAAATAAAAAAATTTTTTAAATGAGAATCACAAATGCCAGGTTAGCTCTCTGTGGATTTTCTATTTCTTATACCATCTAAAGTCTGCCTCTAAAGATGTTCCTACACTTTAATATTTGGTTATCTCTTCCTAAATTACAGTTCTATTTCATATTTATTTAATATAGAGATGCCTTTTAAAAGCAATTATAATGAAAAGCACATATGCATTCAAAGAGTATGCAACTCGGATTTCTCTGAGTTACAAGGCTGTTGACATTGACAAACCACTCAGCTCTTGCCTTTTTAATTTACAAGGTCAAGAGGTAAGTTCAGAGGAACTACAGTCTATACATGCAGTGGGGCACATTTGAAACCATTATAATTTGTCAATAATTAGACTCTTTCAGAGAAATATTTCATATGTATTAGGAACTTGACTCCCCAAAGTCTATTTTATTATATTACTCACTAATAAGACTGAAATATGGTCAGTTTATCATTGTCAATAGGTTTTCCTGAGAGAGCAGTCTTTATGGAAAATATCACACATTTCTGTTGGTAACTTGGTTCTATTATCAAAATATCAGATGAATTAGAATTTCTAACTTTCCACTGAAGAGAAATATATCACAATTTTTTTACAAAATACAATTGTAAAAATTTTGCCAATATTAAAACACTAGATGGAGAGAAGAGGTTGAAATAAAAGTCAGATCACATAAAATCTAAAATAACTGCCCATTATGAAAAGTACTCCATATCAATTATTGTTGTCGATTCTTAGATAGCAATTCCCCCAAACATTATTTTTCTATATTCCTCTTTATGTTTTTGGCTACTTTACTCTTTATAGACAGATATCAGTTATAACATTTAAAAAGCTCACACGCAACACATTTAAAAGTTTACTATCATGAAAATATAACTTCCTTTGGACAGCATAGTATGGCTTTCTTGGATTCTTGTTTTTACTGATACTTCATCAGGGTTATATCTATGAACATGTAACCTTAGCAATATGGTGCTAAAACCAGGAAAGTGAAGTTTCCTCTATTGTCTTGGCTGTTTCCTTTCAAAGAGACCGCAAAGTAGGACCCAGCTACGTTAGTAATCTCAACAGAAACAGTGAGTAAAAACTATGAGAATACACAAGCTAAAGGAAACCAGCATAGTGGAGAAGAAAGCTGACACATAGACAGAGACAGTCACCAACCTCAATTTTGCACTCATTTTTGAACCAGGATATTGGGGAAGCAGAGCAGGGCTTGAGAATAGGAAGTGGAGGAACGGTTGTTTCTAATATAGTGATTTTCCTTCTGGGTTTTCCTTTTAATCCTGAGGTGTTGAAAGGGCAGCTCTCTCTAAGACAATCTGATCTGTGGTCCATATTATAAATCATGCCCCTAACCTTATAAGCTGAAGGTCTGCAATGAAGATCTGTAATCAACACTGTAACCCATTCTTCTAACCACATCAATATAAGAAGAAACATTCCAGTATCCTTATGGTCAATTCTAGAAAACTTCCAAGACCTGATTTTTTCTTTCCTCAGAAAACTTAATATACAACAAAGCTACTGAAGATATTATTTATTTCAGGTCTAAAATTCTTAAACATAAATTTCCACTGATACATTTTTTTTTTTTTTTTGGTGTTTTCAAGACAAGGTCTCCCTGTAGCCCCAGCTGGCCTTGAACTCACAAAGATCCGCCTGCCTCTGCCTCCCAAGTGCTAGGATTAAAGGCGTGCGCCACCACGCCCAGCTTGATACTTTTAAATTGATAACTGTAGGATGCAAAATAATGAGAATATTGTAAATAATAAGGTTAATGATTGAGTTACTACCTCAAAATTTAAAATAATGAAAATTCTGCTTTTAAAAATTATATTTAGTGCACTCTGCAGACTTTGCTGGGAAACTCCCCTCCAGGATTCTTTCATGATAACCTGCTCTGAACACAGCTATGCAGGAGAAGCAGAAGTTATGCCCACACTGGACAGTCACTGGCTTCTGGAAGTAGTCCGTACAGGTGGGACAACTGATCACTTGCATGTCAGCCACCAGGGAGTCAAACTCCATTCAGCCTTGAGCAAAGGTGCTGAGCATGGACATGCTGCTTTTAGGAAGCCTTGGTTCTCTGGAGCACAAAACCCAGCAAGCGCGGCTATCCTCCCCTAGATTTGAAAACTGATCAGCTTTTAGTTTCACGGACTTGTTTTGTTGATGTCAGCCTCGAAATCACAGCCAGTGCTACAGATGGATCTTTCTCCAGCCTCTAGTGTTCCGTCTCCCATCCTACATTTCTCTGTGCTCACCCTCCCCTCCCTCTCTTCCTCTTTTATCTTATTTCCACTTTTTCCACATACTGTCTGATGTTTCCTTTCAGATGCAAGTTAGCTAAATATGAGCCTATATAATAAATTAATTATAACTTTTCATAACTTAATTAATAAAATTAAGTTATGAAAAAATAAGTTTAAGTTTACAGAAAATTGCAAGGAATGCAGAGGTCTTTATCTTTCAACTAGTTTCTCCTAATGTGAATATTTTAAAAAATCATTGTATGTTCATTACTAAAAAGAGCAAAATTTTCAACTAACCCTCTTATTATGAAGCATCTGTTTTACTAAATACATATTAAACTAGTTACCTAAGTATTTTTAAAAAGTTGTTAGTGGAGCCTGCAACCGGAAGTGAAGGCAATTTCTCCTTCGTCCCAGTTGCTACCCACCCCTTCGCACGCGCTCAGTGCTTAGCTCTTCTGTCAGAAACTAGTATTTTTTCCTTTGCTGTTTCTCAGTCCCCTCCCTTCCCTTTGTTTCACCTGTTCTGGGAGCACTCGTCCCGAGCCTCCTCCCCTTCTCCAGCTGCCGGCCCAGCTATGTAAGAGAACTACATCAACAATGAACTCTTGGACTACGAAGATGATGTCGAGATGGGCACCTGTGGGAGACGCGGCCGAAGCCTCTGCCTAGAAAGATGTGAAGGCCTCCTACGTCTCCATCCACAGCACTGGCTCTCGTGACTTCCTGCTCAAGCTAGAGTCGCTGCGAGCCCTTGTGGACTGCGGCTTTGAGCATCTGTCAGAAGTCCAGCATGAGTGCGTCCCTCAGGCCATCCTGGGCACGGACGTTCTGTGCCAGGCCAAGTCGGGCATGGGGAAGGAAGACAGCAGTGTTTGTCTTGGCCACACTGCAACAGCTGGAGCCAGCTACTGGGCAGGTGTTTGGACTGGTGATGTGTCACACTAGGGAGTTAGCTTTTCAGATCAGCAAGGAATATGACCGCTTCTCAAAATACATGCCGGATGTTAAGGTGGCGGTGTTTTTTGGTGGTCTGTCTTTCAAGAAGGATGAAGAGGTGCTGAAGAACTGCCCATATATCATCGTGGGGACTCCTGGCCTCATCCTAACCCTAGCTCGAAATAAAAGCCTAAACCTCAAACATTAAACATTTCATATTGGATGAATGTAACAATATGCTTAACCAGCTAGACATGTGTCCGGCTGTCCAATAAGGTTTTCACATGACCCCGCCTTGAGAAGCAGGTTATGATGTTCAGTGCTACCTTAAGCAAAGCCATCAGGCCAGTGTGCCGCAAGTTCATGCAAGATCCGATGGAGGTCTTCGTGGACGATGAGACCAAGTTGACACTGCATGAGTTGCAGCACTACTACATGAAACTGAAGGACAAGAAGAAGAACCCGAAGCTCTTTGACCTTCTTTATGTCCTTGAGTTCAACCAGGTGGTGATCTTTGTGAAATCCATGCAGTGCTGCATTGCCCTGGCCCAGCTCTTAGTGGAGCAGAACTTCCTAGGCATTGCCATCCACTGTGCCATGGCCCAGGAGGAGAGGCTTTCCCAGTATCAGTAGTTCAAAGGTTTCCAATAGCGAATTCTTGAGGCTACCAACCTGTTTAGCCGAGGTATGGACATTGAGCTCATGAACATGTCCTTCAATTATGACATGCCGGAGGACTCTGACACCTACCTCACCTAGTGGCCAGAGCAGGCCCGTTTGGCAACAAGGGCTTGGCCATCACATTTATGTCAGATGAGAATGATGCCAAGACCCTCGATGATTTGAAGTCAGGCAGGACAGATTTGAGGTCAACAACAGTGAGCTGCCTGATGAGATTGACATCTCCTCCTACACTGAGCAGATGCAGTAGAGAAATCAGCCATTCTGGAATGTGGCAATCTATGGCTTTAGAAGAGGTCATCTTGCTGGGGGTGAAGGACACACTACTGCTGCCTGCATGAGCAGCCCCCATCCTGCCCCCACTTCCTTTCACATTCCCATCACTCACACACATAACAATTTTTAAAAATTTAAGTAAAATAAAAGTCTACATTCCCAGCACCTGGAGACATGGAGATGGAAAGGTCTGGAGTCCAGTGTTTTCCTTGGATACATGAAGTTCCAGGCCAACCTGGCCTACATGAGACTGTCTCCTAAAAACAAAACAAAATAAAACAAAAAAAAAAGAACAGAGAAAAAAACCCTTTTAAATGTTAGGATAAATATCACAATCTTGCTATTTGAGGCAGGGCTGGCAGGAAGTGTATTCTTACTCTTTGAATTTTGGTGGTGGTCTCAAAGTTGTTTCTTCTTTAATAATTCATCAAAATGTACTCAAATTATTACTGCATCTTTCTGTATTTATTTGAGATTATTGCTTCCTGTATTTATGTGAGATTATTGGGGAAAAGGTTATTGCAAAACTAAACATTCCTAACAGAAAAAAAATTATATTTAAAGTAATCACTTTTACTAAGTATCTTGAACCATTTGTATGCAAAGCCATTATACCACCATTTTACTAACACATAGGCTGGCTTTTATATTTTATTTACACAACCAGACTAAATGTACAAAGCTGAAATCCAGAAAATCTTAAAGGAGGTGCCAGGAAAGTGTCATAAAATAGCTATGTATAAGAAAACAGACAGGCTGGGTGTGGTGGCACATGCCTTTAATCCCAGCACTCAGGAGGCAGAGGCAGACTGATCTCCGTGACTTTAAGGACATCTAGGTGTACACAGTGAGTTCTAGGCCAGCTGGGACTAAAGGGAGACCCTTTCTCAAAAAGATCAAAAGAGAGAAGAAAGAAAGAAAGAAAGAAAGAAAGAAAGAAAGAAAGAAAGAAAGAAAGAAAGAAAGAAAGAAAAAGAAAGAAAGAGCATGTATAGTAGGATTATAAAAATGGCAGCATGGTTCCAAATTTAGAAAACTTTTCATGTGATTTTATTCTATATTGGTAGTAATGCTAGATTATTATGACTATTGAGATGTCGTATTTTTTTTAAATACGACATCTCAATAGTCATAATATTTCAAAAGGATAACACCTTTTGAAATATAAAACAGTACCTAATAGTAAACTATTAGGTTACCAATTGTGCACCATGAAGAAAAGTTGTAAGGACTAATTCTTTGAGGGCTGGAGAGGTGACTCAGGGGTTAAGAGCACTGGCTGCTCTTGCAGAGGACCTGCCTGGGTTCAGTTTTAAGAACCTACATAGTGGCTAACAACCATCCATAACTCTAGCTTCAGATTATGTGATCCCTTCTTCTGGTTGCTTGGGGCATTGCAGAACACAGGCACACATACATGCAGACAAAACACTCATACACACAAAATTTAAAATTTAAATAAATAAATAAATAAATAAATAAATAAATAAATAATTTTGTGCTGGGTGTGGTGGTGCCAGGACCTGGGAGGCAGAGGCAGGCAGATCTCTGTGAGTTCAAGGCCAGCTTGGTCTACTAATTCTTGAAACAACTGGAGAACTAAAATGTGACAGTGGAATATGATCATATATGTCAACGACTGAAAGAGCAGGACCAATCTAATTTCAGAAAAAATAAACATAGTCATAGGATATTTGACTCCATATATAGCAAAACATGAGTAACAAAAATATGAATGTCCTGGAAAGGGAAGTGACTCTAAATTTGATTGAGAAATGACGCATGATGTATGGAAAAAATTTAATAACAATAAAAAAATAAATTAAAAAATGTGAATGTCCATGCAGGTACTGTATGAGGCAGTGTTGAGGGGGAAGCTGAAGAGTCTTTTTACCCAACACTATTGTGTCATACACATCAATGGTGATTGTCTGCCAAAACATAACTTTCTGTTTTCAATTTCAAGACATGAAAAAAATCACCTAAGCTGGACATAGTGGCATATGCCTTTTTTAAAAAATTTTATTGCTATTACACTTTTTCAGTAAGTCATACATCATTTCTCAATTGAATCTAGAGTCACTTCCCTTTCCATACCCCCCACCCCACCCAAGTCTCTGCACTCTGCCATACATGTCCTGCATCTTTTTTAGAGTCTTCCCAGAGTTTTTTTTACATTCTTTTGTTGTTGTTCTCTCCAACTTGTATTGCATATATAACTATATATAGTTATATATAGTTATATACAGTTATATACAGTTATATACAGTTATATACAGTTATATACAGTTATATACAGTTATATACAGTTATATATAGTTATATACAGTTATATACAGTTATATATAGTTATATACAGTTATATACAGTTATATATAGTTATATATAGTTATATATAGTTATATATACTGTGTCCAGTCTATAAAGAGGAAAGTCTGTTCATGCTTCAGAAAAGGAAGCCTGGTCTAGCAAGACCTGATTTTTGTCCTCAAGTGGCACACGCCTTTTATCTCAGGACTCAGGAGACAGAGGCAGGCCGATCTCTGTGAGTTCAAGGCCTCACTGGTCTACATAGTGAGTTAGTTCCAGGCCAGCTGGGGCTACAGCTGAGATCCTGTCTCAAAAAAAGAAAAAAAAAATACCTAAAAGCTTAAATTTAGCATATAACAAAGATGCACATACATTCTTTATCATTCTCTAAATTTATCCTGAGTTTATAATAGTCTAGTGCATGTTAATATTATTATGTCATATACTTAAAGTTAGACCCATTATCTTAGTTAACATGTTTGTAACCATTTAAAAATATTTCCTAACAAGTAAGACTACATTACATGGAGTAAAACAAAAGAAAAATGTTTAAATATAAATAGTGGCACCAGAATTTGAAGCTGACAGGTTAATACTCTCATCAACATTTTGTAGATTTCCATATGCTATTTCCATGTATAAGAAAAGGCATGTGGCCAGGCGTGGTGGCGCACGCCTTTAATCCTAGCACTTGGGAGGTAGAGGCAGGCGGATCTTTGTGAGTTTAAGGCCAACCTGGTCTACAGAGTGAGTTCCAGGGCAGCTGGAGCCATAGGGAGACCCTGTCTCTAAAAGACAAAAAAAAAAAAGAAAGAAAGAAAGAAAGAAAGAAAGAGAAGAGAAGAGAAGAGAAGAGAAGAGAAAAGAAAAGAAAAGAAAAGAAAAGAAAAGAAAAGAAAAGAAAGAAAAGAAAAGAAAAGAAAAGAAAAGGCATGTGCAGTCCTCAATTTGGACCACATACTCAAAGAGATAACTCTGATTCCTTTGCTGCTCACACAGATCATTAATCTACCTAATCATCATATATTTATGTCCTCATTATTAGAGGGCACAAACTTAAAATAGATTTAAACAGATCTATTTCCTTGAATCCTACACACTTAAAAAGCAAGCACACTTTACCATATCAGGATATAATTTTAATGTTTTCCACTGTATTTAAGGCCTTGTTTGGTGTGGGGCTTATATTAGAACATGAAGCTGTTTTATTTTGGTTTTTTTTTTTTTTAATAACTGAAAAAAAAAGTCTTGACTAGTAACTATGTTTCCTTATCCCTAGGTGTTGGTGATTGCCTGCTGGGAAGAACCACAATAAGATTTCGTGTTTATAATATATAAAGATTTGCCAATTTTCCTTTCCTTCACCTTGATTAATTTTTCTTTGTAGAACTTTGCACTCCCTGATATTTTATAAGAAGTTCATACCCTGTATCCAAAACCCTTAGGACCAATTGTGTTTTAGAGTTCAATTTTTAGGAGTTTTATAGAACTTCATAAATAGTTCCATTCGGGGGCTGGAGAGATGGCTCAGTGGTTAAGAGCACTGGCTGCTTTTGCAGAGGACTGGGGTTGGGTTCTTAGTACTTAAACATTGAAGCTCACAACTGCCTTGAACTTCAATTCCAGAGGATCCTATGCCCTCTTCTGGCCTCCACAGACATTGCATGCACATGGTGCACTTACACACATTCATGCAAAACAAACAACAAAATTAATTTTTTGGTCCTTTTGTAACAGGGTCTTCCTGTAGCCCCAGCTGGCCTGGAAATTGCTATGTAGACTAGGCTGGCCTTGAATTCTCAGAAATCTACTTGCCTCTGCCTCCTGAGTGCTGGAATTAAAGGAGTCCACCACCATGCCTGGCAATAAAATTAATTAAAAAAAAATTTTTTTTTAATTTATTTCGGTATGTGTATGAATGTACTGTCTGCATGTAGGTTTGTGCACCCATGTCGTGCAACGCCGCGGAGGTCAGAGAGGGTGTCAGATTCCCCTGGAACTGGAGTTCTCCTGGAATTGGAGTTTCAGATGGTTCTCGGCCGCCATGTGGGTGCTGGGGATCGAACCCGGGTCCTCTGTAAGAGTGGTCGGCGCTCTTAACCGCTAGGCCATCTCTCCAGCCCCAAAATTAATTTTTATAAGATTTTTAAATCATTAAAAAAATACTTATGTCTGGATCTATAACAGTTGTCTATGGCCAAATATAATAATTAGCACAGTACATTGAAATTACTAACAGGCATAAAGACTACAAATAGCTTCACCCCTTTTTAGGTCAGATTTCAGTGCTAGATGAATTCATGTCAGGTCAGTTTTGCTATCAAATAAGAAATGCCTTTCATTTTGAAGAACTTTTGAGTTTCATAAATAGACATAAGAGACTGTGGACATATAAATACTTTCTCTTTGTCTGTTTTCTGTTCATCTATCCAGCATAGATTGAAAGACTGTGTACATGTGAATATTTGTCCATCTTCTTCACTGTGACTCCCAAATCTAGAATGAGGGAAGAACAAAGTCTCAGTAAGTGAATAAATCAATGAATGACATCTGATATCAGAGTGCTCCTTAATAGGGAACTTCATATTTTATGCCAAGTTCTTTCTTAAGAACCTTAAAAATAATAACATCCAGGGCTGGAGAGATGGCTCAGCAGTTAAGAACACTGGCTTGCAGAGGACCTGGCTTCAATTCCCAGCACCCACATGCTGGATAAAACTGTCTACAACTCCAGTTCCAGGGGATCCAATGCCCTCTTCTGACCTCTAAAGGCATAAGTACAGTCGTACTTACACACATACAAGAAATATACTCATACACATAAAATAAAAATAATAAATAAAATATTTTAAAGTTATTAATAATAACATCCAAGCTGGGAGTGATAGCACACTTGATTAATCCCAGCACTCAAGAGGCAGAGGCAGGCAGATCTCTGTGACATTGAAGCCAACCTGATCTACATAGAGAGGTCCAGGCCAGCTGGGGCTGCAGGGAAACCTTGTCTTAAAAAGACTGGAAAAAAAAAGTTGTTTTTCAGTTTTGTCATTAGTTCATGACCTGCATGAACTAATGACAAAACTGAAAAACAAAACAAATGAAACCACCTATGGGGAAAGAAAGAAAGGCAATAAGTAAAAGCAACACCATAATAAGATATGTAATTAAGCAGATCCTGTGAGATAGATGGGCAGAAGAGATGATTAACTGAAACTATTAGAAACAACAGAAGCAATGAAGAACCAATGCCTGAACCTACAGGATTCAGAGTCTGAGACTCAGTGACAGTGACATACGCCATGAATCCTTACAGTTTCCAGTCATTGCAGTTAGTATTTAACTCTGTCCCTTGCAACTTGAAATCATAAAACTTCTATAAGCCTCCATTCTTCATGTACCTGGGTGTCTCCAGCCTGCAGCACATGGGACACATGCATTCCAAGACTGCAATGAATGTGGCCCAACATTTGTAGCTGACATCATGTTGTAATGTCAAAAGATTGTTAAGTTGGGGGATGCAGAGATGGCTCAGTGGTTAGGAGCACTGGCTGTTGTTGCAGAGAACCAGGGTTTGATTCCTGGCATGCACATGGTGGCTAGCAACCATCCATAACTCCAGTTCTAGAGGAATTTGAGGCTCTCTTCTGACCTCTATGAGCCTTTCATGCAATGGGTACACTTACATACATGCAATCATACATATAAAATAAAAATAATAAATCAATTTTGTAAAAGATTGTTAAGAAGATTGAAAAGATAACATCAAATTTTCCATTTAACTAAAATAATTGTGTATGGGAGCAATTCATAAACATTAGTTTAGGCATAAATTATTTAGAAGGATTATAAGAACTGAGATTAGAGGCCAGGTGTGGTGGCACACACCTTTAATCCCAGCACTCAGGAGGCAGAGGCAGGTGGATTTCTGTGAATTCAAGGCCAGCCTGGACTACATAGTGAGTTCCAGGACAGCTGGAGCTACAAGGAGACCTTGTCTCAAGAACACACACACAAAAAAAGAACTCAGATTAGTGGATATCATGCCACAATTTAGTTTTTTCATGTGATTGGTTTTTGTTTGTTTGTTTGTTTGTTTGTTTATTGAAACATGGTCTCCCTGTACCCTTGGCTGACCTGGAACTTACTATGTAGACCACCACGCTGGCCTAGAACACACAAGATCTGCCTGCCTCTGCCTCCTGAGTGCTGAATTAAAGGTGTGCCCTACCTTGCTTGGAGATTTTGCTTTTTTTATTTATTATTTTTTATGTGTATGAGTGTACTGTCTGCATGTAGATTGGTGCACCGGTGTCGTGCACTGCTACTGATGTCAAAAGAGGGTGTCAGATTCCCCTGGAACTGGAGTTAAAGATGGTTCTTAACCACCATGTGGGTGCTGGGAATCAAACCCAGGTCCTCTGCAAGAGCAGTCTGAGCTCTTACCCGCTGAGCCATGTCTCCAGCCCCAAGATTTTGCTTTTTAAAAAAAAACAGGTTATTGCTATGTAGACCAGGATGGCCTAAAACTCATGATCACTCTGCTTCGACCTCCCAAGTTTTGGGATTATAGGCATATGCCACCCTTCCTAGCCCTAAAGATTTTGTTGTTTCTTTTGTTTTATGTTTCTCTCTCTCTCTCTCTCTCTCTCTCTCTCTCTCTCTCTCTCTCTCTCTCGGCAAAAGCGCATGCCATGGCACACATGTGGAAGTCAGAGGACGTCCCACAGAGTCAGTTTTCTCCTCCTAGCATATAGGCTCCATGGATCAAACCCAGACCATCAGGCTTGAGGGCTAGTGCCTTTACCCACTGACCCAGCCCTGGCTCTAAGTTTTTGATTTAAGACTGAAGGATTTGCCTTTCTAAGGTGAAGTCACCTGTATTACTACATTAGGATTCTTCAGAGAACCAGAACTAATAGAATATATGGGGGTGTGCTCACATGATTGAGGATGCTGAGAAATCTGAAGGTCTATATTCTGAGGATGTCAAAACCAAAAAGATGGATGGTATAAGTTCTAGTTCAAGAAAGAAGACCAATGACCCAAAACAAAGACCATCAGGCAGAGAGAACAGCTTCTCCTTGCCATTCAGTCCTCTAACCAATCAGAAGAGACCAACCCACGTTGAGAGGACAACCTGCTGTTCTCAGGTCAGTCTGATTAAAGTGTTAGTTTCATCCAGTAAAGCCCTCACAGAAATACTAGGAAAAATGTTTAACCAAGTATCTGGGTACCTCCTAGGCCAGTCAATTTGACACAATTGTTGTTGCTGTTCCTGGCACCAAACCACTGGCCTCCTACATAGTATTTATTTTACAAGGTGTATGTGAGCCTCTACTCAAATCCCAATGCCCTCTACACATGATTTGAATTTATCTGTCTGTGAAGACATGCTCCCATCCACCTTGCTAGTCACTTGATTTTTATTTTTTTATTTTAATTAAAAAAAATTGGTCTTTTTTTGAGACAGGGTCTCCCTGTAGCTCCAGCTGTCCTATGTCTCTATGTCTCTATGTAGACCAGGCTGGCCTTGAACTCACAAAGATCCACCTGCCTCTGCCTCCCAAGTGCTAGGATTAAAGGCGTGCGCCACCACCCCCGGCTTAAATTTATTTTTTATGTACATGAATGTACTGTCTGCATGTAGGTTTGTGTATCCGTGTTGTGCAGTGCCACAGAGGTCAGAAGAGGGCGTTGGATTCCCCTGGAACTGGACTAGAGTTAAAGACGGTTCTCAGCCGCCATGTGGGTGCTGGGGATCGAACCCGGGTCCTCTGCAAGAGCAGTCAGTGCTCTTAACTGCTAGGCTATCTCTCCTGCCCCATCACTTGATTTTTTTTTTTACTTTTTTTTTTTAATTTTATTTATTTCTGTATGTGTATGAATATACTGTCTGCATGCAAGTTTGTGCACCCGTGTCGTGCAATGCCGCGGAGGTCAGAAGAGGATGTTGGACTCCCCTGGAACTGGAGTTCTCCTGGAATTGGAGTTTCAGACGGTTCTCGGCCGCCATGCGGGTGCTGGGGATCTAACCCGGGTCCTCTGTAAGAGCGGTCGGCGCTCTTAACCGCTAGGCCATCTCTCCAGCCCCCGTCACTTGATTTTTAAATCAAAATGCAGATCTCCTTGGGAAAAATAAAAGAATCATTTCCCACTGTGAAGCTAGCAATCATAAACCTAACTTTTTTCAATTAGGTGAAACTCTTGTTTAATATTTTCTTAAAAAAATATTTTCTTGGGCTGGAGAGATAGCCTAGCGGTTAAGAACACCGACTGCTCTTGCAGAGGACCTGGGTTCGATCCCCAGCGCCCACATGGCGGCTAAGAAC
The DNA here is from genome assembly GCA_009823505.1 of Rhizomys pruinosus. Classification (NCBI taxonomy): domain Eukaryota; kingdom Metazoa; phylum Chordata; class Mammalia; order Rodentia; family Spalacidae; genus Rhizomys; species Rhizomys pruinosus. The sequence goes on along the minus strand of VZQC01013072.1, from coordinate 1,797,753 downwards.
CGTCTGCAACTCCAATTCCAGGAGAACTCCAGTTCCAGGGGAATCCGAGACCCTCTTCTGAACTCCGCGGCATTGCACGACACGGGTGCTCAGACCTACATGCAGACAGTACACTTATACACATACAAAAAAAAAAATATTTTCTTACATATACTCAGAAGCAGAACTCAAGGAAGAGAAATTTCAGTATTGTTTCCTTTTGACAGATACTTATTTTCTGGTGGGCAAAATCTTTAATGTCAAATGACATGGGACAGCCAATCTAAGTCCAGCTAAATGTAATGCTCTAACAAGGTTGCTCAGCTTCCTGGAAGCAAGCCTTTATGCAACAAAAACTTCACAGAATAATTTTGACTGCTCTTGCCAGTGCAAAATAGAAGCGACACAGCTTGCCAGTTCTTAATGATCCAATCAAAATTATTAGAAAAAAAATATCAAATATGATACATTAAAAAAATCTCAGAAAACTTATAACTGCCAAATAAACAGAATGACTTTTTGATGAATAATTATACTTCAAAGGAAGTTAAATGCCATTATTCACTTGCAAAGACAAGAAAATAGGTGTAAATCACTGTAAGTGCTTTGTAATTTGGTGGGAAACATCTTAGAAAAACATTTTATTACCAAATGACACCTAGGCAAAGCTACACAGCAATCTTTCCTCTAGAAGGAAAACTGTGGCAACACAGAGAGCCTGGAGTAGTATTCTCGGTGATTAATCCATGCTGATTAATTATAACAGCACATGTGAGTGTGACAAAGCATATAAAAAACCCTCAAAGTGCACATCTGGGTCACCTGATGCTCTTCTAAAAATGAACAATGAATCCCTGGAGACTGAGTTATGCATGGTACCTTAGCCAGGGAGGAAAGAAAAGATGGAAAAGGAAAGATTAAAAGGCTGACAGCAGGGTTTTTTTCTTCTTCTTTTCTTGAAGCCGATTTATTTTTCTTTGAGCTAGCACTGCTCTGCCTCGAGGCTGGTGTAAAACAGCTATGCCAGGAAGCCACATTCATCACACCAAGGAAAAGCACCACGGAGGTGACAGCATGATGAATACCTTTACTCAGGACCCAGAGTAGAGTGCTCAGAAACAAGGATAAGGATTTATTTATCTCTTAGAAGCGTGAGATCTATCCCAAGTAATAGTCATAGCAAAGTTTTCTTCCAAATACTCAATCTATTCATCGTTTTTAAGACACTAAGTATATTAATTACAGGATGCTTATCGTATTCTAAAATGGCTGATAGAGTTGTTCAGTGATCCAGGACACACATGCAAGTTATTTGTTATGGTGATTACTTGCTTTGCAGAGTCCATGCCCTTGACCCAGCCCCATAGATCAATGTCAGGCCATGGGAGATCACCAGCAAGGGACAATGTGAACCTTCCCCTTCAAGGTTAGGTTTCAGAAGCTAATCGTTGGTCCTAGATTCTAGACTCAGACCCGTCTAGCTTTGAATTTTATCTCCCGAAACAAAGTTATGTGACCTTCAGTGACTTAACCTTTTGGAACCTCAATTTCCTCACATGTAAAATGAAGCTAATTATAATCTATATCTCAAAGGATATTTGTAAGGTGAATGTGAGATACAATATATTAAACTAATTATGTATGCCACATAGTAAAGTGTTCCAGAAATGTTAGTTACCATTACTGCATTTTATTTTTATAATAGAGCTTCCCAAAATGATTTTCTTTTTTTAATATTTTTTAAATTTTATTTATGTGTATGAATGTACTGTCTGCATGTAGGTTTGTGCACCCGTGTGCAATGCCGCGGAGGTCAGAAGAGGGTGTCAGATTCCCCTGGAACTGGAGTTCTCCTAGAATTGGAGTGACAGACGGTTCTCAGCTGCCATGTGGGTGCTGGGGGTCGAACCTGTGTCCTCTGCAAGAGCAGTCGGTGCTCTCAACCGCTAGGCCATCTCTCCAGCCCCCCAAAATGATTTTCAATGAAATGATCTGTCAGATTACTTTGTATTCTACTCATTTCTTCTGTTCAACATTTGAACTAGTATCTGTAGGATTCTAAATGTTCTCAACAATAAACTATTTTAGAAGACTTGTATAATACTGTTCTTGTCTGTTAAGATTTATTTATTTATTTATTTATTTGTTTATTTTGGTCTTTTTGAGACAGAATTCCCCTGCAGCCCAAGCTAGCTTCAAACTTGCTATGCAGACCAGTCTGGCCTTGAACTCCCAGAGATCCGCCTCCCTCTAGAGTCCTGGAACTAAAGGCATGTGCCACCACACCTGGCAAGTTTTACATTTTTTTAAAATCTTCTCTCTCTTTTTTTTTTTTTTTTTTTTTTNCAGGCGGATCTCTGTGAGTTCAAGGCCAGCCTGATCTACAGAGTGAGCTCCAGGCCAGCTGGGACTAAAAGGGAGACCCTGTCTCAAAATAATAATAATAATAATAATAATAATAATAATAATATAAAAACATTTTAAAGATAGTGTAGAAGTCCAGTTAGTAGACCAATGTATGTGAAAAAAATGCCCTGCCATACAGGAAAAGATGGATAATAAGATACTTACACATATTTTGAAGTTAGTAAGATACTTGATAGATGAATATGTAATTTCCCTCTATCCTTTAAATGGAGTTTTAAAGGTTTAATACCAGACCGGGCATGGTGATGCACACCTTTAATCCCAACTCTCAAGAGACAGAGGCAGGTGGATCTCTATGAGTTCAAAGCCAGCCTGGTCTACATAGCAATTTCCAGGCCAGCTGGGACTAAAGGGAGACCCTGTCTCAAAAACACCGCCCCGCAAAAGGTTTAATACCATTGTTAGCCCATCTGAATTAGGCAAAAGGGTTTCCATGGCATTAAAAATACTGCTAAATTATTATCGGAGTAACGTGGGCCAATTGTCATTTTAGTTAGGGGGAGTAAATTCAAAATATCTACATTATGATAAAGTTTAGCAATATAATGAAAATCTCTGTGAGTAGATTTTAGGTGTTCTTACCACACACACACACACACACACACACACACAGTATGTTAGAGAATACACATTTTATTAGCTTTTTTTAGCCAGTCCATAGTGTACACATACATTGAGACATGATATTACTTACCATAATCCAATTTTTACTTATCAGTTTAAAGGAAACAGCCAGGCATGGTGCTGCATACCTTTAATCCCAGCAGGAGGCAGAGGAAGGCAGATCTCTGTGAATTCAGGGCCAGCCTGGTCTACAGAGTGAGCTCCAGGCCAGCTGGGTCTAAAGGGAGATTTTTGTCTCAAAAATATAAATATATATATTTATATTAATTAATTTAACTTATATTAATTAATGAAGCCTGACCTGGTGGCACATGACTTTAATCCCAGCACTTGGGAGGCAGAAGCAGGTGGTCTCTGTGAGTTCAAGGCCAGCCTGATCTACAGAGTGAGCTCCAGGCCAGCTGGGACTAAAAGGGAGACCCTGTCTCAAAATAATAATAATAATAATAATAATAATAATAATAATAATATAAAAACATTTTAAAGATAGTGTAGAAGTCCAGTTAGTAGACCAATGTATGTGAAAAAAATGCCCTGCCATACAGGAAAAGATGGATAATAAGATACTTACACATATTTTGAAGTTAGTAAGATACTTGATAGATGAATATGTAATTTCCCTCTATCCTTTAAATGGAGTTTTAAAGGTTTAATACCAGACCGGGCATGGTGATGCACACCTTTAATCCCAACTCTCAAGAGACAGAGGCAGGTGGATCTCTATGAGTTCAAAGCCAGCCTGGTCTACATAGCAATTTCCAGGCCAGCTGGGACTAAAGGGAGACCCTGTCTCAAAAACACCGCCCCGCAAAAGGTTTAATACCATTGTTAGCCCATCTGAATTAGGCAAAAGGGTTTCCATGGCATTAAAAATACTGCTAAATTATTATCGGAGTAACGTGGGCCAATTGTCATTTTAGTTAGGGGGAGTAAATTCAAAATATCTACATTATGATAAAGTTTAGCAATATAATGAAAATCTCTGTGAGTAGATTTTAGGTGTTCTTACCACACACACACACACACACACACACACACAGTATGTTAGAGAATACACATTTTATTAGCTTTTTTTAGCCAGTCCATAGTGTACACATACATTGAGACATGATATTACTTACCATAATCCAATTTTTACTTATCAGTTTAAAGGAAACAGCCAGGCATGGTGCTGCATACCTTTAATCCCAGCAGGAGGCAGAGGAAGGCAGATCTCTGTGAATTCAGGGCCAGCCTGGTCTACAGAGTGAGCTCCAGGCCAGCTGGGTCTAAAGGGAGATTTTTGTCTCAAAAATATAAATATATATATTTATATTAATTAATTTAACTTATATTAATTAATGAAGCCTGACCTGGTGGCACATGACTTTAATCCCAGCACTTGGGAGGCAGAAGCAGGTGGTCTCTGTGAGTTCAAGGCCAGCTTGGTCTACATAGCAAGTTCCAGACCAGCTGGGACTACAAGGAGACCTGGTCTCAAAAGACCAAAAACATTATTAATGAACTATTCTCTATTTGTTTAACTTTTGTATACTTACAGCTGAGATTCGAACCTGGGTCCTCTGCAAGAGCAACCAGTGCTCTTAACCACTGAGCAATCTTTCAAGTCCCTGGAACTATATTTTTAAAGTTTACCACTCCTAAGTACTTAAGAGAAAGAGCTAGTTAGGAAAATCAAAAAGGAAATTAGAAGAATGTGGGAAATCCAGGATGACTATGACCGTCAGCTGCAATGTTTACATACTGTAAGTTATGGAAACACAAGTAAATGCAAAGTAAAACCAATGATAGTGATTTTTGAGCAAACAAAAAGGAATAACGTTTAAGAACTCTAACTAGACAAGAATAAGAAGTTGCTTATGATTTTCCAACTTTATAAAACTGAAATTCCATAGAGTTCATGTTCACCTTTTAGAAACCCATAGGATCACATGGTATGGACAGAAATATCTTTACAGATAAAATAAGCCGTCTAGTGTAAAAGTACACAGAAGAAGCATTTCCGACTCTTTTGCTATATCTACAGTTATTTTGCATTTATCACACTTTTGTGTTAGTGAAAATATATTCCGGAGGCTGCAATAACGCTGAAAAAAAGATCTCATGCACCTTTTCCTTTGGGAATTCCACTAATGCTTTCTTTGTTTAAGACATCTATAGTAAAGTATTCTGACCAGGAATACCACAGCCCAAGTGCTGTCAATCAAACAAAACATTTGTGAAGGAAATCCCTTAATTCCCCCAAACACATTAAGAAAAACACAATGAAAATGGATCACGTTCAATGTCAGAAGTTAATGGAGATGTGTGGATGGTGGTAAACTTGTATTACAAAAAATGTAAAAATTCCATAGGAGCCCAGATTTTCCACTCAAACTTAAAGTTGTCCCTAAGTTTACATATGAATCTATCATATTTCTTCAATGCTATTCTCATCTTTTCTCCTCCCTGAAGACAACTGATAATGAACTATTAACTTCTTTTTTTTTTTTTTTGTCTTTTCGAGACAGGGTCTCCCTGTAGCCCCAGCTGTCCTGGAACTCACTCTGTAGACCAGGTTGGCCTTGAACTCACAAAGATCCGCCTGCCTCTGCCTCCCAAGTGCTAGGATTAAAGGCGTGCGCCACCGCGCCCGGCTCTAAGGCAATTATAGAGGCACTGATAAAATTTTAATAATTCTATTTTAAATTTGTTTATTATTTTTCTTTTATGTGTATTAGTGTATTCCTTGCATGTGTGTAAGTGTACCCCTGTCGTGGACTGCCCATGGAGATCAGAAGAAGGCTTCGGATCCCTTGAAACTAGAGTTATAGACAATTGTTAGCTACCATGTGAATACTAGGAATCGAACACAGGTCTTTTGCAAGAGCAGCCAATGCTCTTAACCCCTGAGCACCTCTGCAGCCCTAGTAATTCTATTCAAAGATTGATTCATTCATACATAAGAAGATGATGGTGTTCATACTCCATCTGGGGCCACAGTTTGTGTTAGTTCATGTGACATGAGACACTGAATTTTCACTGCTCTATCATGTAACTGTTTTGTTTTGTTTTGGTTTGGTTTTTTTGGTCTTTTTGAGATAGGGTCTCCCTTTAGTCCCAGCTGGCCTGGAGCTCGCTATGTAGACCAGGCTGGCCTTGAACTCACTGAGATCTGCCTGCCTCAGCCTCCTGAGTGCTGGGATTAAAGGTGTGCACCACCATGCCCTGGTTGTCATGTACACTTTTGACCAGGGTAAAATAGCCAAGGAAACTCGGTGTAGAAATCAGAAAGAATTAATAACTCAAACACATGAGAATCTACTTTACATATTTAAATAATGGCTATATATTAATGATTATAAGATGTATAAATTTGTCTGTACCTCCTTTAGGGATAGATTAAAAAGGTATTTGGAAGTTACCAATCAACTTTTAGCAAAATAAAAAGACACTTTGTCTTTGACAGATTTTAAATGATCAATTAGAGCCAGGCCTGGTGGTTCATGCCTTTAATTCCAGCACTCAGGAGGCAGAGGCAGGCAGATCTCTGTGAGTTCAAGGCCAGCCTGGTCTACACAGCAAGCTCCAGGCCAGCTGGGACTAAAGGGAGACCCTGTCTCAAATTAAATAAAAGACCAATTAGTATATTATCAGTTCATATTATCTTATCTAATGTTATCAATTAATGGTTATCAATTCATAGAGCAATAAAAATAATAGTCAATTCATTAATATGTTAATAGTCAGTTCATTAATATGTTAATTGCTAGTGCACAATTTTCCACTAGATTTTTTTATTCGTTCCTTCAATGAATAATTTCATGTTCAAATGTAAACCTTCTGTTGCATATTATGCTGTTATGACTAGTTATTACAATAATTTGTTCTTTATGTTCAGGCCATGTGTACTTTGCACATTCACAAATGCAACTGAAAGATGAAATACAAAATATTAAAATAAGCAACTATGTATGTCACTGAGTGCCAGCCTGCCCTTCTGTCACAGGCTTTTCTTCTAGAAGTTCCTGTCATTGTAAGCCTGGTACCTAAATTACTTCTCAAATCTGTGGCATCTCAGGTTTATTTTCTTTTCCTGCTGTTTATTTTGGCTTCCTGTGACTGCATAAGTGCCCTCTCATTTATTCTCTACAGATGTCTTCCTTTTTTAGAGTTATTTCTTTAACACAGGTGAACTGGTGGTTGCCTGTTTGTTAGTCTTGTTTTACAAATAAATATCAGGTAAGAACAACAGAACATGCTAACAAATGTAGCAATGAAGGAGCTATTGGGGATGGAGAGTACTGATGCCAATGAAATAGAAAAGGCAGATCACGATCACCTCCTTGCCATAAATCTTTGGCTGGAACTTACTATTGTAGAAGGGGCACCATCAGTCTGTAAACTTTTTCAAAACATATCCTAATTTCTATTTCCATCCTTGTGATCTGCAATGGATCAATCATGGAAGTAGACCATTTGACATCCTGTCTGCTTTATTCTCTGACTATTTGCAGATGTCTAGTTTCAGTAAGTGCACATGTTCTCTGTTAGATATTTTGTATTAAAACTTCGCTGTCCTCAGATTTTTCTTTTGTGACCTTGTACAAAGTATATAGACCATCTACAATCTCTCCTGTCTTCTTTGACTACCTCAAACTATCCTTAGAATGCTCCTGATATCAGTCTGAGTGCTAGCAGGAGGGGGAAAGTCTGCTAAACTGGATAACTGAGCAGGGTTTAGTACAAGAACTTGCTTACAAAAAATAGTGAGCAAGGTTTGGAGAAACAGCAGAAGATATCACTGAATTCAAAGACAAACAGCAGAAGGATGTTCCTACATATGAAGAGAGTAACCTTCAGGAGTCATAGAGTCGGGTTAAACCAGCAAGAAACTTGGTTGACTAAGCACCCTGGCTTCACGCTCTCCTCACTGGGACCTCTCATTCATTGGCAGAACACAAGAGATGTCCATGAGCACACTCTATTCAAGTCAGTCTCCATCTCTCCATGCAAATATGGAGAGTGGTAAGAATGGGTTTCAAGAAGCAAATAAAAAATGCAAGGTGGCTGGGCATGGTAGCACATGCCTTTAATTCCAGCACTCAGGAGGCAAAGGCAGGCAGATCTCTGTGAGTGGCAGGGTGGCCTGGTCTAATGAGTCAAAGGCCATTTGAGGCTATGTAGTGAGACCCTGTCTCAAAAAAAAAAAAAAAAAAAAAGCACAAAGACACACCCAAGCTGAACCTGGGGATTTTGCTCATTTTATTGCTTTGTTTTGTTTTGTTTGTTTTTTGTTTTGTTTTTGTTTTTTGTTTTTTGTTTTTTGAGACAAGGTCTCCCTGTAGCCACAGCTAGCCTGGACCTAACTATGTAGATGAGGCTAGCCTCAATCTCACAGAGATCTACCTACTTCTGCCTCCAGTGTGCTAGGCATGTGATACCATGCCAGGCTGAAGCTGAAGTTTTTTATTTTGTAAATTTTTTATTGAATCTTTGAGTATTTTAAACATAAATCAATCTTCATAATAATTATACCCCCTTCCTCACTAGCACCCTCCTATAGCCACCCCCGAAATCATACATTCTATCATTTGTGTTAAAGCCTATCATGTCAAGTTAGGGTCCCCAGGTGTTCATCAGTGCAACTTCATGTACTGGAGTCTAGTCAGCCTATGTAGACTCCTTCCCTTTAAAAAGATGGCCTAGCAGTTAAGAGCACCGACCCCTCTTACAGAGGACCCAGGTTCGATCCCCAGCACCCACATGGCGGCTGAGAACCGTCTGAAGCTCCAATTCCAGGAGAACTCCAGTTCCAGGGGAATCCGAGACCCTCTTCTGACCTCCGTGGCATTGCACGACACAGGTGCACAGACTTGCATGCAGACAGTACATTCATACACATACATAAATAAATAAAATTAATAATAAAAAAAATTTTAAAAGATCAGTTCTTCCTCACCCAGCAGTAATCAGCTGCAAATTCTTCAACTAAGATTGGGGTCTGCTGCCCATTTTCACAACTCTGTGCTGGGGTTTGTCTAGTTGGGCTTGCATAGCTCTTGTGCATGCTGACATCATTGCTGGAGGTTTGTATGAGCAAGACCCCAGGAGCCTGTAGGACTTGATTTTCATGTGCTCATGCACCTCCTTGCTGATTCTTATAATTTCTGTCCTCTCTTCTGAACTGGTCCCTGAGTCCTGGGTTGGTGAAGTTTAATATGGGAGTCCTGTCCAAGGATCCACACTCTACAGAATCTTACTTCCTACACTTTTGCCATTTGTGACCTTTTGTGTTCCTAGCCCTTAATTTAATGAGAAATGAGAAATCCATTAGTGTCTTCTTTACCCCTTGTTCTATGTCACATCAACCTTAGGTGTAGAGGTTGCATTGTAGATGTGTCACTTGGGCTTGCAAAATTTACAAACATCTGTGTGTGACCAGTTGTGGTACTCTTTAATAATCTGTCAATGGAGGAAAGACAGCATCTTCAGCAAATGGTGTTGGCAAAACTGGATCACCACCTGTAGAACAATAAAACTAAACCCCTTCCTCTTGCCCTGTACAAAAATCAACTCCAAATGGATCAAAGATCTCAGTGTGAAACCTGAAACTCTGAAGATGATAGAAGAAAAGGTCACCAGCAACCTACAAGACATAGGCCTAGGAGAAGACTTCCTAAATCAGACAGCTGCTGCATGGGAAGCGAGGTCGACAATTGACAAGTGGGACTTCATTAAACTCAAAAGCTTCTGTACAGTGAAAGAAACAATCAGTGAAGTGAAGAAAAAACCCACAGAGTGGGAGGAAACCTTCACTGCAGATACATCTAATAGAGCATTGACTTCCAGAGTACATAAACTACTCAAAAAACAAAGAAGAAAACAAATAAATCAATCAAAAGATGGAGTAAAGAGCTGAACTTCACAAATAAGGAAATAAAGATGGCTGAGAAACATCTTAAAAATGTTCAACAGCATTAATAAGTAAGGAAATGCAAATTAAAACCACTTTAAGATATCATCTCACTCTGATAAGACTGGCTAGGATCAAGAAAATAAATGATACTAAATGCTGGAGAGGTTGTGGGGAAAGGGGAACACACATCCACTGCTGGTGGGAATGTACTCATACAACCACTATAGAAAGCAGTGTGGAGAACCCTTGGAAGACTTGGAATGAACTTGCCACCTGACCCAGCCATACCACTCCTGGGTATGTACCCACAAGACTCATCCTACCACAGAGATACATGCACAGCCATGTTCATTGCAGCTCTCTTCACAATAGCGAAGGACTGGAACCAACCCAAATGCCCCTCATCCAAAGAGTGAATAGAGAAAATGTGGTACCTCTACACAGTAGAATTCTTTTCAGCAGTAAAGAAAGATGGCATCAGGAACTTTGCAGGTAAATGGATGGAACTAGAAGATTTTATGCTAAGTGAAGTAACACAGTCCCAGAAAAGTAAACGAAGAATGGTATCCGTCATTTGTGGATGCTAGCACCAAGCACCGTGTTGTAAGGCAAACTGAGCAACATCAACGTTATATACCCCTTTCCCTGAAAGCGACTGTGCTCTGATAATGTAAATCCCTGAACAGGCTCTAGAATTAACCCACCACTTATTTTTAGACTTGATAATCTTGGTATATGGGTGGAGGATATGTACGCATATGTCAGAGTAATATAAATTTACAAAGGAAAAATGTGAATCCTGAAATATGATATGGAAATGACAGTTTGTGTACAGATGATATAACTTTAGTATAGGTGATATATATATATATATATATATATATATATATATATGCATATGTTGAAGCCATACAGATTAGAGGGAACAACAGCAGAGGAACAGGGACAGGGAACAGACTAAAACAGTGAAGTTCCTCCAAGAACAATAATCCCCTGCTTTGAAAAACTTTGAAAAGAATCAGAAAAGTACAGGGCAGGGATGGCAGGCTGCATGAACTCAAGTGGGGTGGGGGGCATGGAAGGCAAGATGAATCTAAATTGGACTGGGAAATGATGTATGAAATGCACATAACTTCAATAAAAATATTTAAAGAAATAACCTTTGGCGCAAAAGAAGCTTCTTTGATGGGTGGTGACTGGGATACTTGTCTATAGCATAAGGGTCCATATTTTGCACATAGTAAGAAATTACACTAGTCTAGGGATGTGACAGTTGGGGTTTTCTTGGGGGTAATCAACAACTACTTAATTGAACTTAAATCTCACTCAGTAGGAGGAAACTCATGTGTGGTACTGCAAACATAGCCAAATACACATGGCTGGAAACCCCAGCTGTCACATCCCTAGACTAGTGTAATTTCTTACCATGTGCTTGATATTATCAAAGTACAGCAAGGAGATTCGAGGTTCTAAAGAAAATTAGTGAAGGAACCAAGTAGAAGAAACAGTGATAGAGGTAGCAGACAAGTTATACAAAGTCTTGAAGGTCATTATAAGGACTGGCTTTTATTTAAAGAAAGTGGAAATCTACTAAAGGATTTGAGCAGAAGAATAAGATGATCAACATTAGGTTTTTGGGTTTTTTTAATATTGGGTTTTTAAGAACTCACTGGGGTTGCAGTTTGAGAGAACATATTACCAGGATCGAGGGTGGAATGGAGGACACTAATTAGAAAGCCACCTCAGTTATCCTAGAGAAAAATGATAGTAATTAGACCAGAATAGAAACAGTACAAGTGGCAAGAAATCATTGTATGTTGAGTATATCTTAAAGATGAAACAACAGAATGTGCTTGGAGAGTTGAATATAGGGCATTAAAGCAAGAACAAAGACACCAAGCGGCAACAGGGAAAACTCAAGAGTGAAGGAAGGGAGAGGAGAACCAGTGAGAACAAAGCACAATGACGCGCACATACGAAAATGCCACAGTGAGCCGGGCATGGTGGCGCACGCCTTTAATCCTAGCACTTGGGAGGCAGAGGCAGGCGAATCTTTGTAAGTTCAAGGCCAGCCTGGTCTACAGAGTGAGTTCCAAGACAGCTGGGGCTACAGGGAGACCCTGTCTTGAAAAGATCCCCCCAAAAAAATGCCACAATGAAACTCATTACTTTATGTGTTAATCTAAATAATAATTTGTCATTGTAGTTGTCCTTGTTCAATGTCTTTGAGTCACGCATGACCGCATTCCACATGCTGTCCTTCCCTTCTTGGCTCAGCTCCAGGACTTGTCTCCTGTCTGCAGGCGGACAGTCTCTAGGCTACGCTTCCCGAAAGAAGGGGGGAGGGAAAATTGAAGGAGATCACCTGAGGAAGTGAAGGAACTCACACTCACGCAGAGAGAGCCGGGGAGGATAGGAACTCCGTTTATTTTCTGTCAGTGAGGTCTATATATTTAAGTTTACTGTGCTCTGGGCAAGGAAGGGGGGAGCAGGCGGAAGGGAGGGGTGAGCCAACTTGGTTCTGATCGGGGGGCTGCAGAGCTCTAGTTTGTGCAACAGGTAACTAGAGGTGTGACATTTTGCTCAATGCCTCGAAGAAAGGGGCCTGGAACTTTGCAGAGATAGGGCAAAGCAAGAATCATTGTAATATCCCGAATCTTCCTGCTACCGATAACTCTGAATGCCCACAGAGATATGAGATAACTGGAGATCTCCCGGGACAGGTCTTACAAGTTCTCGCTTCAAGCCACACATAAAGTTTCATCCCCACAATAATTTAGGAGAAAGAGTGTAATGTAGGCAAGATGCCCTCATGGGTAAATTTCTTGCCTTGAAGCCTGATGACTTGCGTTCAATCCCAGGAAATCATGTAAAGGTGGAAGGAAAGAACCAGCTCCAGACTGTCCTCTTGCCCGCCACACACATGCGCTGTAGCCCACATGTGTGCTACACACACACACACACACACACACACACAAACACACACACACACACACACACAAATACATGCACATAATATTTTAATTTTTTCAAAGTGTATGGTTTTTTGAATAAAGATCAGAAATTTGGTTAAAGAAGCCTATTAAACATTCAAGTGGAAATGACAAGTGGTCAGTGAGTATATACATTTGGAGCTGAGGGAGAAGTTTCTAGAATGGAGATCTAAGTTTAGAAGCCCTCCTTAGATACAGGTATGGATGACAGTGATATATTAAACATACATAATGATATATGTGGGTGAAATCATGAAGGAAGCACACACACACACACACACACACACACACACACACACACACAGAGCGATCCAGGAAATGAAACCCAAGAACTGCAATATTTATGAAAGTGCAGGAGGAAGAAACGGTAATGTGATTGAGAAAGAAGTCAATAAAGCAGAAAGAAAAAAAGACAATGAAGCAAAAACAAACAAAATATGAGTGTCCTAAAAGAACTCAGTACGAGTGATCAATTGTGCAATGCTATTGAGAAGAAAGATGAGAAGCAAGAATTGACTATTTAGTATAGCAACATATAAATTGCCAGTGACCTTAATGAGAAGTTACAGAAAATAGTGAGAGTGATTACTATAGAAGTGGTTTCAACACCAATTGAAAGTGGAGCTACTGACAGAGCAAGTAGACAAGTTTTTGAAGATTTTTGCTATTAAAGAAGAATTGAGAAATGGGGACCATGTGTCTTGTCTATTCACTCTGTCACTCTCCTGAACATGTCCTCTCAACTCAAATTTCCACTACCTCTTCCCTCAGACTGATTCTATTTGATTACCTTACTTTCTGATTTCATTGACAGAAAATATGAAAGAAAGAAATTATCATCCCCAAGCCACATGTACCACCTCTAACCTAAGCACATGCTTATGTACTTGTTACAGGGATATTTAGCTCAGTCATGTGCTTTTCTGCGCTGATATTCAGAAATGTGGTACAGGAACAAGCCAGGAAAAATATCATACTAACCTAGATTGAAGTCTTGTTAGATAAAGATAATGAAGAGTACTGGAGAAAAATACAAAACTTAAAAATTAAAATAGACAGGTTCTCTTCCTTGGCTTCTGAGACTGTTAATAGCTGTCCTTTGTCAGTGCTAGAGTCCTACAAGTTCGGTATTGATGGCTCAGTCTTGGCAGAAATCTCAAGAGGGTAGCAGATGTCATAACCCATAAAGTTTAAAAATATGCCCAAACCTGGACCAGCAAGATGGTTCAAGAGCTAAAAGCACTTGGCGCACAAACCTGACCAACTAAGGTACACCCCTAGAATCCACATGGTGAAAGGAGAGAACCAACTCCTTAAACCTATCTTCTGACTCCCATGCATGTATCACAGCCTCACACATATGCACATAATAATAAGCAAATGATAAATAAATAAGATATACTCAAACATACAGCTTCCCTTATTCATTTTATATCTTGCCTCTATACTTACACACAATTTTCCATCTATGTCAATCCTTGGAATGTTATTTATGTTATCCATATTCAGTATGTAAAGTGGCTTTCCCTTTTATTTAATTCTTTCATGGATTAGCCTAAATTACAATAAGGAAAAAGATGATGTGCTTGGGGCTGCAGAGATGGCTCAACAGTTAAGAGCACCGACTGCTCTTGCAGAGGACCCGAGTTCGATTCCCAGCACCTACATGGGGGCTAAGAACGGTCTTTAACTCCAGTTCAGGGGAATCAGATGCCCTCTTCTGACCTCCGAGGCATTGCATGACACAGGTACGCCAAACTTCATGCAGATGGTACACTCATACACATAAAAATAATGAAATAAAATAAAATAAAAGATGATGTTCTTGGTCTGTATTATTCATGAGTCTTCTAATAATAGTCAATTATCAGATTTACAGAATGAAGAGTCCCCATTTTAGCCTAATTATATTTAGCAGTGCAAATCATATCTGGCATTTCCTACACATAAAACATAAATATAATTCATAGTAGAATCAGTATTTTTAAGCACATTTTGAACAAAACACCATAGTAACCATTAGGGAAGACATAAGGTCCATACCTTGAAGAAAGTTTTCATCAAATACACAACCCATAGACCCATGAGGGATGAACAAATGAGGAGTCAAAAGAGTTAGGAAAGGGCAGGGGAAGAACTACAAGAGCAAAGGACAAGATTGGCCTCATTGCTCAAAGACATGTCATAATAAAAAAAAAAAAAAGAATTCAAAGGAATGTGGAAAAAACTAGTTTGTCATAACATTATGTCTAACCACAGTATTAATTTTATGGGAGTGCTTCTTAGTATTTTCTTATACAAGGATGCTTGAGTTTTGTCTAAGCTTTTTCTAAAATATTATACAGTAGTTAAAAGTATCAGGCTGGAATGGTAAAACTACAGCAATATAGACTGGACACTTATTTGATCAACTTGATTGTACATACAAGCCCCTCCAGCTGGATGGTGGGACCTTTGGGATGTGAGGTTTGGGCACAACTGCTTGCAAATTGGTTTTACATGAAGGATGCTTGTACTCATTAAAAAAAAAAAAATAGGAGCTAGATACCGAAAAGTCTTTAAAGCAGGTTTTCATGCCAGGCCTGAAGAAGGCCAAGAGCTTGGAGGAAGATAGTCATTGAAATCCACTCTGTAAGATTTGCAGTTTAAAAGGATATACTTAAAAATACCATACATTTATATAGTAAGGTATTTCAATAGAGATTTACACAGAAATACAAAATAAACCGTATAAGTTAAAGGACTTGATTTCTCTGAAGTCATAGTCTAGTCATATAGCTTTATCAAGCAAAGTGTATATTGGGTAAAATTTATTTGGCAGGTACTCAACTCTGCCCAAGCTTTGTCCACATATTATAGGATATTTTAAGGCTTAGTGAAATGTTTATATTAGTTAAATTTGGTTGTAGGTTTTGGTGAAAATGGAAATACATTTGAACTAATTGGGAATATAAAATGTTAATTGTTTTATTTATAATTTGTATTGAATTTCCAACAATAACTTTGGGGTTAAGGTACACAAATGGTCTCCATGTTTTTCTGAGTTATACAATATCACATTGTAACACTTTCTTTTACTTGTAGGACAATTTAAAAGAATTAAGTTTAAGTTTACTTCCCAAATAAGTAGCATACAGTCAATGATAAACAGCTTGGGTAAATTTAATGAAAACTTACACCTTGGCTCCTGTTTATGGGTATGTGTAATACAGCTTAGGCATCTATAGGTCAAAACATAAGAATTTTAAAAACAAAATGAGGGAGGTGGGAAGTGGTGTAGTATTCCCTTCTGGGATACAAATGGAAAATTTTGTGTTCCAAACCTATTCATAAATTTTCAATTTTGAGATCTTGAAACTAACAATGGGAGGAGATTCGTATGTTCCCACAGGTAAAAACACCAATCTAAATGCCTGAAAACGTACAACTTTTTCTTTTTTTGGTCTTTTTGAGACAGGGTCTCCCTGTAGCCCCAGCTGTCCTGGAACTCACTCTGTAGACCAGGCTGGCCTTGAACTCACAAAGTGCTAGGATTAAAGGCATGAGCCACCATGACCAGCTGAAAATGTACAAATTTTGGCTGTGCAGGATGGATTGGGAAATGCCAGCAGAGAGGTTGACCCATCTGAACATTAAAGAAAGCGGAACCTCAGACTGCCTGTGTCACAAACAGTGAGCATCTCTCTGAATTCTATTGGGGTTAACTCTTTATAATGGGCCCTAATGAAGTTTAACTTTCAGATGCTAAGAAACCTTCCTACCTCTCCCCTTTATAGGAAAAAGAAAAACATGATGGTACTGAAGTCATTCCCTAATTGTAAATTAGAGCCAACTGTTATAGTGGTAATTTCTTATAAAACAGGTATAACTATCCTTTTTTAATTGACTGATAGGCATAGGAACTGTGAAAGGATAATTCTCTATTTAGAGCCAAATTCAATAGTAAAGTCTTTATAAGCAGTGTAATTAAGCAAAATATATTAGTACAGGAAAGCTCTGATATCAGCAATGAATTATTCTGCCTAGGAGATGCTGGCTAGGGGAATCCAAGCCCCCCAAAATTATAAAAGCCTTTTGCCTATAAGTGGGATATATGCAAGGAGAAAGACGGTAAGTCCCTGTTGTCGAAGACCTGGTATGAGCATGAAAAAATGTTTTGAAACATCACTCACTAATGTACAACTGGCCTCTGAAATGCCAGAGAGCATTACCAAAGGCCACTAAAGTAATACAGCAAAATATTGGTCTCCTTGAGACAAGCAATATTCCTCCAATCAGTATCAGCTACACCTCACTTCCTGGAGATACTATGCAACAGTGGCAGCCATATATATATATATATATATATATATATATATATATATCCCAAATCTAATTGGATATTATCTCTCTCCTTGGAGCAATAACCCATGGGTGATGCCACAAGCTTACATCCTCTAGTGGTTAGGAGATGTTATAGACCACAGTAAGACCCTGTCATATTTAACAGAGAAAAATGTAATTCATGGATTAACATACCATCCAAACATGTGTCTATGCCAAAGTAACCTACCATAACAATTAGTACTGTTTAAATACCTATATATCTAATTGCTTGTGCTTCATTAGTAGGACTGAAAGGTTATGCCTGGACAAACTGTCAGCCCATGAAAGGAAACAGCCAGAATTGACCAGAGTCCAAGACAACAGCTCCAGAGAGAGTAGACTGTTTTGCTTCTCATCCACCTGTGCCCCTTTTCTAAGCCTAGGGAACAATCTGTGGAAGAGGGGGCATGGTAGAATGTAAAGGCTGCGATTGGGGTGAATGATGAAACTACAGCAATATAGTCTGGACACTCATTTGATCAACTTGATTGAACATACAAGCCCCCCCCCCGCTAGATGGTGGGACCCATGAGCTGTGTGGGTTTGGGCACAACTGCTTGCAAATTGGTTTTACTGAATGTACATTCATTGCTTATGCTTAATTAATTTGGCTCACTTAAAAAAATGCACCAATTACCTAATTGTACTAGCACACTGAATAACGTCAATGTAATCTGAAAAACCAATTGTGGTTAATCTAAATGTAGAATCCCTTAAAAAGTAAAGCCAAAAAAAAAAAATAAAAGGAAAGTATGCAGGCTGGTGTAATTAGCTTTCTGGGATGCCTTAATGACCATACTATAATACCCATACACCTTTGGCCGAGGGTCCTTAGGGATAACTTGTGTTTCTTGCCCTTAGAGGTCAACCACGTCCAGGGGGACTATGCATGGGGGCATCTTTGTAATGTCCTCAAAATGTGAGTCACCAGTCTTTCCTGTGCAGGAGGTCTTATGAAATCCACCACAGGAACCTACAGCAGTGTCCAGTCTATAAAGAAAGATTAAAAAGTCATAAAAAAGGGCAGGCCTGAGTCTACAAGACTCTGACTTTGGTCTGCAGGAAGAATGGAACTGGTGATTTGAAATAGCCATAAAGGCAGCCAGGGGCCCCCTCATCCCACCTAAAACCTGAGTGAACCCTTGAGGACCAGACCTCAACTGGACCTTGAGAAAACAAAAACCTTGGTTAATCTGGCTAGCTTTGTGGTCCTTAGCACCATAAATGGAAAATATAACAAGAAACAAATAAAATAGTAAGTCCTGAGAAATTGTACTTCGGTTATAAAACTTGAGAATCTTATAAAAAAAAAAAAAAAAAGAATTAAACTCTAAAGAATGAAAGAAATGGGGAGTCTGGGGGTTAGAAAGGTGGCTCAGTGGTTAAGAGCACCAACTGCTCTTGCATAGGACCTAAGTTCGATTCCCAGCACCCATATGGTGGCTAAGAGCCATCTTTGGGCCAGGTGTGGTGACGCACACCTTTGATCAGCAACAAGAAGGCCAGAAGCAAGCAGATTCTTGTGAGTTCAAGGCCAGCCTGGTTTACAGGTGAAGTTCCAGGCCAGCTGGGGCTATGGAGAGACCTATCTCAAAAAAAAGAAAAAAGAAAAATAAAAAAGAAAAAGACGAAAAAGGGGAAGCTAGGCATGTTGTGTTCATACTTTAATCCAGCAATGGGAGGATCAGAAGCAGCAGAATTTCTGTGAGTTCAAGGCTGGAGCTAGTTACATAGCTAGCGAGTCCGCAGGAGTGGCGGTGGCAGGCGTGGTAGGGCTAGGGGGCTTGGTGGGGGCTGGGCGGGGCGGTTATAGAGGAAGAGCCCTGTTCCAAAAGACAACAAAAAGAAAGAAAGAAAGACGAAAGAAGAAAGAAAGAAAGAGAAAGAAAGAAAGAAAGAAAAAGAAAAAGAAAGAGAAAGAAAGAAGAAAGAAAGAAAGAAAGAGACGAAGATAAAGAAAGAACAGAAAGACAGAGAAGAAAAAAGCAGAAGAACGAAAGAAAGAAGAAAAAGAAAGGCAAAAAAAGAAAAAGAAAGGAAAAGAGAAAGAAAGAAGAAAGAAGAGAGAAAAAAAAAAGAGAAGAAAAGAAGAAAGAAGAAAGGAAATAAGAAAGAGAAAAATCGAAAAGAAATAAAGAAAAGAAAGAAAGAAAGAAAGAAAGAAAGAAAGAAAGAAAGAAAGAAAGAAAGAAAGAAAGAAAGAAAGAAAGAAAGAAAGAAAGAAAGAGAGAGAAAGATAAAGAAAGGAGGCTGTAGAGATGGTTTGTGGAAGTGCTGCAGGAATAGAACCTTCATTCTTGGAATAATTTAATGAAGAGGAGACTGGATCTTCTTCTGAGGTATTGTGATTCCTCTCAGAACTGTTTTCTCAGAACTGAACTCCAGTCTTCTACTCTACTGTATCCTATGTTATTCCTCTAGCCTCTACTCTTTAATTAGGCCCCACTCATATTTATTGAACAGCATAAAAAAACACAGTGTGAACAATCTTTGGTAATAGTACTACAAAGGAAGAAGTTGTTTCCTGACCGTACTGACTCAGAACAGCACACAAAGCCACAGATAGATGACATCAACCTCTGCCCCCAATTTGCTTGCAACTTTTGTGGGGGAGATGTTGTTTGTAATGTCACTGTTGTTTTCAACATCATCATATTGCTGTCACATCGCATGCACACATACACTTCTGAGACAGGGGCATAACTGAGTCACAAATAGGGAACATGGTGTAAGATTAAAGCTATGTGTTCAGCTTAGCTTGCAAGAGTTAGTTACATAGGGCTTCCAAATCATTGTAGGACTGGTGACATTATTTTCCTTAGGAGCACATAGTTCTACATTTCCTCAAAACTTGGTTTACAAAGTTACGTAAAATTTCAATTTACATTGGCTTGTTAACCAGTCTTTTCCATTAATGTCATCCCCACAATGACTCAGTAGTTAAGAGCATTGACTGCTCTTCCAAAGGACCTGGGTTTAGTTCCCAGCACCTAAATGGCATTATCAACCATTAAATATTTTTAAAGAATGAAAGAAGGCCTAGACTTTATAAATATTTTTTGGTCTTTTTAAGACAGGGTCTCCCTGTAGAGTCAGCTGGCCTGGAACTCACTCTGTAGACCAGATTGGCCTTGAACTCACAGAGATCCACATGCCTCTGCCTCCCAAGTGCTGGGATTAAAGGTGTGCGCCACCACACCCAACTAGTTATTTCTTTAATAATTTTCTTCTTTTTCTAAGCTCATTTTCTGAACTGATATTTATTGCCTGGCTACTTTATAAATATTTTAATGAAATATTTTCTTTCTTTTTAAAGTCATCTTGTTATTTATTTACTTATTTATTTGGATAGAGCACTGCATGTGTCAAGGTGCATGTGGAGGTAAGAAGACAACTTGCACAAGTCAGTTCTCGCCTTCCACCATCATGGTGCTAGAGACTGAACTCGGGTTGTCAAGCTTGGTCACAAGCATCTTCGGCTGCTGAGCCATCTCAGTGGCCCTTGTTTTGTTTCTTAAATAACAAAATTAAAAGTAAATAACAAAAATAAAAAGTAAAGGTGCTGGAAATATGGGTCAGAGGTTAAGAGCACTGCTTGCACTTGCAGAAGACCAGAGTTCGATTCCTAGCACTCACAGGGCAGCTAACGGCTGTCTACAACTCCAGTTCCAGGGGATCCAATGCTCTCTTGTGACCCCCATGGGAATTACATGACATGGGTACACTTACATGCATAAAGGCAAAACACTCAGACACAGAAAAAATAATAAAAATTATTTCTAAATGTAAATCATTTTGTTTACTTAGCATGCAAATAGTATACAAAAATGCAAGTTCTGTTTGAATAATGCTATGCACAGTTATGATAGCTCTAAATGGTCACAACCAGTTCTCTTCATGAGCATGTTCTCTCCAGAGGCAGAAAGCCACAGGCCGAAGCCAAGAACAGGAATCTGAACAAACACAAAATCTCGTGTGGCAGAACAGCCTTCCATAATCTTTCTAAATAATCTTTAGACCAGCTTCTATGGGTCTCTCAGGACTGGGACCCTAATAAAGTCCATGGCCTATGAAAGCTATTTATAAAAATTGTCTGAGGTTATACAAATATAGTGTCTCAAGCACTGTGTAACTAAAAGTTATAACCTATTCCTTTAGGGATATGTGAGTTTTAACAGATCTTAAACAATCTTTATATTGGTTAGGTTTTGTAAAAAAATAAAATAAAAAATAAATAAAAAAAACTTACCCAATGATATTCTCTCTCTCTCTCTCTCTCTATATATATATATTATAAATATATATATATTATAAATATATATATATATAATTTAATAATAACAACCAATTATGCTCCAGACACTGATAGAATCCCTTCACATATGTTATCTCAGTTAATCCTCACAAAACATTGTAAGACAATTTTCATTAACTCTATCTCAGAGAAAACTAGTGAGGTTCTATAAACTAAATCTCTGTTGTCTCACAATTACTAACTGGCAAAGCCAGGACTCATATCTAAGCCCTGCCCCTGTGTATAAAGCCAATGTGTGCTGAACAACCGGTAGACAGATAGACAGATTGACAGATGCAGACAGAGACAGATACACAGGGGTATTTTGAAAGCCCCTGCATTCCCTTCTCCAAGTTACCATGTTTTAAGTGGATTGATACAGACAGCATAAAACCTTTTACTAACCAATCTGAAGCCCAGTGATTAGCACTACAAATACAGCAAAAATCTCTCTATCCAATAGTCCATTTTAAAGTCCTCAGGATGTCAAAAGAGATGAAAATTGTTACCAGTGCCTTTGTCAGAATTAGTTGCATATAGAGAAAGAATGGTGAAATAATAGGTTTTAAGACTGTACATGACCCACATACTATTTATAGAGCTTGGAATAAACCTCTGAGTACATTATTAAACATCTATGATTTTCATTTACTCAAGCTCACACTCAACTCATTCCTCAAATAGTTTCCCCAACAGTGATATAAGTTGCCAGGTAGTTGACTGAACTTGAGGCTCAGTTTAGGACTCTGCTGAACTCAAAAAGGCGTATCTGTGTATTTGATGGCCTCAGCTTTTAATGGAAAATGAATTCACATATTAATAAAATGTTCTATTTAGTACACAGTCAAGTGCATGCCATTATAAAAGGGTTACTTTCTCAAGACAGAATTTAAAAAGCAATGATTGCCCAGAATAGTTCATAGGCAGACATGAGAAAATTTAAGCTCAAATATTAGTTAAAATAAGCAATAGTAATCCGACTTCTAGCTGGGGATATAGTGTAGTAGAGGGCCTGTCTGGCATATGCAAGGCCCTTGTTCTCATCCCCAATACCACACACACACACACACACACACACACACACACACACACAAACACACACTTCTAAGAATATAAAATATTTAAATGAAGATAAAGGCTGAATGTGATTTAATACAATACTTTCACTCCTTTTTAAACACAGGGATCAAGGCTACTACTGGGAGGGGGACAGTCACTTATAGGGATGGGACTCTCATTAGGTTGACCAGGTTCCAGGGGATAGACCCACATGAAGGGAAATGTAGGCATACAAATCAGACTCTATAGGTGATCTTGTGTATATAGTGGAATACACTGAACTGACCAGAGGGAAGTGTGGATAGGGGAGGAGATCTAAATACCATCAAATTATATTGTATGAAAATCACAAAAATCCAATTAAAATGTTTAGATTTACTTATTATTTTTATTTTATGTATATGAGTATATTGCCTGCAGGTATGTAAATGCACCCATGTCATGCAGTGCCCACAGAGGTCAGAAAAGGGCATCTGATTCCCCTGGAACTGGAGTTAGAGACAGTTGTTAGCTACTGTGTTGGTGCTAGGAATTGAACCTGGGTCCTCTGCAAGAGCAGCCAGTGCTCTTAACCACTGAGCCATCCCTCCTGCCCCTCAATAAAAAAATAAAATAAAATAATTGCCTTTTTGAGACAGGGTCTTCCTGTAGCCCCAGCTGGCCTGGAACTCACTCTGTAGACCAGGCTGGCTTTGAACTGGCAGAGATCCACCTGTTTCTGCCTCCCAAGTGCTGGGATTAAAGGCGTGCGCCACCCCACACAGCTAAAAATTGTTTCTTTTAAAAAAAGAAAGTTTCGGGGCTGGAGAGATGGACTAGCAGTTAAGAACGCTGACTGCTCTTGCAGAGGACACGGGTTCGATCCCAGTACCACCCACATGGAGGCTGAGAACCATCTTTAACTCCAGTTCCAGGGCAATCCGAAGCCCTCTTCTGACCTCCGCGGCCATTGCACGACACGGGTGCACAGACCTACATGCAGACTGTACATTCATACATAAAAAAAGAAATAAAATTAAAAAAAATTAGCCGGGCATGGTGGCGCACGCCTTTAATACTAGCACTTGGGAGGCAGAGGCAGGAGGATCTCTGTGAGTTCAAGGACAGCCTGGTCTACAGAGCGAATTCCAGGACAGCTGGGGCTACAGGGAGACCCTGTCTTGAAAAGATCAAAAATAAATAAATAAATAAATAAATAAATAAATAAATAAATAAATGTAAAAAAGAAAGTTTCTATTTAGCCCTTTATTTTCTTTTTCTTAGTCAATGAATTTTATTTCCCAGACTCTCTTCCAACAGCTGGTTAAACTTAATAAAGGAAACTAAGGATGATTACAAACTCTCCAAATAATACATATATAATTTTATTTACACATGCATTTTTAAGTTTTTCAATGAACATATATCCAATTGGCACATTTCAGATGATGCTTAGATGTAGACTCTAGGAGAAATGATACAAAATTGGATGCTAAATGGCACTGAGGCCTTGAGGCCCATGGACTAGTATGTTATTTCTCTCTGGCACTGAGAGTTGTAACAAATGTGTATTAATACTTTGTATCATCCATGCATTTTTACTCACCTGATCCAGGTCCCTTATTCATTGCTAATATCACCTTTAAAGTTATGAGAAAAAAAAATAAAGAAAAACATCTATTATCCTTAGAAAATTACTACTCTATAAAAATGGAGATTAAAATTCCCACAGCTACAGAGCAAAGCTCTTTGTTATCCATGCATGGCTAAACCCCATAAAAACCTCAACATCTGACCTATTTCATTTTTACTGGGAAGGCACTATTACTCTGGAAAATATGCGTAAAAATCTGCAACATTCAGAGGCATTAAACAGTTTTACTTCACATTTGTTTCCTATGTACCATACATCAGGAAACACACATTCCTCTGCACTATACACACAATAGCACCTGCTGCTGTAACTCTACTAAATCAGCTCCCATCCTTGGGAGCTTTGGGGTTGTGTGGTTTTCTTAAGCCCTTTTTTTTAAATTGCTGTAGCAATGCTGCCATCTTCTGTTCATTCCACAGAAAGTAATGACGTTACTCTCAAATGGATTATTAGGGGAAAAATTTTTAAACTATTTTATTCAAAATGAAAATGCCATGAGAATTTCATTTTAAATTTTATGCTTTTATAGTTATTCTAGAGAAGTTTTAGGATCTTTATCTAAACATTAAATTGGTAGCTCTGTTTTTTTTTTCTGAATATTGTGCTGATCAATATTTCAATCATATTTATTTCTTTTGCTGAGATGCAGCTACCTGTACCATCAACTCCCACCCCAGGGACAGAACCCAAACCATCCTGCCTTCCCCACCTTTAAAAGGACTGTGTCCTTTTAAACCGTGAGCTAATATTAACTTGTGTCCCTTACATTGTTCCTGTTACGTGTTTCATCACAGTGACAAAGAAGGTAACTAACATAAAAGTTGGTACCCAGAAGTGGAATCACAGCTATGATAACCACACCATTCCACACAGGCCTGGAATATGTTTTCAGGAGGGATGTGGGACATTTGGAGCTGTGGACTACAGGAGGCCTTGAATAATGTAAGCTTTAACGGACCATCCAATAAGAGTTCGAAAAGACAGAATACTGGTGGAAATATAGGCAGTAAACCCCTCATGAGTTTCCAGAAAGGAACAAGGACTCTAGTGAGAAATTGGCAAGAGGTCACTCATGCTACATTCTGCCTGTGACCTGAAATCTTGAGTTAGGCTGAATTCAAAAGTAATGGATTGTTCGGCAGAAGAAACTCCAAACAGTATTTCATCCAGGCTGGGGCATGGTTAGTGCTCACTATTTTTGAGCAGGCTTCTAGTAAGAATTCAAAGCAAAAAGTGGAGCAGAAAGATGTGAAAAAGCATACAGCTCCCACCACTCGGGAGGCAGAGGCAAGCGGATCTCTGTGAGTTCAAGGCCAGCCTGGTCTACATAGTGAGTTCTAGGACAGCTGGGGCTACAGGGAGACTTCGTCTTAAAAATACCCCCCCCCAAAAAAAAGACCAAAAAAAATATAAAAGTAAGGTCACTGAGACTGATGTAAGTGTTCCAGAAAAAAATGCAAGTGGGCCCAAGCAATGTGTAGTTCGGCATGGTGCTTGAGTGGTCTATGCATGAAAGTTGTAAAAGTGGAGCTGAAGCTGTCCTCAGGAGCTTAGAGATACTAGGAAAGCAGATATGTGCTGAGGAAATCTACAGGCACTGCGTATAGCTGGCCCACATGTGCTGCAAGGAACGGGGCTCTATGCGTAGAGCTACCAACGCCTGTTAGAACCTAGTCTGTGCCAGAAGCCCTGCATGCTGGAGGCGGAGCTACAGAGGCTGGTGCTGGCCTTGCTAGGTTGGGCTCCTGGTCTTTCCTCCTGTTTCTAGCTTTTGGAATGGGAGCATTTACTTTGTGTCACTGTATACTGTTTCGTGCAACTCTTTGGTTACAGAGGGTCATGGTTAAAAGATTCCCTTGAATCTTAGAAGTGACTTTGGACTCAGACCTTTTTTCTTTTTTGTGAAAGGGTCTCATGTAGCCCAGGCTAGTTTCAATCTTGTTATGTGGCAGACAACCACCTTGAACTTCTGATCCTCCGGCCTCCGCCTTTGAGTGACACAGCGTCTGATTTTATGTAATGCTGAGGACTGAACTGTGGGGTAGGCAGGCATTCTACCAGCTGAGATAGATCCCCAGCCTAACTTGTGAACAGGAGGATTATAAGATTTATGGGAACTGGAGCTGGAGAGATGCCTTAGCGGTTAAGAGTACATGATAACTTTGCACAGTATCTGGCTTCATTTCCCAGCATCCACATAGGGCGGTTCACAGTCACCTGTAAACTCAACTCCACCCTCTTCTTGATTTTTCAGTCATTTATACTCACATGCATTTGCCCACAAAGATATACATATACACAGAAACATAATGAAACCTAAAATAAATCTTGAAAAAATTACTTAGGAGAACTTTTGAAGTTGGACTGAATGCATTTTGTATGGCTATGAGCCTGTGGAGACTGGGGTGGAATGCTGTCACTGGATATAAAATGTCCACACTAGGTCTTCAGCTGGTGGTACTGTTTGGGGAGTTTGGGGAACCTTTAGGAGACAGGACCTAGCTGCGTGACCTAGGACACTGGAAGTGGGCACTGAGAGTTAAAGCCCAGCCCTGCTCCCAGATCCAGCTCTCTGTGTCCTGATCTTCCCAGAGATAGAAGCCATGGGTCAATCTGCCACGAGCATGAACAGAGCCCCAGTCACCATGCCTTCCCCACCATCACGGACTGTATCCCCATAAACCAGGAGCCCAAATATCCCTCTCCCTCAACTTGCTTCTGTCATGTATTTTGCCAGTGATGAGGAAAGTAACTAAAACAATAGAATTTTAGATTTATTCATGATGCAGCTTATATCAATAATTTTTGTTTCATTTTCAGTTGGGGAACAGGGTCTCAAGTAGCATAGGCTATTCTCAAGTTTGCTATGTAACTAAAGCTGGCCTTGACAATCTAATCTCCCTGCCTCCATCTCCAAAATTCTTGGATTTGCCACTACATCTTTTTTTCATTGTTGAGTGATATATTCCAGCTTATGGTAAATTCAAGACTGTTGTCAGTATTAGTTGTTATAAATGAAGAGGTTATTGTGAATATATGCTCTGTTTCTCTGAGAATAAGTCCAGGCTTCTATTTCTCTGGGGATATGTCTGGGGTGCAGCTGCTGAACTAAACAGCATGCTCTTCTAACTGCTTCCAAAGAAGCTGAACCATCTTCCCCAACTTCTTGTCCGAGTCCTCTCACTAAACATTTTGATTCACGCCGGAAATTGTCCATCTCTTTCACATTAATCTTGTAGTATACTGTAGTTTTCTCACTGTGCTTTATCTGAATTGTCCTGGTGACTATATATGTTGACCCCTTTCAGATGCTAACTGCTTCTGCACATGTCTACTGTCAACTGTTTGTTCATCTTTGGCTACTTTTCTAAGTTGCCTTTTTAGTATTGGGTTTTGAGATTACTTTAAAAATCAGTTCTGTAGGGGGGCTGGAGAGATGGCTCAGCGGTTAAGAGCACCTACTGCTCTTGCAGAAGACCCGGGTTCAATTCCCAGCACCCACATGGGGGCTAAGAACAATCTTTAAGCTGGGCATGGTGGTGCACGCCTTTAATCCCAGCACTTGGGAGGCAGAGACAGGTGGATCTCTGTGAGTTCAAGGCCAGCTGGGGCTATAGGGAGACCCTGTCTCAAAAACGAACAAAAATCAGTTTTGTAGATAAGTTCTTGGGTTTTTTTCCTTGTTTTCTTTTCTTTTAGTATAATTTTTTAAAATTATTTTTATTTTATTTGTATGCATGTTTTGCTTGCATTTATATAAGTATACCTTATACACACTGTGCCTACAGTGGCCAGAAGAAAGCATTAGGCTCCCTAGAACCAGTTATGAACACTTGTGAGGCCCCGCATGGCTACTAGGAATCAAACCCATGTTCTAAGCTAAAGAAGTAAGTGGTCTTAACTGCTGAGCCATTTCTCAAATATTTCATTTTCTTAAAAGTATCTTTTGATGACTGGAGCTGGAGCACCGACTGCTCTTGCAGAGGACCCAGGTTTGATTCCCAGCACCCACATGGTGGCTAAGAACCATCTTTGATTCCATCCAGTTCCAGGGGAATCCGATACCCTCTTCTGACCTCCGCGGCATTGCACGACACGGGTGCACAAACTTGCATGCAGACAGTACATTCATACACATACAGAAATAAATAAAATTAATAATAATAAAAAAAAACTTCTGTTCAACAGGGGGTAGAAAGAATACTAATGCATCTCTCAACTCCTACCAGAAAAGCTTCCTCTTGCAACACAGTGTGATGCACATAGAAGACCACAACTGGTCAAAATATAGATCATAAGAGTCAGAGAGTGTGTGTTCCTGGATAGGAATCCTATATTAAACTTCATCCACCTGGGGCTCAGGGGCAATTGCAGAAGAGGGACTGGAAAGACTCTAAGAGCCAGGGGTGGTAGATGACCACAAGGAAATAGTCTTCCAGGCTTCTGGGAACTTGCTCATATGAACTTACAGCAATGGTGACAGCACGCACAAGACCCATGCTGACTCAGTCAGACAAAAATACAGTATAGAACTGGGGAAATGGACAAGAAGCCCCAACTGTAGTTGAGGAACTATTGGCAGTAGATTGCTGCCAGGTGAGAGAGAGTTAGTCTTCTTTAAGGAAGTGACACTAGCAGGCTCCAGTAGTTGAACTCACACTGAGGGACATCAGGGTACACGAATTTGACCTAATAGACATTAACATATATGACGGAATGCATGAAATCTGTTGGGGGTTTTAAAGTTGTTTTTTTTTTTCTTTTTTTTTAATTTTATTTATTTCTGTATGTGTATGAATGTACTGTCTGCATGCAAGTCTGTGCACCCGTGTCGTGCAATGCCGCGGAGGTCAGAAGAGGGTGTCGGATTCCCCTGGAACTGGAGTTCTCCTGGAACTGGAGTTTCAGACGGTTCTCAGCCGCCATGTGGGTGCTGGGGATCGAACCCACGTCCTCTGTAAGAGCGGTCGGCGCTCTTAACCACTAGGCCATCTCTCCAGCCCGGTTTTAAAGTTTTTAAAGTCACCTTTAACCCTGTTGCTAAAGATAGTACATACTTGAATTGCAAAAGAAACAAAGAGAAATCAAGCTGGTACTGACACTGAAGCTACATCTCTGGTGGCTAGCTTTCATAGTACTGGAAGGTACTATGTATGGTACTGACAAAAAAAAGAAAAAAAATATATAATCATCAACCTTACCCAGCTGTGATCCCTGCAAACTACAATAAATGCCTGGTGGCCTGGTAAAAATATGCCCAATGATACAATAGTAGCACAAATATTGTGAGAGTAACCAAGACCTTCTCATTGGATTTAAGGCCCAGTTTACAACAGGGAGTCCATACCTAGCACTGTGTCAGGGTGAAGACCTGTGGCTAGACAAATCACAGACCTTAGGGAAAAACCTGCTCAGCAAACATAATCTTAAACTCACCATGACTTACTGTTCTACCGATAGATTAGCATATCCCTCAACTCTCACCAGAGGTGGTTCTTCTTTCAGCAGATGGAAATTAACAGAGACCCACAAGACTCTCTGTTGTGGTGCCTCATTTTGAGCCTTCACCATTCTGACCCACTGTTAAGAGACAGGAAAATATGCGTCTCTTGTCCCTCCAGATCTTACATTCTTTCTGCCAATTCTTACTGAGCCCTAGATGTAGAGGTTTCATTGCAGATGCATCACTCAGGGCTAGCCAGGCACCTCTCACTCACTCACTCACTCCATTTTCAGGCCCGTCTCCTGCTATCCCCCTCTCTCAGGCTCCTCCTTCCCTTTTATCCACAGGATTCCTTTTCATTTTCTCAGTTCCCATGGTTACATCAGGATATATATTCACCTCTAAGGATTCAAACTAGGATGCACAAAGGAGAAGGAACATGTTTTGCTTTTCTTTTTTTTTTCTGAGTCTGTTATCTCAGTATAAAAATGTGGGTACTGGAACTGAACGCTGGTCTTCTGCAAGAGCAGGAAACACTCTTAACCACTGACCCATCTCTCTAGCTCCCTTTTTAAAACTTTGTAATTGAAGCCGGGCGTGGTGGCGCACACCTTTAATCCTAGCACTTGGTAGGCAGAGGCAGGCGGATCTTTGTGAGTTCAAGGCCAGCCTGGTCTACAGAGTGAGTTCCAGGACAGCTGGGGCTTCAAGGAGACCCTGTCTCGAAAAGACCAAAAAATAAAAATAAAATAAAATAAAACTTTGTAATTGATAATAATTGTGGATTTTTATGGAATTCAATGTGAACTTTTCTTTTTTTTTTAATTTTTTTTAATTATTATTATTTATTTTTGTATGTGTATGAATGTATTGTCTGCATGCAGGTCTGTGCACCTGTGTCGTGCAATGCCGCGGAGGTCAGAAGAGGGTCTCGGATTCCCCTGGAACTGGAGTTCTCCTGGAATTGGAGTTACAGACGGTTCTCAGCCGCCATGTGGGTGCTGGGGATCGAACCCGGGTCCTCTGCAAGAGCGTCGGCGCTCTTAACCGCTAGGCTATCTCTCCAGCCCCAATGTGAACTTTTCATCTATGTATATATTATACACAAGATTCAATCAAGCAAATCAGCATATGCATCATCTTCTTGGTGTCTACCTTTAATTTCTAAATCTTCTTGCCTGACAAGGAGACTAGAATTCAATTGCACAGGCAGGTGATTTTATTTTACTGACCTAAGAAAGCTTTTCAGCACAATAGCTACAAATACATGGACTGGAGGTTATTAAAAGCATTTTCACTTCAGTAAGATGACCTGTCAGTTAAGACTGTCTATGACCACTAAATAAAACAGCTATTGGAGTTCTACCCAGTGCAATAAAAATAGGATCAGTCCACTATTAATTTACTTACTCTTATTTTGAACTGACCTTCCAAGATCAAAGGAATGTTGGTATTTTTTTTAACTTTGCCAAGATCCTGTGGCTGCTGATGGTTATCACAGCATCTTTGGACAACAAAAACATTTCTCTGAATACCAACTCCTTTCATACTTTTTTTTATTATTTTTTTTATTTACTTATTTATGTGTATGAATGTATTGTCTGCATGTAGGTCTGTGCACCCGTGTCCTGCAATGCCACGGAGATCAGAAGAGGACATCGGATTCCCCTGGAACTGGAGTTCTTCCTGGAATTGGAGTTACAGACGGTTCTCTGCTGCCATGTGGGTGTTGGGGATCGAACCCGGGTCCTTTGCAAGAGCAGTTGGCGCTCTTAACTGCTAGGCCATCTCTCCAGGCCCAATACTTGTTTTATTTTTACCGCAACAGAATAGTTTTGAAGCATGACTGAATGTTCGTTAAACTATTATCCACTTTTCACTGCCCAGCACTTCTAGACAGTAGAAAGGCAACACCAAGTGCTTAGCATGAAATTCACTTCCTGGCGATAAAAAGGGATGCTTCTTGTGCCATGACCGATTTATTTTAAAAATCTAAAAGAGTTCATATGTATAATTTCTCTTCACACATGACTCTGAATTTCCAGTTACAATTATTTCAAATTGTTATTTACTTTGGAGCAATTTTATAGACTCTCTAAATGACAAAAATTTATAATTTCCTAGGTGTGGTGGTGCACGCCTTTAATCCTAGCACTTGGGAGTCAGAGGCAGGCGGATCTTTGTGAGTTCAAGGCCAGCCTGGTCTACAGAGTGAGTTCCAGGACAGCTGGGGCTACAGGGAAACTCTGTCTCGAAAAGACAAAAAAAAGAAAGAAAGAAAGAAAAAACAACTTATAAATTGAATGACTTTATTTCAAACTACAACCATTTGAGAAAGGTCTTAAAGTCTTGAATTCCTTCTTTAAACATTGTATGTCTATCCCTTTCTGAAATAATGACATAACTGTAACACTTTATGGCCCAAGTGTGGTAAGTACCTCCCAGTAAGCCACAACATGTACCATTTAGCAAAACATCTGCCGACCCTGGAACTCGCCAAGTTTACCCAGCGTCAAATCTAAAAGAGAAGACAGGGTTTTAAACTTGTACCATTTTGTATGTTAATAGTTTATTTTCCCCTTATGGATCTCATATTTATTTGTTTTTACATGCATTTTGCTCTTTTGAACCTGGTGGCAGCACTATGAAATATCACAGTCCTTTTAGCCAGTATTTCTCTAACAAGCCAAACAGGTACGAACAGGATTTTTATATCCATTGGTAAATTTTAGTGAGAGGTGGTTGAGTTGAGAAAAGGAAAATTAAAAGACAAATACTACATTTGTGTACTGTTTAATTCCCATCACTTGTGCAACACTGTACTGTTGGCATATGTCTCAATAAATAGGCTTCAAAAAGAAATTATTGCAGTGTAAAAATAGTTGCCCTGAATTCATGTGCCTTTTACTATTCCCAGGTCTCAAAATGGCCTTTAAAATTATTTTCTCAGACTCCTAGAGCCATGCACCCCATATTGTGATAGGATATGTTTCTCTGCCCTGCTCCCTGGAGAAGAGTTAGAGAGGAGAGTAGTTGAGACAGCTTGGCACCATACTAGCCAGAAAGAGGCCCAACCTGAGAGATTCACTTTTCTTGCCAGAGAGAAACGGACATGAGAAGTAAAGGGTCAGAAAAAGGCTGAGTAACTGAAGCCTCAGAAGAAAAGCCACAAACAGGTAAATTAACAAGTACAACAGATTCAGCTAATCAACAAAAATGCCTGAGTCCTTATAGTCTTTTTTTTTAGTCCCAGCTGGCCTGGAGCTCACTATGTAGACTAGGCTGGCCTTGAACTCACAGAGATCCACCTGCCTCTGCCTCCCAAGTGCTGGAATTTAAGTCATGCAATTAAGCACTGTGCTAGTCCTCTAAGATTCTATAAAAAGAATCAGCACAGAGCTGCTATGAGGAGATACTTCCAAGAGCATCCACAGCAAGCTTTCTCTGGAGGCTTTTGTTCTGCAGGTAGCTCTAGGCACATACTCAATATAGTGAGAAAGAAACCCTAATAAAAATGTATATGCCGGTTACATATAAATACATTTCCTGCCAGGTGTGGTGGCCCAAATCTTTAATCCCAGCACTCAGGAGGCAGAGGCAGGAAGTGAATCTTGGATTCCAGGAGATTCCTTTGGCCTTATGAAATCCTTGGGAAAGTTTCACCTTTCTTTTTTAAGATTATTTTCATACTTCGAAATATTATCTTGTGAATCATTTTAGCTTTCCTGGCTGACTTTTCCTCTAATATTTAAAATAATTGCAACAAAGTTTTAGTGCTAAGAAAAGGCAAACTTAGATATTGCTGTTTTTCATTTTAAAAATAAATCGGGGGGGGGGGGCTGGAGAGATGGCCTAGCGGTTAAGAGTGCCGACTGCTTTTGCAGAGGACCCAGGTTCCATCCCCAGCACCCATGTGGCAGCTGAGAACCATCTTTAACTCCAGTTCCAGGGGAATCTGACGCCCTCTTCTGACCTCAGCATTGCACGACAGTGGTGCACCAACCTACATGCAGACAGTACACCCATACACATAGTAAGGAAATAAAATTTAAAGATACTAAAAAATCATGGACATTTTCTTCCTATATTACTGTATAGGTCTTTAAAGTCTTTAGATATATCTTATGTCTGTGAGTGTTTTGCTTGCATGTACATCTGTACACTGCATGCGTGCAGTGCCCACGGAGGTCAGTAGAGGAGTTTGGATCCCTTGGAATTGAAGTTAAAGATGGTCATGAGCCACCAAGTGGGTGCTGGTCCCAAACCCCCAGAGCCTCTGCCAGAGCAGCTAGTGCTCTTAACTGCTGAACCAGCTCTCCAGTCCTAGTGTGTAGTTCTTAATCATATTTTTGATAGTTTACTTTCGTGTGTGTGTGTGTGTATGTGCAAGTATGCATAGCTGTGTGAGCTCAGCGGATAGAAGCAGACATGAACATCCTACCCTACTTCCTAGGCTGGTGGCCAGCAAGCTCAGTGACCCTCCTGTCTGCCCCACCATAGCACCAAGATTACAGGTATTTATGCAGCCACACTAGGCTAGGCTTTTTACATGGGTGCTGAGGGTTTGAATGTGAGTCTTTATGCTTGCATAGTGAGCACTCTTAGGAGCTGACTCCTGAGCCCTATCTTTGTCTTAAGGAAGCAGGAAAAAAAAAAAAAAAGCAGGAATATTGAGGACTTACTCCAGGGCTTGTCAAGTTGAACATTTAGCCTTTATTGAAAAATTCACACTCTTAGCTAGTGAAGTTGTAAGGAGGGCCGTTTAGGTAAACTTTATTTATGAGATAGGGTCTTCTTATAGCTCCAGCTGGCCTGGAACTCACTATGTAGCCACATTTGGGGGGAGGGTTTATTTTGAGATCAGTCTCCCTGCAGCCCCAGCTGGCCTGGAACTCACTCTGTTGACCAGGCTGGCCTTGAACTCACAAGTGCTAGGATTAAAGGCATGTGCCACCACACCTGGCTGTAAGTACTACTAAACTACTTAAAATTACACCTAAGTGAAACCGTTATATGAATTAGAAATTTCCAGGGCTGGAGAGATGGCTTAGCCGACTGCTCTTGCAGAGGACCCATGTTTGATTCCCAGCAACCACATGGCGGCTAGGAACCGTCTTTAACTCCAGTTCCAGGGGAATCCAACACCCTTTTCTGACCTCCACAGCATTGCATGACACAGGTGCACCTACTTACATGTAGACAATACACTCATACACATAAAATAATAAAAAAAATTTTTAAAGAGAAATTTCCAGTGTTTTTGTTTTGGTCAGTGCTGGAGATGGAAGCAGTGCATGGCAAGGTAGCAAGTGCTCTGCTCTACAACAGAGTTATGCTCCCAGCCCCTATTTAGCCCTATTTCAAGACATCACTTTCTAAAGCTTGTTTTGGGGCTGGAGAGATGGCCTAGCGTTTTCAGAATTGTTTTTATTTATTGAGTTTCATACATGTACACAATGTATCTTGATCGTATCCAAATCTCCCCTGTACTATCCAGGACTCCCTGATACTTCCTATCTCTAGTTCCATGTCTTTTTATTCTTTTCTTAAATTCAGTTCAGATGGTAATATCTGTATAAAGGAAATGCAACACAAGTTAAACATCAGCACTGTCCTGCATCGTGTCTACCTACCAGCAAAATTCTTGGATTGTTCAGGTAAAGTGAAGACTCTTCCTAAGAGAGCACTGTCTGTAATAGGTACTTACTGCATCATCATTCTCTCTGCTGGCCTTGTATCGCCCCAAACTTTAAGTATTTTTGTTCTATACAAGGGCCATTTTTTGCTAAGTAGAAAAACTTGCTTCACCAAACACAAAATATTTTTTAAATTACATGAATGGCCCTTAAGAGTTAACCCCAAGAATGTACTAAGCCATTTCTTTAAAGACATTTCTGAAGGTGCTGGAGAGGTGGCACACCAATTAACAGAACTTGCTCCTCTTGGAGAGGGCTTGGGGTTCATTTCCAACATGGAGGCTCATAACTGTTTTTACTTTCAGGCCTCTTCATATACATATACATACATACATACACACACATACATGTATCTGGTATGCTTACATACAGCAGACAAGACACTCATACACATAAAATCTTTTTTAAAATATATATTTTCGCAGGGCAAGGTGGCGCACACCTTTAATCCCAGCACTGGGAAGGCAGAGGGAGGCAGATCTGAGTTCAAGGCCAGCCTCGTCTCTATATCGAGTTCCAGGCCAGCTGGGGCTACAGAGAGACCATCTCAAAAAAGGGCCAGAGAAATGTCAGCAGGTCAAGTTGCCTCCTAACAAGCCAGACAACCCCAGGGTGCTCATGGTGGGAAGAGAGAATCACCTACAGGTTGCTCTCTGACTTCCACATGTATGCCATGGCCAGCCCACACGCACAATTATTTTCTAATTAAATAAAAATTCAGACAGAACCAGTGAAGTCAGTTGGTAAAGGCAGTTTTAGACAAGCCTGATTTGAGTTCAATCCCTGGATTCCACATGGTGAAAGGAAAAACCTGACTCTGGCAACAGGCAGAGACATACACAATGTGTAAGAATGAAAAAAAAAGAACAAGCTGGCATGGTGGCACACGCCTTTAATCCCAGCACTTGGAGGGCAGGGGCAGGCAGGTCTCTGTGAGCTCCAGGCCTGCTGAGACTAAAGAGAGATACTGTGTCCAAAAGATGCCCCCCCCAAAAAAAAACCCACAAAACAGCACTCAGGAGGCATTGCAGGCAGATTTGAGTTCAACACCAGCCTGGTCTACATATAGAGGACAGTTGGGGCTACAACAGGGAGACCCTGTCTCAAAACGACAACAAAGTTTTCAGCAGCCAGACATGTAGGCCCACCCCTGAAGAATGATTAAACAGCATTCCTGGGTAGTCTGGTCCTGGAAAATGGACCATGGAAAGACACTGTTGACATATTTTAAAAGCATTCAAAGCATGTGCAACAGGATAGCAAAAAAACATAGACTTACATGCCAGTGGAGCCAGGCTGTGGTGGCCAAATGGAGTTAGCCTAAGACCAGCCTGGACTGGACCACAGCCAGTTCCTTCTCAGTACCCGATTCCCTCAAGTTGTCTTAGTACAAAAATCGCACATGTTGAATACAGAAAGCAAAAGAAAAAATACAAAACCAAGACATCCATACAGTCTCAGAAACCAGTAACGCCTTGATCTGTACCTTCTAACCACTGAGGGGTTTGGGAGAACATGAACCACAAGATCTCCTGGCAGCCACAGCCGGCCTGGATCTCAGTCTTCCAACTGAGTGCTGGGATTAAAGGTACGCACCACACCTGGCTCCTCCGACAGGCACTTCTATTTTCAACCTTCTCATACTGGTGCCCCAATGCTGTTGTGCTCCATACTTTTAAAATGGGCTAACAATGCCTTTCCATAATCTTCTACCACCAGACCGTCCAAGAATGCCTATTCATTTTCCTTCAACCAGCAAGTTCCAGTAGCTCTCTGATGCATTTACTGCTGTTACTATTCTTTTAGTAACTGGTCAAATAAGTGACATTAGTGACATCCTGAAATGGTCCTTTATAGCTTCTTACCAAAAGGTAACATAACCTCCTGGACTGGCAAGGCCACAGGAGGTTCACTAGTGTTTTCCACGTTTTAGAACTGCCCTACATTTAGACCAGCCCTACATATACAACAGTCTGCTGTAGCTGCCTTTTCCTAAGCATCCTAAAAGCCAAGTTAGAAATGTGGCTATGGACAGCATGGCAGTGCACACCTTCAATCCCAGGAGAGGCAGACAGAGCTGAGGTCAGCCTGGTCCAGAGTGAGTTCCAGGCCAGCTGGGGCCTACAGGGAGACCGTCTTAAAAGACACGCCCTGAAATGTGGCTACACAAATGATCATTAAATGTGGTGCAAGGCACTCAACAGGTTTCACTCATGCAGAGGCTTAATCCCTAAATATGGCCCCAATTCCTTTGAGGCCCGGAAGGAGTCTTGACTCCTGTTGACTCAATAGATGTCCATAAGGTAATGGGCCAACCTGCATTCCTGGGCACCTCTGCAGTCCACATGGCCTGCACAGTGCTATTGTTCTGGGAGGATCTAAACACTGGGCCACTGAACTGGTCAAGCAGCTTCTCTGGCACAAAGAGCCTACAATATAAGACTAACCCCTAAAAGGAGCCTCTGGGTAGTAAGTGCAAAAGGAGTGAAATACTTATTTTATACATTGAGCACAAACTACAAGATCACTGTGGTAAATTGTTTTAAAGCCAGTGTCAGAATATATTGGAGATAAAAATTCCAGCATTTAGAAAGCTAATTACTAGTGAGTTCCAGGCCAATTAAATTACCCCACCTTCCAAAAGTGTCGATGGTCACACAACTACAGGCCTATCCACTTAAAAGGCTGAGGCATAGGCCAGGTGTGGTGGTGCACACCTTTAATCCCACCCAGCATTTGGGAGGCAAAGGCAGGCAGATCTCTGGAGTTCCAGGCCAGCAGGAACTAAAGGGAGACCTCTCTCAAAGTCACCCCACTTCCCCAAAAGGCTGAGGCATAAAAACCAGCTTTGGAATCTTTGATGCTATTCCAGTTTCCTTAGCCTGTTAAACAGCATCCTCAACTCACTGCCCACTACAGAACAGGTAGGCACTACTCCAGGTTTAGACAAGTAAACCAGCTAAAGCCATCTCCCTTTGGAAAACCATCTTGTCACCTGGTTTCCTCTGAACATCCTTAGGGGTAGTCACACTGGCAGGTTCAGCTAGATAAAAGCTGCTACCAGTGTGAAGACATATTTTCTTTAAGACAAGGTCTCACTGTACCAGGCTTGGCCTGGTGAAACAAACTCCTACCTCTGCTGGGATTAAAGGTGTGCCCAATGCCCACAAAGGTTTGGATTTCCCTATTTTCTCAGAAACTAAAGTACATTTAAAGGTCTCTCCTGGCTAACTGCAGCATCCCAGGACCTGAAGTAGGTAGTCAGTTTGCTAATCACATTGTTTTAATCTACAATCTTTCGTAGGAAGCTTACTTTGACCATCAAAACCTATGTAGGGCCCATTTTTGTTTGGCATATAGCCAAACACCCAGTTATTAGTAGTCAGGAAGCAACTTTTTTTGAGGCAGGGTCTCCTTGTAGCCCCAGCTGGCCTGCCTCTGCCTCCACCCAGGCCCGGCGCTTTCTCCTTTTTACAAAGCTTCTTCTGGGCACCGTGACGCACGCCTTTAATTCCAGCACACCTGGCCCAAAGACTGTTCCTAGCTGCCATGTGGGTGCTGGGAATCAAACCCGGGTCCTCTGCAAGAACAGTCCGTGCTCTTAACCGCTGAGTCATCTCTGAGGCATCTCTCCAGCCCCAAGAAGCAACTTTATAGGGGTAAACAAAAAAACAGGAGATAAGGAAAATGAGCAAAACTTTATTTCTTCATTTCTTGCATTTGAAGTATTCTTCAATGACATCCTTGGCCTGAGATTCCTTGCCATAATCCTTCAAAAAAAGAAATTACAAAATTATTTCAAGTTCTTAGAACTAGTTAAGTGAA
Source organism: Rhizomys pruinosus (assembly GCA_009823505.1). NCBI lineage: Eukaryota > Metazoa > Chordata > Mammalia > Rodentia > Spalacidae > Rhizomys > Rhizomys pruinosus. The sequence continues at coordinate 1,758,517 of VZQC01013072.1, read as the reverse complement.
TTTTAATTAAGCCTTATGAAAAGGCCCCCATGTTGTACTGTAGCCATTCTCAGGGACCTTAATGACTATAGCTGTCTTTAAGGCTCGTAACATGGCCTTACTATTGCCAGCTTTTTCTAGATCTCTGCAGATACATTCAGATAAGCAGATTAGTTGACTGGCTTCACAATTATGGCTTATCTTTGGATGCTTTCCCTTTATAAAATGCCCTCCAACACTTCTCTAAAGGTTAGAATGACTGCCTAGCCAGCCCACGTTCAATTTCAAAGTACTGACAACTTACCTTAACAACTACACAACTGCAGCCAACCACTTTCCGGGGCTTCCCCTCTCGATCAATTTTGCAGAGGCCTACCCATTCCCCTAGCTTCTTGTTGTCGTCAACCTACACAGAACCAAATATCAAAACCAAGTATTAGCAGGGATTTACTGGTGTGGAAAGCATAACTTAACTCCAAAGGTGGCTGTGTCAGAAGGGTGACATGGCAATTTCCTCATGACAGTTCAGTAGAGGGAGCCAGTTGTCATCATGTACAGTCCACCATCCTCAGAAGCCTATACCAACAAAATCAGCACTTGGCTTGAATGTGCAAGTCTCCTTATTGACATAAGTAATGCCAGGTCCAGATGCCATGGTTCCCCACCTGTGACCCTGACAAACCCAAATATCAATAAGGTATCTCAGTAACAATTCAGAAAGAAAAAAAAATCAAGTTACCTTAATCAGGTTGATCTGATGCTCAGCACAAAGGGCTTCCACCAATTTGACATACATTGGCTCATCACAGTTGGATGCAAGCACACAAAGATGGGCTTGGCGCCTGAAATATAAAATTCAAAACTTCAGGTCTAATTTCACCAGTACATGTCTAATGATCTTTTTCACTGTCAGCACTTACTCCAATAAACAGCATATATTAAATGTCATAAATGTGCAGTGAACTGCTTTCAGTCTGTAAACCACTGGTGCCTATTTTAACTACAGTGATCAATTCTCAGCAACCTACCGCCCCCTCCCCCGCAAAAGCTGTCTTGTATTAGAATTTATGGCCTAATGAAACCAATCCAGACAAAGTAGTACTGTACAGCACTGTACACAAGATTTGCAGCACCATCTGAACTGTCTACCTGGATTTAGTGAGCTCAAATCTTAACTTACCTGGCTGAGAGACCATTACAACGCATTTTACTTGGCTCAAGCAACACACACGTGTAGCATTTTGGCCAGACAGCAGCCCAATAACACTACAGATAAACCAATACTTTCACCATTCTACAGTCCAATATTTTCCTCAATCAGACACTTCAACATTGGCCTAATTATTGCAATACCTCCCTCCTATTTCTAAATGAAGCTACAGGTTTGTCAGACTATTATGTTTCACCCATGAATGGGGTGAAGGGGTATCCGACAAATTTAAGTCATCACTCAAACACTGTAGTTTCACTCAAGCAGCCGCTCATCCCCACGCCACAGCAACCCACACATCTTAAGTGGGCTATAGAGATCCGAACTGATACCTTTTCCTAGGTTTCCTGTTGGACCGATGCCACTCAGAACTTTTGTGCTAACACCATGTACTTCACGCTCTCTTCCCTCGGCTGCAGTTTTTGTTCCGGCTGCAACACCCCACAGTATTGAGACTGAGACACATACTTGTCTAAGGCTTTGGCAGCTTCGCGGATTCCACGTGCTAGGCCATCGTGGATGAGGGCGGTCTTCAGCACTTCTTGTAAAGCAGTGTTTACGTCCATTACACCTCCAGCAGCAATGCTGAAATGCAGGCAGTTAACTGTGAGCCTTCCCGGTAAGACCCTGTATCTGCACCCGGGCCCGCGCCTCCCCAACCCCGGCCACAATGCTCACCCTTCCTCGGCCATGGCGGTGGATTACGGGTGAAGCCGAATCTTGAGCGCACTGAAAGACAAAAGGACTGCTGAATATCCTAGAGTGAACCCACACTTAGGACTGGAGCGTGGCCAAGCTGCCCCTTCAACCACCTCCGCCTTGGCCTCAGCCTCCCGCAACTCACCCCGAGCATCCGCCTCCGCGCGACTCGGCGGCGGCAGGGGAAAAGACCGCATGCGTCCGCATGTCCCTATTTAAGCTTTCTGCTGGACGCCTCTGCACATGCGCGTTCCCTCCCACGGAAGAGGTGGCTCTCGCAGTGCCGTGCCTTTGGAGAGTCTGTTTCCGGATTAAGGCACGTCTGAGGGCAGATTACGACGGGTCCTTCCCGTCCGCAAGTTTCGGCGAGTGTAACAGGCGCAGCGCGGGCAGCCTGGCGCGGTCCTTCTTAGACGAAGGCGTGGCCTGCTGAGGCCCGGAGGCGCCTTCTACGGAGGGCGAGGAGGGCCTTAAAGGTTTGTGATCTCTCTGATCTCCCACTTCCTTGGCTACCTCAGAACACTAGTTTAAGCCTTCCCACAGCTTGTAATTTCCTGTTGGGTACAGTGTTCGATTCGGCTGAGCTTCCCCGCAGGGCACACTATCCTTTCGTTGCCAAATCACTCTTTTGAATGTCCGTCTTTGCAAATTCCACTTTGCTGGCTGTGTTTTCAAGTAGACCTTCCGGCCAGGCGGGCAGTTCCGGGTTCCGAGTACATTGCGTTCTAAACGAACCGTTAGGTTTTGACGCTCTTGTACCCAGGGGTTGTACTTCACATTCACTGGCTTTCTTGAGGCGCATCCTAAACGTCCACGGTCGGTTGACCATGGGAATAAGTCCTGTATTGTAGGGAAAAGTCCTTAGGGTTTGAAAAATCCGACGTTCCATCCAGGATTTGGCAAGTTAGGAGTGGAATTCCTGAACCTCAAAGCCGATTCCCACCCACTCCAAGAAATACACTTAATTTGGAAGGAATTAGCCATTCTGCTTCCCAAGCGAACACACGAAACACGTGACTATATTCTTTAACTTCTCTGACGGTGGCCCAAGCCAGCAAGTAATTAGTAAGATCTCTCTATGGGCTGACCTAGAATACAGTGACCTGTGCAGGCTCGTGAACGCTGTGAAGAAAATGAAAATGGTCAGCATGGGAAGAGTGCTCCAGCACAGACAGTTCAGGGAACTAATAGCTTTTCGAATGTCCGAGTTTCACCCTATAAGCCTGATCCTGCTTCCTTACCTCCAACGCATACAAATATGTTTGTTGTGGTTTGCTTTAAAAATAAAAGTCCCCGGAATACTGAGAGCAAGATCAAACGCATGTGTATGCCTTCTTGCCGGCTTTGGAAGTCTCTTTGAAACATGACATATTCGGGAAAAGAATGTGTTGATGGCCGTCCTTGGTGGCACCTGCCTTAAATACCAGGACTCTGAGGCAGAAGCTTGCGATCTCTGTGAGTTCAAGGATAGCGTGGTCTACTTAGCAAGTTCCACGCCCCTCCAAAAGAGAGAGAATACGATAGAGTTTAAGTAACTCTCTAATATAAATTTATTCAGAGTTAATGTGATAACCATTATCAGGTTTCCCAGAAAAAAAAGTCTCGGAAGAAAAGACCATCTTTTTTTTTTTATAATTTTTTTTTATTTTATTTATTTTTGTATGTGTATGAATGTACTGTCTGCATGTAGGTTTGTGCACCCGTGTCGTGCCATGCCGCGGAGGTCAGAAGAGGGTCTCAGATTCCCCTGGAACTGGAGTTCTCCTGGAATTGGAGCTACAGACGGTTCTTAGCCGCCATGTGGGTGCTGGGGATTGAACCCGGGTCCTCTGCAAGAGCAGTTGGTGCTCTTAGCTGCTAGGCTATCTCTCCAGCCCCGAAAAGACCATCCTGTAAACACAGAAAATGTACTTATATGAAGGAAAAATTATTGAGTGTTTTTGGAAAGCTTAGTTGCTGTTCCAAACACAGTACCAACCAACCAATTCAGACTTGATTTCTTTCCTAAATGTTAGGTTATAAAAAGGAAGTGCACCCCCAGCCCACAGAGAAAAAGGCACGTGAGGCTTATGTCACTCTGGGAACATGATTTACTTCCACGGAAGGGGCGGGGGGCACCTGAAGGCAGGGGATGGAACAGGAGGCACAGGGGCAAGATGGGGACTGGGGCCCACCCGTTTATACCCATGGGGCAGGGCCTCAGGTACAAGGGAAGAGGTCAGAAGCTTGACAGCCTCTGGAGGAAGTGAGCATCTGTGTGTCCCTTGGAATTCTGGGAAGCCCAGATCTAACACTAATCATTTTTAAAATTTATTTATTTCTGTCTTTTGGGGGGGGGCAGAGGGAGCTCCCATTAGCCTCAGCTGGCCTGGAACTCACTATTTAGACCAGGCTGTCCTTGAACTCACAGAGATCCACCTGCCTCTGCTGGGATTAAAGGCGTGGGCCACTATGCCTGGCTAGATATATTTCATTTTTAATCATGTTTATCTGTATGTGGGTATGTGCATGTGAATGCAGATGCCCAGAGTCCAGAAGTGTCAGATCTCCTGGAGCTGGAATTACAGGTTGTGAGCCTTCTGACATGTGTACTAGGAATCAAACTCAGGCCCTCTGGAGGAGCAGTATGTGCTCTTGATCACTGAGCCATCTCTCCAGCCTATCTCCTAATCTTTGCTGTCAGCTCTGACTCTGAAACTTTGTCCTTTTATTTCACCCTAATAGATGTCTTTTCTGTCAGCCACAGGGTCCCCTTCTTAGAACCGGAGTCACCTTTTAACATTTCTAGTTATACAGTCAGTCTAACTCCCAGAATGAAGTTAAAGGGCACCCTTGTGATGAAGATTCTATTTATTTATTTATTTATTTTTATTTTATTTATTTATTTATTTATTTGTTTATTTATTTATTTTTGGTCTTTTCAAGACAGGGTCTCCTTGTAGCCCCAACTGTCCTGGAACTTACTCTGTATACTAGGTTGGCCTTGAACTCACAAAGATCCACCTGCCTCCGCCTCCCAAGTGCTAGGATTAAAGCATGCGCAACCCACGCCCGGCAAAGATTCTTTTTAAAAAGATTCTTGTAAGTGGTTCCTCAAGTTAGCGGCTCAATTTTAGATGTTGGCAGAAGTGGATGAAAATTGAAGTAAAGGTTATTGGGTCTTACACAAGCAGAGTATAGCATTTACTTGATATATGAAACTACATCTAAACCAGTAGTCTGTATCCTGTGCATGCACATGGCTGCACCTGAAGTTTGAGCAGCTCCCTGCTATATGAAGACAATGGTCAGGAACAAATTAAGAGATCATCAGTCAGAAATATATTTCATATACAGGCAAACAAACTTCAAAGCAGAAAACAAAGCTAAGCCAGTCACCACTAATCTCAAGAAGATAAACACTGTAAATGATGAAGAGAAGAACGAATAAAGCTTTTGTAAGTATGCAGAAGGAACCTGCACATGGGCTGTACCATGAAAATAAACTCGCTGATGCAGATGAAGGCACAGTATTAATAGCTTTGTTGTAATACAGTAATGCTACATCATATTCTCTCAATTAAAGAAATGTTCTATACAAAACCATTTTGTGAAAAATTGTGAGTGGGGTGTAGTGTAGTGGTAGTGGTACACTATTACCTAGCATTCACAAAGCCTGGCTCAGTCCCTAACACCACACATATACATACACACGCAGTATAATAAGAACAATAATGATAATTATAAATTTTGTTAAGCATTTCCTGCATACCAGCTACTATGCTAAGTTCTTATTTCTTGTCATGGACATCTGTGCTGTTTAGTTTTAAATGTCAATTTGCCACAACTCAGAATCCATTGAAGACACACTGGGCCTAGTGGCTTACCCCCAGCGCTTGGCAAGCAGAGGGAGATGAATCTATGTGAGCCGGAGGCCAGCTTGGTCTATATAGTAATAAACCACAAGCCGCCCAGGCTACATAATGAGACCCTGTCTGAAAACAAAATTAAGAATGAGAAGCATTTGAGAAGAACTCCTCAATTGAGAAATCGCTGAATAGCTTGGCCTGTGGAATTGTTTTTGAGAGGTTGTCTTGATTGTTGATTGAGATGGAAAGACTCAGCCCAATTCCCTGGGCTGGGGGTCCTGAATACATAGAGCAGGAGAAAACTAGAAGAAGCAAGCAGGCATGCTGCATGAGCACATTCATTTCTCTCTGTTCTGGACGGTGGACGCAATGTGACTAGTGCCTTGAGTTCATGCTTAACTTCCCTTCGATGATAGACTGAAATCTGAAATCATGAGCCAATCCCTTTCTTCCCTAAGTTGCTTTTAGTCAGGATATTTATCACAGCAACAAAAATGAATAAGACCCCATATTGACAGTGCTAGTATTAGTTCTCTCTATTAAATAGAGTGGAGGGCATCATGATGCTGGCTGTAATCCCAGTATACCAAAGGTGAAGGCAGGAGGATCATGAGTTGGAGCCTAGCCTGAGCCACATAATGAGCCCTGTCTCAAAAACTGAAGATAATAATATAGTAATAATGATGATTAATTTTGGAAAAAAAAGAGAATGATGACAAGGAGAGTTGTCTGGGATCAAGTAGCTAAGAAAGGCAGAGTTGGCCTTTCATCACAGTGGATTTCAAGGCCTATGCTCTAACTCTACAGCCAGTTGAAAGATTACCCAAATGTTAGGGGGAGATCAATGAGAATCAAGTATGACTCTTCACAAATCTGCCAATACTACAACTTCTTCTATCTCACTGTGCTGAAAACTTGCATGGATAGAAAAAGAATATTATAATTAGGCAGGAAAAAAGACAGTACAAGAAACCTAGTTTATGAATCATCTAAACATAGATGTGTGGTTGGCTAAGGCAGTCATAACAAAGAACCATAAATGCAAGATCTAAAAAAAAACCAGGAAAGTGTTAGCTCATGCCCCAAATTCTGCCTGGCTTTTAAGGCTGTGAGAATCTCATATTCCTCTTTCCTAGCTCCAGGACATTGGCCTCCTTTCCCTTGACCCGTTAGCATAACCCAGTCCTCACAAAACATCTCAGTCTGTGCGTAAGTCTGTCTTTATGTCCAACTTTTTAATTTCTGTAAGAATACCAGCCATGCTGGACCAGAGGTCCAACCTGCTCCAGGTGACCTCTTCTTAACTAATCACATAGCATAGTGGTACACACCTGTAATCCTAGCACTTTTGAGGCTAGTATGGGCAACATAGAAAGACCTGGTCTGACGGGGATTGGATGTGTGCGTGTGGGGGGGGCAGTTATTGCACTGGCCTGTGAGGTCAAACCAAAATATCTAAAATGTACACCTAGAATGTATTTGTTTAATATGTTATACATGCAACAGAAGAGCCAGGAGTCAAAAGAAGAGATAGAAGTATCTGAGTGAAGACTGTTTAAAAGCATCCTGACTTTGATGAAGTGTGCAAATTCACAGATAAAAGAAGTGTGTTATATCCTCAGGATGATAAACACACACACACACACACACACACACACACCCCATATTCCTAGGCACATAAGTGAGCTGTTGAAACCCAGAGGTAACAGAACATTCTAAGAGCAATCAAACCAAGATGGGGGGGGGGGAGCTGCATTCATACAAGAGACCAAAATTCCATTGATTTATTTGAATAAATGGTAGGAGATAATGACAAAAGTTCCACATCCTGAAAGGGCTGAGAGACAACAGCTTCCTTTGCCTCTTTCTTCTCTCTCTCTCTCTCTCTCTCTCTCTCTCTCTCTCTCTCTCTGTCTTTTTGAGACAAGGTCTCTCTGTAGCCCCAGCTGACCTGGAAGTCACTATGTAGACCAGGGTAGCCTTGAATTCACAGAGTTCCCCCTGCCTCTGCTTCCCAGTGCTGGGATCAAAGGCGTGTGTCACCATATCTGGGCTTCTATGTGAATTTAAAATCTAAGGCATCCAGAGATAAAAACTAACAGAACCCACCACCAGATGGCCCATACTTGAAAGGTATAGAAGAATTCATGTTGAGGAGGAATGACATGAGATGGAAAGAGTATCTACCAGAATGAAGGGCATGTGAACGGTAAACATAAGAGTAAAAAGCCTGTTTCCTCTTAGTTAAGAAAGCACACCTATTTAAAACTAAAATTGATAATATTACATAATGAACTCTATGTTTTTATAGATATAATGACTATGACAACTGAAGCACAAAGGATGGAGGAAGAGGAGGTGGCCCCTCAGGAAGGTGATGCATGAATTTCCAAGGTTCAGAGTGAGAGCAATAGGGAAAACTTCAAGGTTTTCCCCACAGTGCTACAGTCTTACCTCTAAGTAAGCAAGAAAAGTTAAGAATGGATATTGCAGGGGCTGGAGAGATGGCCTAGTGGTTAAGAGCACCGACCACTCTTGTAGAGGACCCAGGTTCGATCCCCAGCACCCACATGGCGGTTGAAAACTGTAACTCCAATTCCAGGAGAACTCCAGTTCCAGGGGAATCCGACACCCTCTTTTGACCTCCGTGGCATTGCATGACACGGGTGCACAAACCTACATGCAGACAATACTCATGCACATAAAAAAATAAATAAAAATTTAAAAAAGAATGGATATTGCAATGCCCAGGCAACACCCTCCCCTCCCTGCCAAATTATATTTTTAAAAGCAAAGGGATTGGGGAGATAGCTCAGTTAGTACAGAGCATGCCTCACAAGCACAAGGACCTGAGTTCAATTCCCAGGAGCCACGTAAATGCAGCCGGGTGTGCTGATGCACACCTGGAATCCCAGTGCTGGGGAGGCAGAAACAGTAGAGAAGAAACAGTAGAGCTAAGCCCATCCATGTCAACACTAACTTCAAATGAAATAGACTATCTGCTCAAAGCAAAAGGCAGAGATTATCAGAATGAATTGTTTTTAAAGATTTATTTGTATATTATGTATATGTATGAGTGCCTGTGTGTATGTATATGTACCACAGGCATGCCTCGTACCCATGGAGATCAGAAGAGGGCATTAGACTGGAGTTACAGACAGTTGTTAGCCACCATCTGGGTGCTGGGGACTGAGCCTCGGTCCTTTGCAAGAGCATCAAGTACTCTTAATCACAGAGCCATCTATATAGCCCCTGAATATTTATTTTAATTTTGGTGTGTATGAGTGTATTGCCTGCATGTATGTAAGTGCACTTGTGATGTGCAATCTCAGTGGAGGTCCCTGGAACTAGAATTACAGATGGTTGTTAATGGTCATATGAGTTCTGGGAACTGACCCCAGGTCTTCTGCAAGAGTATCTAGTGCTCTTAACTGCTGAGCCATTCTCCAGTTCTCAGTCTCTGAAATTTTAAAATAAATTATACTCTTTTACAAGGTAATATTCTTTTTCTTTAATTTTTATTACATTTGTTTATTTACCATGTGTGTATAAGTATGCGTGTATGTGTATGGATGGGTGTGCATGCCATGGTATGTGGGGGAAGCAAGAATGCCACAGTATATGTATGGAGGTCAGAGAACAACTTTCAGGAGTCACTTTTCTCCTACCATGTGGTTCTTAGAGATCAAACTCTGCAGTCAACTCACTGGCGAGTGCCTTTACCCATTGAGCCATCTTGCCAGCCCCAATATACTTTAAACATAAAGAGATAGTTTATGAATGAAAAGATAGGAAAAGATTACCACATAACTGCAAAGGGTTGTCATAGCTAGTTACTATTAGGTAAGTAGAGCTCAAGAGTATTACCAGAGGTAAATTTCACAAATAAAAGTACATTCGTAGGAGAGCCAGAAGAACCACTCTCATATATAACAGAACCTGAAAACTTGATAGAATTAAATGGTATAATAAACAAATATACAAAAAAAGAACATATCTAGACCAAGTTGGATTTATCCAAAAAAATGCAACATTTCATTAACATTAGAAAACTGACCACTGTAATTTACCATATTTACAAAATAAAAGCATTTACAAAAAATGCAAAAATACCATTTGATAGAATTCAGTACCATGCCAATTCACCTTAAAATTCCTCAGCACTTTGAAAATTAAAGGGAGCCTGGTAACACCAACTCTGTCTCAGTGAAACTGGTTAAACTTCTGTCTATAGTACAGTGGGGTTTGTTTATTTGAGACAGGGTCTCAATATGTAGCCAGAACTGGTCCAGAACTCTATGTAGACCAGGCCTGTCTTGAACTCACAGAGTTCCGCCTGCCTCTGCCTTTCTGATCACTAAAGGCTGTTTTTGAATTTAAAATTAAAGGCAATTAATTATAGCTATCAGAATAAAATAGGAGTGGTCCATGACTCATGGTGGTTCAACTTGAATTTTTTTTTTTTACTTTAAGCTGGCATGAAAATAGTATTTATTCTGTAGATATTGAACTTAGAATTTGGATCAAGCAATCAGTCTCTTGACATGCTGGGCTACAGAACAGAGCTGCAACTCCTAGTAAGTCATGAGGAAATGACCAATGGCACAGTGCACTGTGGTGATGAGCTGTGCTATGTAGTATGCTTCCTACTGGTCTAGGCTGGAATGTTCAGTGTGCTTCTTACTGATGGTCGGGGTCTAGGCCTTGTGATTTCAGGTTCTTGGCCCATTACTCAAGAATGAAGTAAAATCCACACAGATTACAAAGTAGTGGGAAACTTGATTTAAGGCAAAGCCATAGAACATGTCAGAATATGCTACAAGAGAGCAGCAGGCCATGTGACTGAAGATACCCAAGATCATTTGGGTGTCCCTGTAGACCCAGCTAACCTGGAACTCTCTATGTAGACCAGGCTGGCCTTGAAATCACAGAGATCCACCTGCCTCTGTTTCCCCAGGGCTGGGATTAAAAGCATACGCCACCACACAAGGCGAGAAGGAGGAGTTTTATTATCAACAATGTGGTGAAGGTGGTTATCCATTTTGATTGATAGTTTATGTCATACAACCATTTTTCTACTGGGCATCTTCCTTCCCATAATGCATCTGATTTTAATCATATGTATGTGCAATTATGCATAGGCATAATAGGCATAGGTAAATAGGGGATTCTCTCCAGAAGTTCAGTGGAGGACACTGTTTTGCCTTGTTGACTCTGTATTCAAAATCATTTCAGGCTGGATCAGTCCCCAATGTAAACTAAGTAGATGAAATAGACTCTAAGTCAGATGGTTGTGAAGTCAAGGACAAACTTATCCTACTGTGAAGAGAGGTTTGTGTGTAGCTCAATGCAGTAGGGCTTCCAAGGGGCCAATAAGCTGTGAGGTGCATTGTTCAGAGGGGAGTATGGGCAAAGCCCAAGCCAGATGGAGTCTCAGGTTGCTAAGCTGTATTGGCTTTCATTTCATTCTTGAATAAGAGGCCAAGAACCTGGAAACACTGAGTTGAGATCCTGTGCACACCAGTGACAGGTGAACACAAAGCAAGAACACTCTTAAAAACGTTTAAATTCTATTTATTTGTTTTGTATGGGGGGATCCATGCCGTGGTACTCATGTGCAGGTCAGTGGACAACTTGCCAGAGTCTGCTCTCTTCTGCCACTGTAGGAATGACATAACATGGACATGATTTTTAATTAAGCATGGCAAGTTCACTGACCAAGTGCTCTTGGGTCTCGTAATCTGAGCACTTGTTCTTGTTTTCTTGGCAACCTCAATTTGGTACTGGACCCACAAAGAGAACGAGTGAATGTGAGCATGCTCAATGAGATACCCATCTCCACTGTACACAGTGAAGACCGGGAGGGATGCATGGATTTGGGTGAATGAGATATTTTAGAACTCGGATGAAAAGACAGGATGGTGTTAAGATAGGGGTTGATCCAAACCTGTTGAAGCTAGGGAAACCATTTTGAATAAAATCATGGGTGGGGCTGGACCGGAAGACCACAGTTCCAGGGCCAGAGTTCTAGCAAGACAGTTCCATTAACAGTTCCAGGGACAGATGGTCCCAAGACATAGCTAAAGGAATGAGGGTCCTCTAAGTTCAGGCCCATTCTTAAAAACTAAATTTAAGAGTCAGGCTTTTTGTTCAGATAATTGTAATGTTGGTGTAGTAGTAATTCCTAATGCTACTACCACATGGGTTCCAGAGATAGAACTCAGCTTGTCAGGGTTGGCAGCAAGTGCCTTTACCCTCTTTGTGAGCCATGTCACAGGCCCCCAAAATAGACAGACACAGAGACAGACACAGACACACACACACACACACACAATCACACACACACATACGCACACATGCATGCACACTAAAAGATTTAAAAGAAATATGTAAGAACAGCTGCTGATAGAAATGGGAATATACATAGAGGGAGATAGGTGCCAATGAAATAAAAAAATATAGTTAAAGGACTGTCTTTTTTATTTTTTATTTACTTATTTTTTGTTTTGTTTTTTTCTTTTTTTATTTATAAATTTTTTAAATTTCATTTTAAGTTAACTTTAGAATACACATAGCATCAAAGTAACATAAGTGAAATTTGTGATACCAAAAAAAAGCATCAAAATACAGTGATAATTTAACATGGAAATTCCATTTTTTTCTCCAACTTGTATTGCCTCTCTCTCTCTCTCTCTCTCTCTCTCTCTATATATATATATATATATATATATACATACACATACATACATACACATATCATATGAGTTGGAGGATTTTCTTTCTTTCTTTTTCTTCTATTACTTCTTTATTTTTTTTCATTTTTTAACAATAAGTAATAATTTATGAGTACAAGCACCCTTCCTGTAAAACCAATTTGCAAGCAGTTGTGCCCAGACCCACACAGCCCAAGGCTCCCACCATCCAGCTGGGGGGGCTTGTATATACAATCAAGTTGATCAAATAAAAGTCCATTTGTTTTTTTTTAAAGGACTATCAAGGTAAAGTTGAGAAATGTTCTTGAAGGAGAAAGAGAGAGAGAGAGAGAGAGAGAAACAGAGGACAGTTTGGATGACCGACCATCTGCAATAAGTATCAGTCCAGAAAGTGAGCTTAAAAAAAAAAAAAAAAAAAAGACTATACTTTCAGGGATCATTTCTATAGTATGTTACTAGAGAAGTTTCTCTGACTGTGTAGAGTACCAGAAACCATGAGGAAGAGACGTAGCATTCTCTCCTGAGCGTGAAGCCGGCTATAGGTGTTGCTTTACTGCAACTGCCTCTTGCCATTGAAGATCATTCTTCTCTCCTTCGATGAGAGTAGGGGGAGAGAATGCAGTCTGAGTGGAAAAAAAAAAAGAAAGAAAAAATTATTAAAGAAATAACTAGCTAGGCGTGGTGGCGCACACCTTTAATCCTAGCACTTGGGAGGCAGAGGCAGGCGGATCTCTGTGAGCTGAAGGCCAGCCTGGTCTCCATAGTGAGTTCTAGGACAGCTGGGGCCACAGGGAAACCCTGTCTCAAAAAGACAAAAAACAAACAAACAAACAAACAAACAAAAAACCTGAAGAAAAAAATCTTCTGTTGGCTGAGGTTAGATTAGAAAGAATAGGGTCGCCAGGGGTGGTGGCACACGACTTTAATCCCAGCAATCCTCAGGTAGAGGCAGGTGAATTTCTTGTGAGTTCATGGCCAGCCTAGTCTACATAGCGAGGTCCAGGCCAGCTGGGACTAAAGGGAGACCCTGCCTCAAAAAAAAAAAAAAAAAAAGAGCACAGGGTTAAATGAGGTTGTGGGGCTGAAGAGATGGCTCAGAGGTTAGGAGCACTTACTCTTGTTCCAGAGGAACCAAGTTCTGCTCCCAGCACCCATGTCTAATGACTCACTACCACCTGTAACTACAGCTCTAGGGGACCTGATACCTTCTGGCCTGGGTGGACACCTGCACAAACATGGCACACATACATAGACATATACATTAATAAAAATTTTTTAAATTGAGACTAGCGACGCTGGAAGGGTTAGATCTTAAAAACTCCATGAATGCTCTGATGAATCTTTTAGCTAAGCCTGTGTTTGGAGTGGTTCCGAAGGCTCCACCTACTTCTGCCCCATCTAGTAATTTCTACATAACCTTTAGAACCAAAGTAACACTCCCTCCGGAAGCCATACAGGTCTCATGTGGTTCTACCATAGAACAAGGCATTACAGTGGGATATTAGTTAGCATCTGTTACTGCTGCTGGTAGGTGGCGTGCTGCTAGTGGGCAGCAGCTGCCAGCGGTCCAAGTTTACAGTGAGGGACTTGGGTTGTGACTCAATCATCTGTTGTTTCACCTTGGCCCCAAATGGAGACTTTCACAATTTCCAAACTCAAGACCTTACCAAACAGTAAACAAGATGAAGACAAGGTAAGTCTCGTTTTTGTGCTGGGACAGATAGCCTTCGAGCATTACAAACCCAGCTGTGGATGTGGAGAAACTGACCTTGTCATCCACAGTCACAGGGCAGTAAGGACCCAGACTGCAACCCAGGCGTCTGCTCCAGAGGTCCTTCCGTAGCCACTCCCCCAAGTCTTCGGCATTCTTTATCGTTCTTGTCAATATTTTCTCCAGCTGGTGGGCATAATTGAATGTACTTCCGGTTCTTCAGTGTCGAGCTTTCAAAGATCACAAGCATGTCATTTCCACCCTGAAAAACAACTATTAAAGATGAGGCATGAGCCTAGTTTTCTGATCTACTTGTATCTTTAAGGTGCACGGGATCCGGAAAAAAAAAAAAGGCTATTCTTCTCCCCTTTACCCAGACAGCATACAGTTCTGCCGCTGAGCGGCCGATCTGGATGGGGCGGGACCCCAGCTCCGCCCCGGCCCGCCCTCCTGCCAGCGGGTCCCCGGGCTCCTTAGGTGTTTATAGGGTTCAGCAGCCTGCGCGGATCGCCGCCCTCCGGGCTGGGAATGCGAGATCCAGGCCAGGCCGAACGTCCGCCAGCGCGTCGGATCTCCCGATCCCAGGCGGTTGAATCCAGGCGCCAGCGGGACCCGAGCAGCCGCTCATGGACACAGCGGACTCCCCGACTGCTGTGGTGACCGGAGGTGACTTTGTTGAGCCTGGCCGAGCGCCACCGCCGGCTTCGGGCCTGTCTATGTAATAAGGGTCCTTAGCTTTGTTTATTTATGAGACATATCAGGAGGCAGTGTCCAATGCTGACCTTGGGACAGAGGCCAGCATTTCTTTTCTCTGGAGGGATGAAGTTTAGGGTCTGCATATGACACTGCCTCCAATGACTTTCGTCCCATAGCTCTGCTTTTTAAGTCATGTGTTTAGGAATGTCTTCAAATTAAGCTTACCATCAGGCCTAAGACATTGTCTCTGGCTTTGGTGATTTCACCTGTGTTCCCCTTTCTTTGAACTTGGCTCATTTCCTTTCTTCATCATCTCCAAAATTTTTTTAAAGATTCTTAAGATTTCCTCATATTGCACAGATTTCCCCTGGTCTCCAGTGGCTACCTCTGGAAAACACCAGAGTAAATCAAATATTTTTTTTTCTTACTTGTTCCCTTTCCAAACCATTTGATTTAAAGATAGCTGAGGGGTTTAATTTAAAGACTGCTTGGATGTTGATGAAACTGAGTGACTGATTCTTTAGGTTAAATGATAGTTAAATAATTCAAAAGATTAATAATTAGTGTTAACAATGAATTGATTTACATATTTATGAGACTTGTCTTTCTAGAACTTAAGTTCGCCCACTAAGCGACTGAGCTTGTTTTCTAACATGTGGACTTCCCTTGATTTCAGTCCTGACTGAGAATTCCCGAAGAACAGCCAACATCACACGTTTAAGTTATTAGTGAGTCTATGAAGCCAGCAACTGAAGAAAATTAGATTTTTTTTTTTCCTTAAGGCCTAATACCATTTGCAAATCACCCTGGTGTGGTGCTTATCCTTGGAGGGACTTCTGAAAGACCAAGAAGTAGGTCCCTCTCATGATGAAGGCAAGATAGATCAGATGGCCTAGTTTCAAAGAGAATAGTAAAGAAGTGAAAGCAACTTTCAATGTTGGGCCAAATTCCAGCATTGTTTTCCAGGTGTCCAGGGTCTACTAACTTTGCAGTAATTTTGCAGTAATTTTGCAGTAAAATGTCACTTATGTGTTTCACCCAGTGTCCCAGTTACACCTCTCTGATAGCAGTGTGTTTGTCTTCAGGCCATGGCCCTGGAGGAAGTGCAGGAGAGACCTCCAGCCCCAGCCGGCTTTCGAGAGAACAGCTTTTTGTACTGGTATCAGCCGCTTCCATGAACTTGGGTTGCATGATGGCCTACTCTATCCTGGGACCGTTCTTCCCACATGAGGTAAAATATTTTATATCCTTATTAACTCCAATTTTTAAAAAGCCTTTTGAGTTATTTAATTTTAGAGGATATAAAATATAAAACTGTGTCTATAGTATAGATAGTATGTGTGGGACAGGCGCATGCTTGTGTGCACTGTGTACAGGGTGGTGCGTGAGTTCAGGTAAGCATGGAGGTCAGAGGTCAACATCAGGTGTCAGGACAGGCCTCTCACTATACCTGGAGCTTGTCAGTTCAGTTAGATTGCCTGGCCTTCACTAGCCCCTGGGACCCTCCTGTCTCCATTTCCCTGTGCTGGGATTACAGGTGTGTGCCAACAAACTCAGTGTTTTATTTGGGTGCTAGGGATCAGATCAGATCCTCCCGATCATGCAGAAACCACTTGACCCAGTGAGCCAGTATTCTAGCCCGCCCTCGCCAGAGAAAATTTCCTAATGGACCTTTAATAGGAAAAAAAAAAAAAAAAAAAAAAGAACACCACCTTGCTAGGTAGTTCACCTAAAATATAAATCTAAGCATTAAGCATTCTTCTAAGCTTTATTTTGTTTATAATTAAGTTTGATTACTCTTTATTTGATTTCTAAGCTGGAAGATGAAAGGAGATGTACTAGGCAGGATTTAAATGTTGCCGCAGGCTTTAATTTTATCTTCTAATTTTTCTTTTTCATTTGTGTGTTTGTTCTTTTGAGACAGGGTCTTACTATATAGCCCTGGCTAGCCTCAAACTCACAGAAATCTGCTTGCCTCTGCCTCCCGAGTGCTTGAATTAAAGACATGCACCACCATGCCTGGCCATATTTTGAGTTAATAACATTTTACAATTAGTTAGTTGTGGTCCAGGAAATTCCATTTGTAAAATGAATTTAATATGGACTCCAAGAGCAATGTTTGCACAAAAGACTCTGATTACGGTTGTCTGGCTTCCTGTAGTCTTTGCCCTTCATGTGCTGCTAGGATCTATAGATAGTGCTACAGAGGGAATAACTTTTATGGAGTTTACCTGGAACGTGAAGTTGCTGGCATAAATACGGCTTGAAGGGAACTACTTTGAGCAAGTGGAGACAATATGGCCATGTGTTTAAGTTTGTGCTTCTTGCCAAAACTTTGGGCTCACAGTGCACTGACAACTTCTCACTTCCCCAATTGACTTGACAACATGTGAGTTTCAAGTGTGCTATAAGAGAGGCTTTTCTGCTAAGCAGCAATAGCTCTGTATCCGTAGTCACTCACTGGTTTTCAATGTATTTTGCTGCCTATTTATCCACCTACTGTGTTGCTTTGAAGTAGTTTTTTTATAATTTATTTTTTTATTTGTTTATTATATTTGAAGGGATTCACAATATAAGAGCACAGTTTTTTTCAGATCACATTGACGTTGCTCAGTGTGCCATACAATTAGGTAATTGGTGTTAGCATCCACAGATGAGGGATACCATTCGTCGTTTTTTTTCTGTTACTTCACTCAGCATGATATCTTCTACATCCAGCCATTTACCTGCAAAGCTCATGATGTCATCTTTCTTTACTGCTGCATAGAACTCCATTGTGTAGATGTACCACATTTTCTCTATCCACTCGTCAGTTGAGGGGCACTTGGGTTGGTTCCACCTCCTTTCTATTGTGAAGAGAGCTGCAATAAACATGGCTGTGCATGTATCTCTGTGGTAGGATGAATCTTGAGGGTACATGCCCAGGAGTGGTATGGCTGGGACAGGTGGCAAGTTCATTCCAAGTCTTCCAAGGGTTCTCCACACTGCTTTCCAAAGTGGTTGTACGAGTTTACATTCCCACCAGCAGTGGATGAGTGTTCCCCTTTCCCTTCAACCTGTCCAGCACTTGGTATCATTTGTTTTCTTGATCCTAGCCAGTCTTATTAGAGTAAGATGATATCTTAAAGTGGTTTTGATTTGCATTTCCTTCATTATTAGTGATGTTGAACACTTCTTAAGATGTTCCTCAACCATCTCTAATTCCTCACTTGTGAAGTCTTTGTTCAGCTCTTTGCTCCATCTATTGAGTGGGTCATTTGTTTTCTTTTTTCTTTATTTTTTAGTTTATATATTCTGGAAATCAATGCTTTGTCAGATGTTTCTGCAGTAAAGGTTTCCTCCCACTCTGTGGGATTTCTCTTCACTTCCTTAATTGTTTCTTTTGATGTACAGAAGCTTTTGGGTTTAATGAAGTCCCATTTGTCAACTGTTGACCTTAATTCTTATGCAGATGCTGTCTGATTTAGGAAGTCTTTTCCGACGCCTATGTCTTGTAGTCTGCTGCCAACTTTTTCTTCTATCGCCTTCAGAGTTTGGGGTTTCACCTTGAGGTCTTTAGTCCATCTGGAGCTGACTTTTGTACAGGGTGAGAGGTAGGGGTTTAATTTCATTCTTCTACAAGCTACAAGTGGTGATCCAGTTTTGCCAATACCACTTGCTGAAGATGCTGTCTTTCCTCCATAATGTCTTCTTGGCCCCCTTGTCAAATATGAGATGGCTGAAATTGTATGTGCTCAAGTTTGGATCTTCAGTTTTGTTCCATTGGTCAACGGGTCTGTTTTTGTGCCAGTACCGAGCTTTTTTTATGACTATGGCCCTGTAGTATAGTTTGAAGTCTGGTATAGAGATCCCCCCCCCCTATTGTTTTTTTTCACTCAGGGTTGTTTTGGCTATTCGGGGTCTTTTGTTTTTCCAAATGAAATTAAGGACTTTTTTTTTCCAAGCCTGTGAAGAAACTCTTGTGTATTTTAACTGGGATTGCATTAAATCTATACAAGAGTTTGGGTAGAATGGACATTTTTACTGTATTAATTTTCCCAATCCATGAGCATGGGAGGTTTTTCCATCTTCTGATATCTTCTTCAATTTCCTTCTTCAAGAGTTTAAAATTTTAGTTGTAGAGCTCTTTGGTGTCTTTGGTTAGATTTGTTCCTAGGTATTTTATTGTTTTTGAGGCTATTGTGAGTGGGAAGGTCTCCTTGTATTCCTTCTTCAGTTGCTTCTTATTGGTGTAAAGAAAGGCTACTGATTTTTCTAGGTTAATTTTGTATCCTGCCACTTTACTGACGCTCTTAATCATTTCTAGGAGTTTTCTGGTGGAGTTTTTAGCATCCCTGTGCTTCAGGTGGTCTTGGGAAATCCCCATGAAGTAGTTTGGAAGTAGCTTTGAAGTAGAAATCTCAGAATTTAAGGGGCTTTACCAGTTCGATTCTACTTCATTAGAGGGTTAGCAAGTTCCTACTCTAAGTGTACTAAATTTTACCTGTTTGGGGGCAAAGAAAATTCAGGGAAATATCTCTAATTGCCTGTTCATTAGGAATGAAAAATATGAGGAAGGAAGGAAAGAAGGAAGGAAGGAAGGAAGGAAGGGAGGAAGGAGGGAAGGGAGGAAGGGAGGGAGGGAGAGAGGAGGAAGGGCTGATTCAGACTTTGGACATCTTTTAAGAAAAGGATAGAGCTGAGTGTGGTGATGCACACCTTTAATCCCAGTACTTGGGAGGCAGACCAGAGAGAGAGAGAGAGAGAGAG
This sequence comes from Rhizomys pruinosus, assembly GCA_009823505.1. Lineage (NCBI taxonomy): Eukaryota > Metazoa > Chordata > Mammalia > Rodentia > Spalacidae > Rhizomys > Rhizomys pruinosus. The sequence continues at coordinate 1,738,912 of VZQC01013072.1, read as the reverse complement.
AGAGAGAGGAGAAGAGAAGAGAAGGGAGGAGGGGAGGGGAGGGGCGGGGAAGGGGAAGGGGAAGGGGAAAGAAGGGGAAGGGGAAGGGAAAGGGAGGGGAGGGGGAGGGGGAGGGGAAGGGAAGGGAAGGGAAAGGAAGGGAAGGGAAGGAAAGGGAAGGAAGAGAAGATGAAAGGAAAGGAAGATGAAAGGAAAGGAAGATGAAAGGAAAGGAAGATGAAAGGAAAGGAAGATGAAAGGAAAGGAAGATGAAAGGAAAGGAAGAGGAAAGGAAAGGAAGAGGAAAGGAAAGGAAGAGGAAAGGAAAGGAAGAGGAAAGGAAAGGAAGAGGAAAGGAAAGGAAGAGGAAAGGAAAGGAAGATGAAAGGAAAGGAAGAGGAAAGGAAAGGAAGATCAAAGGAAAGGAAGAGGAAAGGAAAGGAAGAGGAAAGGAAAAGAAGAGGAAAGGAAAGGAAGAGAAAAGGAAGATGAAAGGATGGCCAGAAGTCTTGAGATTCAAGAGAGGGAACTTGTTAATTGTCCCCTGGGCAGAGAAGCAGCCAGGGAGGAAGGTGTGGTACTCACTGGGATTTGGCAGGTTAAATCTAAGTAAGGTGTGGCATAAGAAATGGTACTTTCTATGGTAAACAACAGTCATTCCAGATGTGGTCGGGGAAGAGCAGAGCAACTGGCATAGGGAGCAGCAGATTTACCCACTGTGGCTTAAGCCTAGGGTGGAGTGAGGCCTGATCTGAGGCCGAGGATCTGAGGAGCAAGCTGCAGGCTGGAACTCAAGGCACTGAATTGCATGCCAAGGACTTGGTCTCTGGGAGAGCATCAGGGTGGTTGGACAGATTTAGATTTTTGTGGAAAAATGCTGATGGGAGCCCCTGAGGGTACAGAAGGGAAAAGCAACTTGAACTCTGTTGTTCCTGCTGCGTACTCATGGTGCAGATCAGGTCTGCAGCTTCAAAGGGCATGGGGATTTCTGCTCGCTCTAGCAAGCAGCTCTGCAGCTGCAGACCACAGTGGTCTCTCTAATCCAAGTCAGTTCTGACTGTCCACCTGGAGACAGCTCAGTCCCCAGAACTGTCCATGTCCTGTTGTAAACCCCAAGTTGTTTAATCGGTGGTTTGTGAATGATAGGCTGTAAGTTGGGTTCACACACACCCTCCTTGGAAGGTGCTTTTTGTTTTTGTTCTAGTATAATTCTACAACTAAAAGAAAGTCTGAAAAAAAAAGTCTGTCTAAATCAACTGTTTCCCCAGTCCTGTGACTGAGAAGTAGAGTCTAAATTTCCTCATTTGAAGTATTTTGTGTTTGTTTATATTCTCTAATGCTGGTTTTTAATTTAGATAAAGGGAATGACTCTAGGCTTATAAGTAAATTATTTTCATATCAGGGACTCGATTTTACTATCTAGCTTCCCTTCTTTCCCTACCCTGCTTATTTAAAGTAATTATTTATTTACAATAATGTCATGCAATGCCCATGGAGGCCGGTAGAGGGATCCCCAGCAGTGGAGTTTTGGAAGGTTGCTAACAAGTGGGTGCTGGGAACTGAACCTGGGTCCTCTGTAGGAGCAGCAGGTGCTCTTCACTACTGAGCCATCTCTACAGGCCCTAATGTAAATTGTTTTTTAAGACTAAGGGTAGAAGTGTTTAACAGGGATTGGAGAAATGGGGACAGGAGTGGCAAGGGCAGGGCAGGTGGTCTAGGATCTACCCAAACTAAGTGTGTATAAACATGTCATAAGGAACCTGATTATTTGTAATTTAAATATCAATTATATATACATTGTGATGCCAAAAAAATCTTTGAAATTACTACATATGTAAAAGATACAAGAGGGTGAAGTTCTAACCATCTTGTCATGGTAATGGTGTTTTGTCTTCTAAATTTTGTTCCCTTGTCTGTTTCTTCAAAGGCAGAAAAAAAGGGGGTCAGTAACACCATGATTGGGATGATATTTGGATGCTATGCTTTATTTGAGTTCCTTGCATCTTTAGTGTTTGGAAAATATGTAAGTATTAGCACTCATATACATATTAAAACTGAGTAGTAAGCTGGATATGGCGGTGCATGCTTTTAATCCCAGCACTTAGAAGGCAGAAGCAGGCAAATCTCTGTGAGATGGAGGCCAGCCTAGTCTACATAGGGAGTTCCAGGCCAGCTGGGATTACAGGAAGACTCTGTCTCAAAAAAAAAAAAATTGTGTAGTGAGTTAGTATAATTTACTAATCTTAAATTTCCATGGATACAGAAATAACTTTATGGTTTTATAAGTTAGGCCACAATTCCATCTTTTAATCTTACACACTTCCAAAATTCTTCTGGCTGATTGTTTTTTAGCACTTTCCATGCTTGCAAGCAATGCATATTACCATTCTTTAATTTAATTTTATTTATTTATTATTTATTTATTTATTTAGTTTTGGTATTTTTGAGACAGGGTCTCCCTTTAGTTGCAGCTGGCCTGGAGCTCATTTTGTAGACCAGGCTGGCCTTGAACTCACAGAGATCCACCTGCCTCTGCTTCCTGAGTGTTGGAATTAAAGGCATGCACCACCATGCCCGGCATACCATTCTTTAAAATAATTATTTTAATATGATGTTAACTGTCATGTTTTGCTGAAATTTTATATTTTCTGACATGGTGAACTTTTTTATATAAATGTCTACTTAACTGGGTGCGGTGGCTCACGCCTTTAATCCCAGCATTCTGGAGGCAGAGGCAGTCAGATCTCTGTGAATTCAAGGCCAGACTGGTCTATAAAGCGAGCTCCAGGCCAGCTGGGACTAAAGGGAGACACTGTCTCAAAAAAAAAAATAAAAAATCTACTAAATAGAACCAATATATTGATCATTTTTCTTTGCCATTATAGCTTGTACATATTGGAGCCAAATTTATGTTAATAGCAGGAATGTTTATCTCTGGAGGAGTCATAATTCTCTTTGGGTAAGTTACCATCTGATATGTTTAGGAGCTCAGACAGATTTTATTGTTCATCTTCAGCTAAAGTTGTTAATGGCTTTAAATTTATTTTATAGTGTGTGTGTGTGTGTGTGTGTGTGTATGATGTGTGTAGGAGAGCATATGGACCCTGGTGAACATGTGGGAGGTGAGAGGACAACTTCATGAAACCTGTTTGTTTTCTCCATCTACCTTCAGTAGGTTCTGAGTGTTGAACTCAGGTAGTCAGGCTTGTGTAGCAAGTACATTACCTGCTGAGCCTTGTCATTGGTCCATTAATGGCTCTTTAAACTGATCAGTGCTATACTGTCAGATGAATGACATGTGACTAATGGTGGAAGGAGTTGGGTGAGTAGCAAAGAGTGGTGGAAGGAGTTGGGTGAGTAGCAAAGAGGAATGCTGTTGATCTAAGGGAAGAGTCCTGCAGGAGATGGTGGTGCACTCCTATAATTCCAGCCACAGGGAGGAGAAGCAGGAGGACCTGGAATTCAAGGGTATTCTGGGCTACAAAGGAAGACCCTGTATCAAAACAACAACAAAGCAAAATAAAGCCTGGCTTCCAAATGCCCCATTAGGACTCCTGTGGCTGTTCATGAGAGGCACTTAGGTGTCTTCCTAGCCATAGAAACTTTTTGGCTTAAGCTATAAAGTGAATTTATTTTTACAGAATCAGTTCAAAAACATCATGTTCTAGGTACTGAAACTATGTCATCGAAACTCTTTCTCAGCCTCTGTGCTTTTCTTTCTTGTTCTTGTGTTTTGCTCCTGGACTAGTGATCCCCTGTTGATGGCAAGAAGGCACCCATAGCTCTAGCAGGAGGTCCGTACCTCTTTGCTGATAGTCACAGAAAGGCTCCCTACTGCCTGACCTTGATGATGGCTCATTCCTGTATCACATCTGCTGTGATCCAGGGGGAAAGAATGAAAACAAAATGTTCTGATTGGCCAAGCCATCGGTGTACATTTCAGAGCAAGATGAAGGGTACTCCTCATATTTTGTCTAGGAACAGGGAAAAGTGAATGCCACAGTTGTGTAGAAAGAACTGTGTAAGTTCTTAAGCTCAGAATCCTTGAAGCGGCAGCACTGCGGACAGTGGTAGGAAGCAGCTCATACAAGTTCTTGGGGAACACAGAGCTACAGTAAGAATATGATGTAATCGGGAAAACAAAGTTAGGTTTTTTACATCATTTTTGAAAGTAGGAGAGTGAGATTTTTCTTTTTTTTTCTTTCCTTTCTTCACTCCTTTGTACTCTCTCCCCCTTCTTTCCCCCTCCCTCCCTTTTCACCCATACAGATCTTGTATAGTGGTTTTATACATACTCAGCCTCTGTATCTGTGCTTTCTACATCCATAGAGCCAATGAACCACAGCTCAGAAATAACTGAAGAAAAAGCCCCTGTAAAGTCTTCAAGAGACAATTAAGGGCTGTGAGTATAGCTCAGCGTAGAATACTCACCTCCTATTGAGGAGGCCCTGGGTTCAACACTAGCACCATAATAAATAAGTAAATAGCAGAGATGACTCAAGATGTGTATGTGGGAAGACATGTGTAGATTATAGAATGTACTGTACATTTTATGTCAGGGACTTAACATCCTCTGCTTTTGATATGCAAGGTGAATCCTGCCTTCACAATTGCCTGTGGTACTGAGGGACCACTGGATTCTAAAGAGGCCTACTTGGTTTATCATCTCGGAAACCAGTTATTTCAAGATGAAAGGACAACTAAGCTCTTATTATGACTCTGTAGCAAAAGAAAAATACAGTTAGTTCTGTAGTGAAAATATAACAGAACAACTTTTTTTAAGATTTAAATCTCTCTATGATTTATTACCAGTAAATGTCATTATGTATGTTATTATTGAGTTTTTATGAAGTTTATTTTTTATTTTTATTTATTATTTTTTATGTGTATGAGTGTACTGTCTGCCTGTAGGTTGGTGCACCTGTGTCGTGCAATGCTGCAGAGGTCAGAAGAGGGCGTTGGATTCCCCCGGAACTGGAATTAAAGGAAATTAAAGATGGTTCTTAGCCACCATGTGGGTGCTGGGAATCAAACCTGTCCTCTGCAAAAGTCAGCACTCTTAACTGCTGAACCATCTCTCCAGCCCCAGAACAACTCTTTAAAAGTTATTTTATCTAGTAACATTGAACAGCATATTTCCCTTTAGCAAGTATATTGAAATTAAAACAATAAAAGATAGTTTGACAATGATCTTTGTCTTATTATTTTCCAGTGTCTTGGACCAAGTTCCAGAAGGACCCATATTTATTATTATGTGTTTTCTAGTGAGAATAGTGGACGCCATAGGCTTTGGTGCAGCAATAACTGCATCATCTTCCATCCTTGCAAAGGCATTCCCAAATAATATGGCTACAGTCTTGGTATGTAGTTTATAAATCTTATTTTCCTTTGTATATGGCCAAAACATTTGTTTCATCTGTTGTGTACATACTTTTGTCCACTCTCTTATGTTTTTGTTTTCTTTTACTGTGATTTCTACTTCTGCAGCAAAGCTGTCAAAAACATCTACCATTGCTGGGTATGGTGGCACATACGTATAATCCTTGCATTTGGGAAATGGAAGCCGGAATATTAAGAGTTTAAGGTTAGCTGGGACAACACAGCAGAGTCCCTGTCTGAAAACCCAAAACCCAAAACAAAAATCAAAGAAATAAAGAAGTGAAGATCATTGGTGATAACTGCAGCAGAGGATGAGGGTGATAATGAAGGCAGTGTGGTCAGACGTGGTAGCACACGCCTTAGATACCAGTACTCCAGAGGCAGAGAAGGAGGATCTCTGTGAGTTCCAGGCCAGCCTGCTCTACATACTGACTTCCAGGCTAGTCAGACCTACAAAGTGAGACCCTGTCTCAAAACAACAACAACAAAAGGACAGTGACCACTCGTGTCACTCGTGCTCTTCCTGGTCTTTATGGCCACCAACCACTGTTTTTGTCCCTTTCATTAAAAACTCTGGAATAGTGTTTTGCTGTCTCCACATAACTTGGGTCTGAGCTGCACATAGCTTTTCTTTCCTGTAGAAGAGCTAATGCCTCATGGCAAATGCTTGCTTAGTTCATGAGAATCTTTCCTCTACTTTCCCTAGATGTATGGAAGAGGTCTCAGAAGTCATCTTGAAACACTTCTGTCATATTGGAAAGGGCCCTCTTATGCTGACATAAAATCACGAATCTGGTAGCATCAATTGATGCACAGAAGTAGCATTCTTAGGCCAGTGAGATGGCTCAGTGGGTAGAGGCACTTGCTACCAAGCCCGACTCTTGGAAACCACGTGGTAGAAGGTGAGACCTGACTCCCACAAGTTGTCCTCTGACCTCCACATGCTGACCCTCACATGCGTATTCTTGCACACATATACACACACACTAAATAAATGTTAAAAAGAAGTGAAGGCTAATGGATAGTTGTTAGGTCTTTGAAGGCATTGTTTCAAAGGGATTAAGAGGTTTTTTTTTTTGTTTGTTTGTTTGTTTTTTTTTTTTTTAGTCTTTTCTAGACAGGGTCTCCCTGTAGCCCCAGCTGTCCTGGAACTCACTCTGTAGACCAGGCTGGCCTTGAACTCACAAAGATCTGCCTGCCTCTGCCTCCCAAGTGCTAGGATTAAAGGCATGCACCACCACGCCTGGCTTTTTTTTTTTTAAAGGCCTTTGGGTAGTTCTTCCCATAAAGCTATTATTTATTTATTTATTTATTTATTTATTTATTTATTTATTTATTTATTTGTCTTTTCGAGAAAATGGTCTCCCTGTAGCCCCAGCTGTCCTGGAATTCGCTCTGTAGACCAGGCTGGCCTTGAACTCACAAAGATTTGCCTGCCTCTGTCTTCCAAGTGCTAGGATTAAAGGCATGTGCCACCATGCCTGGTGATCTGAGAAAGCTATTTAAAAAGCAAACCTGGGGCTGGAGAGATGGCTCAGTGGTTAAGAGCACCAACTGCTCTTGCAGAGGACCTGGATTCAGTTCCCAGCACCTACATGGCAGCTAAAAACTGCCTTTAAGCCCGCATGATGGTGCATGCCTTTAATCCTAGCACTCAGGAGGCAGAAGCAGGCAGATATCTGTGAGTTCAGGGCAAACCTGGTCTACAGAGTGGTTTCCAGGCCAGGTGGGGCTATAGGGAGACCCTGAAAAAAATAAAAAAATGAAAAGCAAACCTGGCCATGGCCAACATGCAAGTAGACCTGGTATTACTGGTCTACCAAGTTCCCATCCTGGTTTTGCACAGCCACTTCTTTGACCCCAAGCAGGCTTTCCTAGAGCTTTCTCTCATAGCCTATGGATGGCATATCAGACCAAATGCCATTTCCATAGTATTTATTTGCTCTCTAGACTTTAGTGTCTAATTAGGTTAGTACAACGACCCCCTCATTATACATATAATGTTATTGTATGCAATGTTTCAATCTCACATGAACAACTTTTTGTATGTTTACCTTTTTGCTTGAGCAGTTATACATCTAGCTGAAGAGACTTGTTTTTAAGTTCTATAGTCAGTCATGTGACACACTGATGTGACCGTGATGACAGGCACACCATTGATTGTTCCCAAAAATGCACTTCTCACAAAAGATTAGAAAGAAGGTTAGATGATTGGCAGGGTCTGTAAACCTTGTAAACAAGGTTTTGTGGCTAAACGAGTCTGAAATGTTCTGTGGGCTGCTCTCCAACTTAGAAATGCGTAGTTCATGTTAAAGGTTCAGGGCTCCGAGAAATCCCGGAGTAAAGCAACTTCACTGAATGTTCTGTGTCTCAGTTTGCCTACAGGACCACTTCTTCCAAACAAGACCTGTTGACCTCTTACCTGGTTTTCTATAGAACACTCTGAAAATTCCCAAGATGATGGCAGTAATCAATCTGGTGGAGGTTTATTTTATTTATTTATTTTTGTCTTTTTGAGGCAGTGTCTCCCTGTAGCCCCAGCTGTCCTGGAACTCACTCTGTAGACCAGGCTGGCCTTGAACTCACAGAGATCCACCTGCCTCTGCCTCCCAAGTGCTGCGATTAAAGGCATGCACCACCACACCCGGCAGGTGGAGGTTTATATCAGCAGAGAAAACCAGAGTTGCCCTCTCAGCTTTCCATATAAAGTTGTAGCCAAGTCAACACATCCCAAACATTAATCATAATGGCTGTCATGAGCAAAGGCAGAACTCCTATAATGTGTAAACTTTATATATATATATATATATGGATATACATATTTATTTATATATATAGGTTTTCATTCGATCCATCTCATCTATCAACTATATATATAAATATATATACATTTATTTCTAATTTAACCTGCTGATTCTACTAACAGACTCATCTAAATATATTGATTCGTTAGTAATCAGCTAGGGGTTAAATGGCATATAGAGCATGCTATCACTTGATAATGGAAAAGGGAAAGGAGTCTTGCTGCCACTCAGTATGATGCAGGGGTGTAAGGACATGTGTGGGACCTCTCTGGAAGGAGCCTGGAATATCCTTTGTTCTCTTGTAACAGGTAGGGTACTGGGTGCCTGGACTATTTCACTCAGACTATTCTGGATTATATAACTGGGTTTATATGGATAACTGAGTTTGTTTACTGAGTGGATAACTGAGTTTATATCATTGGTAATGAATTTGAAATTGATCACATCTTTTTGTTTGCTTGAGACATATTCTCATGTAGTCTAGACTGGCTAGAACTCACTATATAGCTAAGGTTAACCTTGAGCCTGTACCTCCTAAATGCTGAGATTACAAGTATCTGCCACTACCCATAGCTCATTTACATATTTTGCTGTTGCAATGAATATTACCACATCAGTGTATAAACTTGTACACACACACACACACACACACACACACGGACTTTTTTTTTTTTAAGAAGCAGTCTCAAAAAAAAAAAAAAAAACAACGAATAAAAAGAGAAAAAGAAATTAAAAAAAAAGAAGCAGTCTCACTCTAGCCCAGACTGGCTTGGAACTCAAAGCAATCCTCCTACTTCAGCCTGCCAAGACCTGTAGCAGGATGAGCCACCTGCCCCTTTATATAGTTTCAACCACATGCTTAGAACTATTCCTAGAAGTGGAACTCTGGTTCAGAAAGTACATGCTGAGAAGAGGCCAGTTTGCCACCTCTGCTCACCATCAGCAGTGGGGAAGCGGGCCCTGTGGCCCACACCATTGCAAGTGCAAGTACTGATGGGGGTTTGGTGAAAAATTTGGTGTCTTCAGGTTTAAACTGTTGCTTCTAAGACCTGTTTACATTTCACTTTTCTTTATCAGCAGTTTGCCCATTAATAGTCGCTTTCTGGATAGCTATTGGACGTTCCTTGTTAGTATTTCTTCTGTTTTTCATTTGTCCCATGATGTGCTTCTGTGCATAGCTTTCCCTATTTTCATGTTATAGCTTTGTCAGCTGTTTCTTGTACGTCTTCAGAGTTTTGTGTCACAAGTAGACCCTTGTTCACATAGAGGTTTATTTTTGAAACTCTTATTCTAGTACTTTTATTATTTAAATATGTAACATACATTTTTTTGGTCCATCTTGAGTGTGTTTGCATATAAATTTGAAACAGAACTTTTTTCTAGATAGTACTCTTACAGTTCTTCAAATAAAATACACGGACTAAGTTCTCTTTCATTTTTCCATGTTTAGGGGAGTCTTGAGGTGTTTTCTGGACTGGGCCTGGTCCTGGGTCCTCCTCTCGGTGGCTTTCTGTACCAGTCCTTTGGCTACGAGGTACCTTTCATTCTTCTGGGCTGTGTAGTCCTGCTTATGGCTCCCCTCAACCTGTACCTCTTGCCTAGTTATGGTAAGTGCGCACATAATGCTCATATTAAGAATTTTAACTTTAGTTTTATGTCTTTGTAAGAGATACATTTACCATATAGTCACTTTTTTTGGGGGGGGGGCGGGTTCTTTTTGAGACAGGATCTCCCTACAGCCTCAGCTGTCCTGGAATTCATTTTATAGACTAGGCTGGCCTTAAATGCCCAGAGATCCACCTGCCTCTGCCTCCCAAGTGCTGGGATTAAAGGCGTGCACCACCATGCCCGGCCCATATATTCACTTTTATTTTGTGAAATCAATAATGTCATTTTGCAGCATTCTCAGAGAACTAGTTCTTGCTTCTAAAATGTAGGTACTTGGTTTATAAGAATTTTTGCTGGGCTGGAGAGATGGCCTAGCAGTTAAGAGCGCCGACCAGTCTTACAGAGGACCCGGGTTCTATCCCCAGCACCCACATGGCGGCTGAGAACCGTCTGAAACTCCAATTCCAGGAGAACTCCAGTTCCAGGGGAATCCAACACCTTCTTCTGACCTCCGCGGCATTGCACGACACGGGTGCACAAACCTACATGCAGACAGTACACTCATACACATACAAAAATAAATAAAATTAAAAAAAAATTAAAAAAAAATAAAGTATTAAAAAATAAAGAATTTTTGCTTATCAGAGGTAAGCCTAGACTGTAGCTTAAATAGTAGAGTATTGGCTGGGCATGGTGGCACATGCCTTTAATCCCAGCACTTGGGAGGCAGAAGCAAGTGGATCTCTGTGAGTTCAAGGCCAGCCTGCTCTACAGAGTGAGTTCTAGGCCAGCTAGAGATACAGGGAGACCTAAAGGTAGAGTGTTTTTCTAGCATGTGTAAAGCCCTGGGTTCAGTTCCCAGATCAATAAAAATGGGGCATGGTGGTGCATAATTATAATCCTAGCACTGGGGAGGTGGGGGCAGGAGGAACAGAGTTCGAGGCATCCTTAGCCACATAATGAGTTTGAGGCCAGCCTGGGGTACATGAGACCTTGTCAACAATATATATTACACACATTATATATTATATATATACAATATATATTGCACACATTCAAATAAAGTACACGGACTAAGTTTTCTTTTGTTTTTTCCATATTTAGGGGAGTCTTGAGGTGTTTTGTGGACTGGGCCTGGGGTCCTCCTCTGGGTAGCCTTCTGTATCAGTCTTTTGGCTATGAGGTACACACACACACACACACACACACACACACACATATATGGAGAGAGAGACAGAGAGGGAAAGAGAGAGAAAAGAGAGAGAGAGAAAGCTTGGTATGATTATGCTTTGGGGATGCAACAGACTGATTTCTGTGAGTTCAAGGCCCACTTGGTCTACACAGTGAGTCCTAGTCTAGCCAATGCTACATAGCAAGACCCTATCACAATAAAAAGTATGTGCATGGGGAAGAAAATGGGGACTGGAGAAAGGGCACAGTAGTTCAGTTCCCAGGACTCACATGGCAGCTAATAACTATAATTCCAGCTCTAGGAGATCTGATACCCTCTTCTGACCTCCCCACTTATACACATGTAGGCAATATTGTCATACACATAATAAAATATTCTTAAAAAGAAGAACAGGCAAAAAATTGTACAACACTAATTCTTTTCAGTCTTTATAAGTAACAAATATTTAATTTCTACTCATAAACTATTATATGCAGTACAGTCTTCTTGAGGTAAACTAAATGTTTACAAGAATTTTGTATGAGCCACACATGGCCCCAGTATATCTAGAAGGCTACAAAATAAGAGCAAGGGGCTGGAGAGATGGTTCAATGGTTAAGAGCATTGGATGCTCTTGCAGAGGACACGGGTTCAGCTCTCAGCATCCACATGGAAGGCAACTATCACTTGCAACTCCAGTTCCAGGGAATCTGACACCCCTCTTCTTTGCTCTTAGGGCATTGTACTTACTTTATTTTTTTTAATTTATTTTTGTATGTGTATGAGTGTACTGTATGCATGTTGGTCTGTGCACTCGTGTCATGCAATGCCGAGGAGGTCAGAAGAGGGCGTTAGATTCCCCTGGAACTGGAGTCAAAGACAGTTCTCAGCCGCCATGTGGGTGCTGGGGATCGAACCTGGATCCTCTGGAAGAGCAGTCGGCGTTCTTAACTGCCAGGCCATCTCTCCAGCCCATGGGCATTGTACTTACTTACATTCATATAGACAAAGTACTCATACACATTAAATAAAAATAAAAATATTTTTCATAAAAGACAGCAAGGGAGGATCACCACAAGTCCCAGGTCAGCCTGGTATACATAATTCCAGGCCAGCCTGGTATACACAGCAAATTCCAGGCCAGTCTGGTATACAGTGAGTTCCAGGCCAGCCTGGTATTCACAGCAAGTTCCAGGCCAGCCTGGTATACGCAGAGAGTTCTAGGCCAGTCTGGTTTACACAGCAAGTTCCAGGCCAGCCTGGCATGCACAGAGAGTTCCAGACCAGCCTGGTATTCACATCGAGTTCTAGGCCAGCCTGGACTACAGAGTGAGACTGTCTATAACAACACAAGACAGGAGGACAAGGCCGGTTCTTCCTTCCCACTATGACTTTCAGCTGTCTGTGTAGCAAGAACAGCTATGAGAATACAGGCCACTATCTGTAGTGATAAGAATCATTCTGGATTTAAAGATTCAGTCCTCACAGGAATCAACCTTCAGTCATGAGTAGTCAGGGTGCCAATGCTGATAAGAACTAAAATGCTCAGAGAGGCACAAAACATGGTTCCCCCATCAGGTATATTCATTCCTATTTTGTCCAGATGAAATTTACCAGCCAGGTTTCTTAGTAATATTGCACACTTTGTTGCTGTGAAACAGCTGGAGACCTGTAGAGAATAAAGCCAGAGAGTCGATACCGAACTGAACCACAAGGTGGCGGTCATCTCCTCTCTCTAAGTCTGAAGAAATGGAATTTAAGCATTCTGGGCTGCTCAGGTGTGCTGGATACCTGGCTGAATAAGAGAGCTGAAGACTTCCTGGATCTGCCAGTAAACTTATCCTTCTGGTTGCTCTGACTTATGGACCATGCATCCTTAATTCACTTGTCAGATTTATTAACCAGTGGGTAGAATCCATTAAAATCATGGTACTCAGGACCAGGTATGTGCCCATATATAACTCCTCTGAGGAAGAAAATGGAGTCTAAGATTAGCCTCCCAGTATACAACTGGAGGGGAGAATGTAAGAGAGGCCCACACTGACCCTATTTTGAGTATAGCCACCATTTTAAGCAATTACTGGAACCTGTCCAATTCAGGGAAAAGGTCAATTGCTCTAGTTCAGTTGCTGGAGGCTTCAAGAACAGCTAATAAAATTTAAACTTGTCTAAAGATAACTGCTGATACTGTTGTTATGTGAGGACAGGTGCACTGACTTAACATTTCCTCATTCCTGTCCCAAGATTGTGTCTAAAGATAACCTTTGGTATGTGGAGGCAGGTGGGCTGACCTAACCATGAGCTGTAACCCTGTTATTATCCAATAAGGCTAGAAAGTTACCCAAACCCCACTAAGATTCCCCTAGATCCTGAATAAAAGGCTGAGCCAAGTTATCAGGGTATCAGGGTCGGAGCCTTTTCCCTCCCACCCCAGCATGCTGGTTTACTCCCCACCCCCAGAAATAAAGTCTTGGTTTTCCATCAAAAAAAAAAAAAAAAAAAATAGAAAGCACGTCAGAGCCTCATGGAGCAACAGAAAACAAAATTGTTAAGTATTTATTACATTAGGTAATAGAAAAATGCTTTGCTAAGACAGACTAATTAAAACTGGGATTTAAAAGACTGTCCCTAAGATCTATAATATTAAGGTTGTAATTCAGATTTAAGTGTTCCCATTTAGGGATATTCTTTAAAAATTGTTACTTTAGGAACATTTCCATGCAGACAACAACTAGAAAAGTTACCAATTTTTTTTTTTTACAATATTGGCAAAGTTAGGTATTCTATAAGCTCTACCTGTTCCTTCTAGATCCATGGACAACATAGTTTATTTAGCTTTGGGTGTTGAGTCTCTGTCCCTGATTGTCTTCTGCTCTCCAGTTTCCTTCACCTATATGCATTAAAGAAATGTCTCTGGGGCTGGAGAGATGGCTCAGCAGTTAAGAGCACCAACTGCTCTTACAGAGGAACCGGGTTCGATTCCCAGCACCCAGAACCATCTTTAACTCCAGTTCCAGGGGAATCTGACACCCTCTTCTGACCTCCGAGGCATTGCACGACACGGGTGCACACACTTGCATGCAGACAGTGCATTCATACACATACAGAAATAAATAAAAAATTAAAAAATATATTAACAAAAAACCTATCACAGAGCCGGGTGTGGTGGCGCATGCCTTTAATCCTAGCATTCGGGAGGCAGAGGCAGAGGCAGGCGGATCTTTGAGAGTTCAAGGCCAGCCTGGTCTACAGAGTGAGTTCCAGGACAGCTGGGGCTACAGGGAGACTCTGTCTCGAAAAGACCAAAAAAAAAAAAAAAAAAAAACCTATCACAGGCAGGGCTTGCTATGTAGCCACTGGAGCGCACTTTGTACATCAGGCTAGCCCCAGCCTCAAGGATGATCCTCCTGTATCTGCCTCCAGAATGGTGGGATTGGAGACATACTGAAAATTAAATCTTGAACCATGTACTGTATCCTAAAAGCCATTGGGAGCTATTGTTAGGTGTAAACAGGAGTCACGTGAGCTACAATTTCTCCCTCCCTCTCTCCCTAACCCCACTAACTCATCATACTTAGTTTCTATTACTCTCTCTGAGGAGTTTCCCCAAACTTTCTCCTTTGGGGACAAGGCGTGGAACAGGTAGTGCCCCTGGGCTCAGCAGCCCGGCCTCCGAATACCTTCCAGGTGTCCTGACTCCCTCCAAGGAGAAGAAATATATCAGAATTAGGAGGACACAAAAGAAGCTCCAAAGTACATTCTCCAGGGCGTTCCGCTTAATGGAAGCTTACCCCCTCCTAGATTTTCTTCTTTTATTTCTTCAGCAGCGTAAACTATGTATTATTTTTCATAGATGTATTCATATATTTTCATTATGACAATTCCTTTTCCCAATCTTGGATTTAGGAAGAAGGCGTCTGGTTTTTCATAATGGATAATGTTTTTGTATGCCCAGCAAATGTAATTTTCTTAATTATTATTAGTTTTGTTTATTATTATTATTATTTTTTCTGTATGTGTATGAATGTACTGTCTGCATGCAAGTTTGTGCACCCGTGCCGTGCAACGCCCCGGAGGTCAAAAGAGGGTGTCGGATTCCCCTGGAACTGGAGTTCTCCTGGAATTGGAGTTTCAGACGGTTCTCGGCCGCCATGTGGGTGCTGGGGATCGAACCCGGGTCCTCTGTAAGAGCCGTCGGCGCTCTTAACCACTAGGCCATCTCTCAAGTTTTATTTTTTGAGACGGGGTTTCCTTTTAGTCCCAGCTGGCCTGGAGCTTGCTATGTAGACCAGTCTGGCCTTGAACTCACAGAGATCCACCTGCCTCTGCCTCCCTAGTTCTGAGATTAAAGGCGTGTGCCCCCACACCTGGTGAAAATGTAATATTTTTAATTAAATTTTTAAAATTGAGACAGGGTATCACTATGTAGCCCTGGCTGGCCTAGAACTCACTGTATAGACCAGCAGGCCTTGAACTCACAGAAATCCTCCTGCCTCTGGGTCTGGAGTGCTGAGTTTAAAGGCACCACTCCTGGCCTATAATTTTATATTTTTAAAGATGCATACATTTTTAAATGTATTTATTTTGGGAGGTCTTTTTGAGACAGGGTCTCCCTGTAGCCCCAGCCAGCTTGGAACTCACTACGTAGTCCAGGCTGGCCTTGACCTCATAGAGATCCACCTGCCTCTGCCTCCTGAGTGCCTAGATTAAAGACCTGGGCCACCAAGAAGACTGCGCAATTCAAAATCCACACCCAATTGTCTCCTTGGAGGCAATATCTCAATGTACCACAAGATGGCACTTGTCCCCTCTCTAAATTGGAATATACACTGCTGTTTCTGTGGTTGAACTTGGAGCTGTGCTGTTAAATAATGGGGCTGATAAGTAATAGCATAAGGTTTAACTTTATCTCTGTATCCTGAAAAAGTCCTGAGAACATTACTTAAAATAGGAGAACCACACTTCATGAAATTTGGACATTTGGTCATCATTCAACAAGTTTACAGAATAATGAATGTTGGATACTGAAGGAAAATGAGGACATGCGAGGGCTGATCCCGACCTTCAGTGACGCTCCATGTCTACCTTCAGTGTCACCTCTGGTCACAATCACAATAACCACTTTTTTTTTTTTTTTTTTTGAGACAGGGTCTCTCTGTAACCCCAGCTGTCCTGGAACTCACTATGTAGACCAGGCTGGCCTTGAATTCAAAGAGATCTGCCTGCCTGTGCCTCCCAAGTGCTGGGATTAAAGGCATGCGTGCCATCACCCCAGCTACAATAACCACTAACTCCCAAACTAACCCCCCAAACACAGGCCACAGATGTCTCTACACCCCGTGTCTGAGTGACTCCCTGTGAAATCCCCAGTGATTTTTGCAGGCTTCTTGACCTATTTTTTGAGGTGTCCCATTAATGTTAGCCTTGATTTCTTTTACAGTTGATTTCTCCTGAGTCTTTAAATCACATATCTGAATTATTTTTCCCTGTTTCTTTGCTTGTTTACCTCAGTCTCGTTCCTTAGACGGCAGCTTAGACGCCACTACTTTGAAGGACTTTCCTCTGTGTTAAGGCAGCCCTCCCATCTGGCACCCCAGGGTACACTTCTGTCCACATCCCACCTCTCTTCATTCCTTATTGTAACTTTTCTGTGAGGACAAGGTCTGGAACTATCTTGCTTATCTTTTTATTCGTAGCATTTTGCTTGACACTTAGCTTATAAAAGATTTTGTTCAGTAAATTAACTGAAATTATGATTACAGCCACCAAGCAGTAGTAAACAACACAAAGGCAATTATAATTTCAACATTAAATTATGTACTAAGCTGGGTGTGGTGGTGCACACCTTTAATCCTAGCACTCAGGAGGCAGAGGCAGGTGGATCTCTGTGAGTTCAAGGCCAGCATGGTCTACAGAGTGAGTTTCAGGACAGCTGGGGCTATAGGGAGACCCTGTCTCAAAAAGACAAAAACAAAACAAAAAATTATTTACTATGGATTGGTAGTAGGAAACCTGAGAAAGGTAAAGTTTATGGATGAATTAAGGCTAAAGCTAGAGCTTGTAGAATGAAAGTACAAGAATTTAGTAGAGAGGAGGGAGAAAAGCAGTCATTCACTATGCCTGGAGGTGTTCAGATAGCCGTGTGTGATCCTTGGGATCTGGAAGAGCTTGGTTACTATTGGGAGCATGGTAGAGGACTGGACTCAACCGACCTAAAAGTTAAAAGTAGTTTACATAGGATTGTGTAATGCCTCTTGTCAGCCTTTCAATCTAATCTTTGCTTGTCCAACAGAAAAACAGTGGTGTCTGCTTTTTACAAAATAAATGCAAGTTCCTCCTTAAGCGCACACACATTGGGCCCTCGGTACAGTAACAGTAAATGGTGATGCTCTTCTGGCACCAACTCAGGCTTCATGCAGTTTCTGTCCCATCCAAGGGCTTTACTTCTAGGTGATAATTTAAAACCCTTCTTTCCTTCACGCTCTGATTCCAGTTGATTCTTTTTTATGTAAAAACCTAATTTTGTTTCATTCTGTGGGACAAGGTCTCATGTAGCCCAGGTTAGCTAGCTTCAATCTTGAAATATAGCTAAGAATGAGTGAATTCCTGATCCTCCTGCTTCCACCGCCCTAGTGCTGGGATTACAGGCACATATCACCATGCTAGGCTAAAAATTAATTAAAAAAATAAAATTCGTTGTGTGGCCCCTAGATTTGAATAATTTAGAAGCCAACATAGGTGAAGACATTGAATTTCAGGCAACTCAGGGGTACAGTTACTTTGATTACAAGATGGATAGTCTCACCAGCTCTACTCTTAAAAGTAAGTTAAAAGATGTCGTTAAGAGATATTAATTGCTATTATGTGTTTCTTTTTCCCATTTTTACCAGAGGCTGACCGAGGTGAGCACTCGTTCTGGAAGCTTGTCACCTTACCCAAGGTTGGTCTTGTAGCCTTCGTCATCATGTCACTCAGCTCCTGCTTCGGCTTCCTAGATCCGATTCTGTCTCTTTTTGTTTTGGAGAAGGTAAGTAGCTGACCGGCAGAGCTCTGCTTTGTGGCCGATGGCCATAACTGCGTGCTCCTGGGTCCCATTTAGGGAATGACCTAAGAGAGAAGGAAGCAAATGGGGAACTACTCTGAAGTAGACTGCGCCTTTCCTTGGCAATGTCCCTTTGAGCTAGGAACACAATTCCATGAATTGGGAGCCTGATTCACTAAGAAAAAAGACAGAATCTTTTCCAGAGTGGCCAACACAGTGGCCTTCTCTTCCCTAAGGGCATGTTCATGTCATTGTAGGTGTGTGGACATCTTATATACTGTTTAAGGAGGACATTTTCTCTATTTGTTTGAGTTGCAGTGGGATGCTCATTCAGTGTGAGGTGTCCTTTTTCACAGATGCCCTCTATGTCTACCTACTTTTTAGGCTCTCAGATGACTGTGGACTATATTAATCTAGAATGGGAGAAAAGAATCAAGAGTCGTTAATAGCTGAAAACATGTGCTGACTATCATATTAATTACTGTCTTTTCACTGTGACCAAATCCTGGACAAAGAAACTTAAGGGAGGAAGGATTTACTTTGTTTCGTTCTTTGAGGGAATAGAAGCTATCATGATGGGGAAGACCTGGCAGCCAGGGGTCCAGAGTGGTGGTGGCTGAGAGTGTGCGGCTCACTTCTTCACGTCTCTTGGGAATAGAAAGGAGAAGGAGGGGAGTTTGGGTCAGAAGCAGGACTAGGTCATAAATACCCTTAAGGCCTGCCCGAGAGCTACTCCCCTCCTCCAGCCAGGCCTCACTTCCTAAAAGCTCCACAACCTCCCCAAACTGTGCCACTACCTCAGGATCAAGTATTCAGACACATGAGCCTGTGAGAGACATTTATTTATTTATTTACTATTTTCTTTCAGAATTAAGGGTTGAAATGAGGGTCTTACATATACTTGGCAACTACTCTACCATTAAACTATGTCCTTAGCCCTCTTTTTCTTTTTTCAAAGATCTCAGTAAGTTGCCAAGGTGAGCCTTCCCCAGGCAGGCCTTGAACTTGTGGACCTCCTGCCTCATCCAACCATGTGGCTGGAGTTACCAGCCTGCCCCACCAGGCGCAGGTCTGTGAGGGAACATTTTGCATTTAAACCATAGTGAGTTCTAAAATTTGTTCTCTGAGGTATATTTGAAGATGAGTAGTGATACAACAGAGTTCACTACTGAGCCCGGTAGTTTATTATACTGTAGAGTTAGCGTGAGTCCACAGGTGCAAAGCTGCACGTATGAACGTCACTCACATTATCTTTCTAAAGCAACACAAGAACCAGAAAATAATTTTCAAGGAATTCCTCATGTGGTCATTTCACATGGTTTCCGATCATTGCTTTAGCATAGAATTAAAATTTATCAGAAATTAAAGTTAATTTTTGTTGTTGTTGATTTTTTTTGAGGGTCTCTCTGTAGTCCCAATTTGCCTGGAACTTGTTATATAGACCAGGTTGGTCTCAATCTCACAGAGATCTGCCTGGCTATACTTCCCAAATTCTGGGATTAAAGGCATGCACCACCACGCCTGGTCCAAAGTCAGTATTTTTATAATTGCACACTACCTCTTGAAATCACTAAAAATAGTTTTGAGTATTTCACAGATCAATTTTTATTTTTTGTGCCTTGTGTAAGATTTAAAATATAAATAAGATTGTGCTGGGCGTGGTGGTGCACGCCTTTAATCCTAGCACTTGGGAGGCAGAGGCAGGTGGATCTTTGTGAGTTCAAGGCCAGCCTGGTCTACAGAGTGAGTTCCAGGACAGCTGGAGCGCTGCGGTGCGCTCCTGCGATTTTTAAAAAATATAATGTATATTATAAAATATATATATATATGTATATATATATATGAGATTGTATTTAATTGGTAAGCATTCATGAGAGAACAGATAACTGAATCTGTGGTTTATAGTGATGCAACCTATTCACACCCTCAACACTGCCTCTTTGAGTCTTTCTTTCTTTCTTTCTTTCTTTCTTTCTTTCTTTCTTTCTTTCTTTCTTTCTGTAACACATTCTCATATAATTCAGGCTGGCTTTAAACTCACTATGTAGCCAAAGGTGACCTTGAACTCCTGATCTTCCTGCCTCCACCTACCCAAGTGTTGGAATTTACAGATGTGTGCCACCATACTGGGCTGCCTTGCTGTCTGCTATCTTTAAAGGACTAATTGTTTAGCATGAGTTCATATTTGTCACACAAAGTATAAAAATATGCATTTGCCCATAAACGAATCTCATGGGCTTAGGTATGAAAATTAAATAGGAAAAGTAAGGAAAATGAAAAGTTAGGTACCCCATCCCCCAAAGGCATTTATATCCTATTGGTAAACTGTGAGAACTTACTATCTAAAAGGTATTTAGGATGTATTATGTCAGCTGGGTGTGGTAGTGCATGACTGTAATCCTAGTACTTGGAACATTGAAGCTGGAGGATGGTGAATTTGAGGCTAGCCTGAGCTACATAAGGAGTCTATCACAGAAAACAAAAGTACTATGTTATCTAATTTTAATTAGTTAGTAAGGTTCTGTTGATATGGGTAAATCTGATAATTATCATCAGTGGACCTCAGAACATAGCTCAAGGATTGTCAGCATCACTTAGAAGCTTGTTAGAAATTCAGAACATCAGGCCCATCCCTGAAGTCCTGTATCAGAAACACTAGGAAGGCTGGAGAGGTAGCTTATTGAGTGAGAACTCAAGTTCAAGCCCCAAGCACCCATGTAAAAAGCCAAGTGTGGTCATTTGTTCCTGTAACCCCAATGCTGTGAGGAGCAGAAGCAGGGTCGCTGGGGCTTGCTGGCTGCTGGTGTGGCTCCAGATTCATTGAGAGACTCAGTCTTGAGGGAATATGTTGGGATGAGATAGAGCAGAGCACCCAAAGCCCTTCTCTGGCTTCCACACGCACCCACATATGGATATGTGCCTGATCATGTGCACACATACATACTACACACACGCACAAATACACACACACACATATATATATATATATATATATATATATATATATATATATAGAGAGAGAGAGAGAGAGAGAGAGAGAGAGATCTCCTATGGCTAGGATCCAAAACCAAAATTTGTGAAATACTAGTTTACACATAAAAATGCAATGATAAATAAATTAAATAAATTATATGTTTAATGTCAAATGCTACAAAATAAAACTTTAGACTTTTACTCTCTGGTTAGGACTTTTCTTCCTTAGCAGAAGCCTCTGAAACTGTGGACCCCTTAGGTTGTTCTGTGGCTATTTTAGGCTCAGCCATAGAATAGTGGAAAGCTAAACAACACAAATATCAGATATTATTGATAGACTTGTGGTAATAATAAGCTGGGAAATGATAGGCTGTCCTAATGAACTTTTTATTACTGTGATAAAAGACTCTGACCAAAACCAACTTGGGAGGAAAAGGTTTGTTTAGCTTATACCTACCAGTCCCAGTTCATCTTTTTTTTTTTTTAATGTTTTTGAGACAAGGTCTCCCTGTAGCCCCAGCTGATCTGGAACTCACTTTGTAGACCAGGCTGGCCTTGAAGCCTTGAAATCACAGAGATCCTCTTGCCTCTGCCTCCCAAGTGCTGGAATTAAAGGTGTGTGCCACCACACCTGGATCCCAGTTTATCTTTGAGGGAAATTGGGGCAGGAATTCAAGCCAAGAACCTGGAAGCGGGAATGAAAGCACAGAACAGGAGTAGTACTTACTGGCCTACTCCTCTGGCTCATGCCTGGCCTATTTTCTTACCTTGCCCCGGGGTTGCACCACCCATAGTAGGCCGGGCCCTTTCAAAAGAATCATCAATCAAGAAAATGCCTCACAGGCCAATCTGATGGAGGAAATACCTCAGTTGACGTTCCCTCTTCTCAGGTATGTCAAGGTGACAACTGAAGCTGTCTAGCACATGGAAGGATAAGGCAAGTATTTATTTTAAGAAGTGACTGCCCCATGTAACTCTAACACAGGATTTCTTTTTCAGTTTAATTTGCCAGCTGGATCTGTGGGACTGGTCTTCCTGGGCCTGGCACTGTCCTATGCCATGTCTTCACCACTGTTTGGCCTACTAAGTGATAAAATGCCTGTATGTACACTCACTTTATATTAGAGTTGCTTTTGAATGTATAGATCACTAGTTCTCCCACTGCTCCTTCAGAAAGCTAAGGGTCCATTGCTTAAAACTGACACATTTAGTTGTACTAATGGCCTCAGGCATCATCCTAAGGAAACTCACTTTTAGTTATTTCATATGAGAAAGAGAAGTCTGATGCTAAAACTGTTGCAACACTATTGGTCTATTGTTTTTGTTTTTGTTTTTATTTATTTATTTTTTAAATGGGACTTTACTATGTAGGCCAGACTGGCCTGGAACACACAATCCTCTTGCTTGAGTCTCTCTAGAGCTATATTATAGGTTGGTGTCACTGTCTCCTGCCTGGCTAAGATTATACTTCCAAAAACTTCTTTGATGCCCCAAACAAAAGCAAAACAAAACAAAAATCTCTGATTCTAACAATGAGGGTAGAATCTTGGGCTCTTAAAAGTTATTATTGGGCTTGACCAAATTGAAAAGCTGAAGTAGGAGAACTCAGACTTGGAAAGTGGGAGTGAAGGAAAGGCCATGTAAATGTGCATGAACTACCCAGTATCCACCTTACAGCTAATCTCTTTTGTTGGATTGGAATTTGGCCTAACCCATCCAAACCATATGACTAATATGTAGAACCAGCACCATTAGCCAGATCTCAAATTTCCAAGACTGCATCTGTGGCTTTAGTGTTTATTCTTTTGCATTTTTCTTTCCTTATTATATTTGCACATATATTTATCAGGACACTTTATCTACTTAGTAACCCAAGTAACAAAAAGCTAATTTCTCAGGGGCTGGAGACCTGCTCCTTTTTGCACTGGCTTCCATGGGCACTTACACATGTGGGCACTCACACATACACATAAAATAAAAATCAAAAAACAGGGGCTGAAGAGATAGCCTAGTGGTTAAGAGCACTGACTTCTCTTGCAGAGGACCCAGGTTCAATTCCCAGCACCCACATGGTGGCTAAGAACTGTCTGTAACTCCAATTCCAGGAGAACTCCAGTTCCAGGGGAATCTGAGACCCCCTTCTGACCTCTGCGGCATTGCACAACACAGGTGCACAAACCTACATGCAGACAGTACACTCATACACATACAAAAAATAAATAAATAAAATTAAAAAAAAATCAAAAAACACAAACTAGGAGGGCAAATAAACTGTACCACCTTTTACAATTCTGGAAGTCCTTAAGATCTGTCCGTCTCCATTGGGGTCTGATGAGGGTTGGTTCTGATTCACTCACTGTACCTTCACTTGGAGAAATAGACAAGGTGCTCTTGGGGGCCTCTTTTGTAAGGGTGTACATCCCAGTCATGAGGTCTTCTCCTTCATGACCTTATGGACTCCCCAAACTCACCTCCAGATACCATCAGACTAGATTTAACATATAGATTTAACTAGGATTTAACATATAGATCTAACTAGGATTTAACATAGATCTGAGGGAGACAAACATTCACTCTACAGCAGCATGCCGGGCGTGGTGGCACACATCTTTAATCTTAGCACTTAGGAGGCAGAGGCAGGCAGATCTTTGTGAGTTCAAAGCCAGCGTGGTCTACAGAGTGAGTTCCAGGACAGCTGGGGCTACAGGGAGGCCCTGTCTTGAAAAGATAAATAAATAATAAATAAATAAATAAATAAATAAATAATAAATAAAATTATGTTTTGCCTAGATATTGTGACAGCTTGGGAAGTTTCTTATTGTGACTGATTTTTAAATGCTTATATATTTTGAATAGTTAATGATGTGCAAAACTCTTAATATACTCCTTTCCTCAGGAACCTGTGTTCTCTGTTCATTCCCCATCATGGGAAATACTGGCCTTGACTTTAAGTTCATCAATTTTCTCTTAAATGTCATTTGATTTTTTCCAATTTATTTGGATTTTCGAATATTATTACTTTAATGATTTTTTTTTTTTTTTTTGGTCTTTTTGAGACAGGGTCTCCCTGCAGCCACAGTTGTTCTGGACCTCTCTATGTAGACCAGGTTGGCCTTGAACTCACAGAAATCCTCCTGCCTCTGCCTCCCAACTTCTGTGATTAAAGGCATGTGCCACCACACCCAGCACTTTAATGATTTTAATGTTGTTCTTTTATGGAAGTCTTTAAGCTTCTTTGAACTCTTTCTCTTTACCAGCATCTAAGAAAATGGTTTCTTGTTTTTGGAAACTTGATCACAGCAGGTTGCTACATGCTGTTAGGACCTGTCCCAATTTTCCACATTAAAAGGTAACTTTTCTCTAATGTTTTTGGGAAACTAGCATTAGTAATTATTTAAAACTTTGTATAGTGTCATTATTATGACTTAGTATTTGAAGCATTAACATTTAAACAATGATGTTGACTTGTTTGATTGACATACAATTCTAGTTCTTATTTACTAGAAGGTAGCAATGGCTCAAGCAAATATAAACACATAAAATCTTTTCAAATGAGAAAAATACTTATTCTTATCCTGTGTGATTGTGTTTGTTGGTTGGTTGGTTTTTTTAGCTGAGGCTGGCCTTGAACTCCTGTTTCTCCTAACAACTCCCATCTCATGCTGGGATTGTAGGCATGCACTACCATGGCCAGCTTCCTTTTGTGTTTTAAGTATACACTTTAATTGGACTTATTCTCAAATATCTGTTGCTGCTAGAATAGAATTCTATTTTTCTAGTTCTTCCTTCTCACTCATTGAGGCAAGGACCATCTAATAGCCATCCAAGGGTTTTGAGTAGAGGCCATCTCACACATATGCCTCAAGTATATACATGAAGGCAAAACACTCTACACATAAAATAAACATAAATTAAACAAGAATTAAAAAGGAAACTTACTTAAAACATTAAAAAGGAACTGGATCTAGCAAGATGGTTCAGCAAGATAAGGCGCTTACCACTAAGCCTGGCTAGAGTTCAATCCCATGGATCTGCATGGTGGAAGGTTACAAGTTGTCCTCTGACCACACACATGCATGGTGTACGGTACATGTCCCCAACTCCCCCTGCCCCCCCCAAATAATGTGTTTGAATTTTTTTTAAGGAACAAAAGATAGTAAGTACTTATATCCTAAGGAATAAACATGAGGATGTATTTAAAATATCTGGTATGGAGTCCAATGTGGAACAAATATTAGTTTCCTGTCTCTTTCTCTGCCCCTTCCCTTCTTTGCCATTGTTTAACTGAATTTCCATACCAGAGGATTGAATGAAGAGACTTAATGTTGACATTTAAGTCCATTTTAAATGACTTTCATATGGTGAGATTGGTAGGTTTGTTACAGATGTATAATGTGTGACTAAAGACATGTATGTGATACATGTGAACGAAGATGACTTCAGATGCATGACATGGTTCTGCCCTGCAGGTGTAAGGACCTAACACCTGGCTCACCAACTACAATGGGCTCAGATGGAAATGTGAAGCAGACAAGTCATGTCATCTGTGGAACTGACTTCTCTGGGAGCTTTCCCTCCTTCATGTGATGTTTTGTGTCTCTTAAAATGCTAACGTTTTGGCTTCCTCCAAAATCCCTTTGCAGTCAGCTCTGGCTTCTCGTGCTGGTGTTAGTTTTAAATGGCGTCTCTGCTGGAATGAGCATCATCCCAACTTTTCCCGAGATCCTCAGCTGTGCATAGTAAGTTTCTCCACTGTTTGAAGAACTATGTCCTGACCAGCAGGGAGCATCCATCTCTTTCAATTGTTTACTCTTGTAAGATGTTGGATGTTGGCCCAAATACTAAATCTTCATTATTTCATACCATACAATTACTGTGATTTAAATCATATAAGTAATAATTAAATCATATTAATAATATTATTTATGCACTGATAGGTAAAATGGGTTGAAAAGAGTTGCCTTGGTGTCTTGATATTCGTATGTGTATAGGTATATAAATAATTTTGAGAAAATCCTAAGCAAAATGGAAAAGCTTCAGGATGCTCCTTTTTTATGGAGCAATGAAAAAAAAAACAGAGGGTGGCCAGGCCCCTGTCATCTGACCGTGTTCCTTGTGTTGTGGGTGTTTATGAGGGTGGCCAGGCCTCTGTCATCTGACTGTGGTCCTTGTGTCATGGGTGTGTATGAGGAACACTAGGCTCTAGCTGTACTGGGGCCACTCAGCAGTTCTCAGAGGAAAGAGGAGCTGCCTCTGTTTTCCTTGAAAGATCTTTGCTTCATCCTACTTTAAGAATTTCTTAGTTGGGGCTGGAGAGATGGCTCAGTGGTTAAGAGTACTGACTGCTCTGGCAGAGGACCCGGGTTCAATTCCCAGCACCCACATGGCGGCTAAGAACTGTCTTTAGCTCCAGTTCCAGGGGAATCCGACACCCTCTCCTGACCTCTGCAGCATTGCATGACATGGGTGCATTGACCTACATGCAGACAGTACACTCACACACATTTAAAAAAAAAGGGGGGGGGGCTGGAGAGATGGCTCAATGACTGCTCTTGCAGAGGACCTAGGTTCAATCCCCAGCACCCACATGGTGGCTGAGAACCGTCTTTAACTCCAGTTCCAGAAATCTGACGCCCTCTTCTAACCTCCGTGGCATTGCACGACATGGGTGCACAAACCTGCATGCAGACAGTACATTCATACAAATAAATAAATAAATAAATTAAATAAATAAATAAATAAATAAATAAAAAGAATTTCTTAGTTAATTATATTTTTATATTTTTATTAGCACTTAGTCCAAATAGGTTTTTGTTCTTTTTTTAGAAATTTTATTTTATGTATATGAGTGTTTTGTCTGCATGTGTGTAAGTATACTTGTGCATGCAATGCCCACAGAGCCCAGAGGAGGGCATCTGATTCCTTAGAACTGGAGTTACAGACAGTTGTTAGTTGCCTGAAGGTGCTGGGAACTGAACCCAGTTCCTTGGCAAAAGTAACCACTGCTCTTAATCTCTCAGCCATCTCTCCAGCTCTAGTTATGATTCTTGATATCATATAGATGCAAGAAAATGACTTTTAGAAGATTATTTTATGAAAATGCTTTAAATTTTGATTTACTTGCTTTGTTTGTTATTTACTTTGGTACTGGTGATTGAACCCAAGGCCTTGGTCAGGCTAAGCACATGCTCTACCATTGAGCTGCATCTCCAGCACCCAGATTTGTTTTGATTTTACCAGTGGAATGTTTATACTTGGGGTCTTCTCCAGATTGTGCTTGGTTTATCTTAATCCATCTGTCATACAATTTTTTTAATGCAAGTTTTCCTCTTAATAATGAGTACATTCATATTTCTCTTTGCAGTGAGAATGGATTTGAAGAGGGACTAAGCACACTGGGGCTTGTATCAGGTCTCGTTAGTGCCATGTGGTCAGTCGGGTGAGTAGTCGCTGAATTCACTTATACCTGTGAAGTGGTAAATAGTATTCTGTTTTACAGACAGAAAAATTGAAACACCAAGTACTCTAAGACAAAACTCATCTAGGGTGGAACAAGAGTTCTAATCTACACCTTCTGACTCTCAAATCCAGTACACCTGCAGATTTAGTACCAAACCAAAATGATCTCATACACTTTGTCTGTTAAGTGATCCTTTAACAGAGGTTTGTCTCAGATTAAAAAATTTATTCCAATATTGATTCATTTGCTTGCTTCCTTTTTAATTAATTTAATTAAATTAAACTTAATTAATTAATTAAATTAATTTTGGTCTTTTTGAGAGTTTCCTGTAGCCCCAGCTGTCCTGAACTCACTTTGTAGACCAGGCTGGCCTTGAACTCACAGAGATCATCCTGCCCCTGCCTCCCAAGTGCTGGGATTATAGGCATGCACTACCACACCTGGTGACTTTTTTTTTTGCTTGTTTCTGTTTCTTTTTTAAAATCTACTATTTTTATTTTGTATATGATTATATTACCTGCATGTGTATAAGTATACCTGTGTTGTGCAATGCCTGAGAAGTCAGAAGAGAGCATTGGATTCCCTTAGAACTGGAATTATGGGGGCTAGAGAGATGGCCTAGCGGTTAAGAGTGCCGACCGCTCTTACATAGGACCCGGGTTCGATCCCCAGCGCCCACATGGCGGCCGAGAACCGTCTGAAACTCCAATTCCAGGAGAACTCCAGTTCCAGGGGAATCTGAAACCCTCTTCTGACCTCCACGGCATTGCACGACACAGGTGCACAGACTTGCATGCAGACAGTACATTCATACAAATACAGAAATAAATAAAAATTTAAAAAAAAAGAACTGGAATTATGGACGGTTGTTAGCCACCATATGGGTGCTGGGTATCAAATCTGGGTGCTCTGCAAGAGCAGCGGGTGCCCTCCACTGCTGGGCCATTGCTCCAGCCCCCTCCTCGTTTCTTTTTTATTTTCTGCTAAGCTGTAAGGCTAATTGTGTAATAGCAATGTCACACATAAAAAGCCAATAAATATGTATTGAATTGAGTTATATTAGACTCAAGTGTTACAAATAAAAAAAAATAGTGGTCTGGCAAGATGGCTCATCAGGTAGAGCACTCACTGACCAACCTGTGATGTAGCCTAGTGACCTATGTGTGCTCTCGGGATTCCACACAAAGGTGGAAAGAGACCAAGTCCACAAGGCTGTCTTCTGGCTTTCACATAGGTGACATGACATGTGCCCAACATGCACCCCAATAAAAAAAAAGGTTCTTTTGAACATATGTCATTATTTTCATTATTATATAAGCCACTGATTTCACAGAAGGCGTTCCACTTTTAGAATTGTTTAAAAATATTAAAGTAATCATTATTAGGGCCCTCTCTCTCGGTCTCTTTCTCTCTCTCTCTCTCTCTCTCTCTCTCTCTCTCTCTCTCTCTGAACACTGGATCTAGGGATCAAACTCTGGACCTCACACATCGTAGGCAAATGCTCTGCTACTGAGTTATACCCCAGCTTTAGAATTGTTTGCTTATACCCAGTACCCAGTGTTATGCTCAGGAATTGCCTTTTCGTTTAGCCTTCATGGCTTCGTTTTAAAGAGGACTTGTGATTGAGGAGCCATACAACTTTACAAAGGATCTTTTGTACTTTGTGCTTTTGTACTCTGCCATTCACTCATTGTTCTTCTCACTGTTAGTGCTTTCATGGGACCAATGCTGGGTGGATTTCTGTATGAGAAAATTGGTTTTCAGTGGGCAGCAGCTGTGCAAGGCCTGTGGACTCTGATAAGTGTGAGTAATCACGTTGGGTTCTTTTCTCTCTCTCTCTTTTTAAATTTTTTTTTTTTTACGTTTTGTAGAAACTTACTTGACCTGGAGGATTTACATTAACAGTACATTTCATTGTGTTAAAGGGACTGGTGATGGGCTTATTTTATCTCTGGGAGCACACAAAGGCAACAAGAAGGTATGATCAGCTTCTTGGCTTTTTTCTCTTAAAAGAAGTCAGCTTATGAGAGTGGAAAAGAAATGCCATTTTGTTTCCCTTTGTGCAGTTAGCATATTTCTAGGCATCCTGATATTCATTGCTTAATAGCATGTTAAGGAGGTGCTTGGGTGGAGATGTAGGTGCCGAGTGTTCTGTTTTCTTAAGATGATCAGTACTGTTTTTTCCTCTCTGTAGATCTATACCTCAGGACATTGTTGGCACAGAGGAGGAACAAGCTGCTCTCTTGCCCAACGAAGTCTAGCCTTACAGATTCTGAATGAATACAAGTTTCAAGATGGGTGCCCCCTGCCTTGAACATCATTGCTGAAGGAGCCTGTGCAGTGTGCCCCACAAACTCCATGACTACTACACCATCCTGAAAATGTCAACATGACTTAGATGATCCTGAGTTGGGGTGCACTTAGTATTGCTCTGAAAAGCTGGCATGCTGGGCTGTCCACATCGGAAACATTATCTGCAAGAGGGGAAAGCCAGTCAAAGTTTTTTTTGTTTGTTTGCTTTTGTTTGTTTGTTTGTTTGTTTGTTTTTTTGCTGTTATTTGAGTCAGAGTCACCCCGTAGCCCCTGATGGCCTGGAACTCACTATGTCAACCAGGCTGGACTTGAACTCACAGAGATCCGCCTGCCTCTGCCTCACAAGTGCTGGGATTAAAGGCATGCACTACCATGCCTGACCCCAAAGTTTGTATTTTTAAATGACCAAACTTGTCCTTGAGGTTGCTGTTAGTGACTCTTTTTGGCTTTCTTATTTCTTGTGTTTACTTTTCAATCAAGTGCACTGATTCTGTGAATGTGTTTTTACAATTAATAAGTAAGTTGAGTTACCTGATACATATTGAATGTATAAAATACAATTATGGGCTAGAGAGATAGCCTAGCGGTTAAGAGCACCAACTGTTCTTGAAGAGGACCTGGGTTCGATCCCCAGCACCCACATGGTGGCTGAGAACCATCTGTAACTCCAATTCCAAGAGAACTCCAGTTCCAGGGGAATCCGACACCTTCTTCTGACCTCTGCAGCATTGCACAACATGGGTGCACAAACCTACATGCAGACAGT
This sequence comes from Rhizomys pruinosus, assembly GCA_009823505.1. Classification (NCBI taxonomy): domain Eukaryota; kingdom Metazoa; phylum Chordata; class Mammalia; order Rodentia; family Spalacidae; genus Rhizomys; species Rhizomys pruinosus. Next base: position 1,708,417 of record VZQC01013072.1, on the reverse strand, counting down.
ACATTCATACACATAGAAAATAAATAAATAAAAATTAAAAAAAATATATAAAAATACAATTATGAAATTCTTTTTTTTTTTTTTTGAGACAGGTCTCCCTATACCCCCAGGTGGCTTGGAACTCACTCTATAGTCCCAGCTTGACCTTGAACTCACAGAGATCTGCCTGCCTCTGCCTCTTGAGTGCTAGGATTAAAGGCATGCGCCACCATGCCCAACTTAAAGATGGTTCTTAGCCTCCATGTGGGTGCTGGGAATCAAACCCTAGTCTTCTGCAAGAGCAGTTGGCACTCTTAACCGCTGAGCCATCTCTCCAGCCCCATGAAATTCATTTTTAAAGATGTACTTGCTCTGCACTGAGATTTTTGTACTTACTGAAAAGGCAAAATATCTGCCCGCCATAAAAAAACTCTAGCACTTGTTGGCTTTCAGTTTTTCTAAAACCGTTTGTGTAGAAGGTATAAAAATAACAATACATGTAGTTTCCAATTCTGTGACATTTTCAGTTATGACCTGGATACATAAACATTATGGGCACAGCATTAGGCATAATCAATCTAAACATCTATTTTAGCTTCGTAATCTATTTTTGTTTATTTTATTTACTTCTTTTCATCCTCTTCATGGATGTGTTCCATCCTAGAGCAGGGCAGCACCCCTGCATCCCAGCCATGAATGTGTATTGCATGTTAGAGAAACATTCTCTCTAACTTCATATGAAATCTGTGGTGTTATTTGAAGTGAGAGCATGTCAGCTCTGTACTTCCTGATCTGTGTTCAGATGCAGCAGCCCCAGCACCCTTTTCTTTGTAATAGAAGAAATGCTTTTATCTATCTATTCATTATGTTCATCTAAAAACACCTTTTCTTTTTAAAATAGGGTCTCATGTATCCCAGGCTGGCCCGGACCTCACTGTGTAGCTCAAGATGACCTTGAGCTCCTGATCCTGCTGCTTCCACTTTTCCATGTGCTAGTGTTAACACACATGTTCCATACCATGTACTGGGTATTAAACCCAGGGCCTTGTGCTGCTAGACAAAATACTACCAACTGACCTATACCCCTAATCCCCAGAATATCTTTTGGATGCCTTCTTTCAACTGATACTTTGTAGGTGCCAGGGACATAATTTATGCCTTATGTAATATACACCAGTAGAAAAGGAGAATAGTTCACAAATACCAGGATATCTACCTTGCAGGAATGCTCTTAATAAAAATAATTTATGGTGTAATAATACAGTTAGCTGATGTTTGTTACATGGGATCTAATTTTCACAAAGCCTCTCCATGGAGGTGAGACTTCTGAGCTCAGATCTGAGCTGCAACCTCCATACAGATAGTCCATTGGCAGGTGGTCCACTGACTGGAGTCTAGTATGGAAAGAAATGGGACAGGAGAGACTAGCCAGCTTGGCAGTGAGGGCTGCCAGAATGGACATCTCATGTAAGGAAATTATTTGTGTCTCTGTGTGCACAATGGATGAGGTTGCTGGTAAACAAGGATGGAGGTGGAAAGATAACTTTGGAAGCTTTGAGAGAGAATAATGGTTTGAGCCATGGAAGTGGCCTTAGACGTTGAGACTGAGATAAAAGAAGGTATCTAGAAGGTAACAGGGTTGCTACTGTGGAGGGGGGGGCAGATTCCAGGATGGCTCCTGGATTTGGTTTGATGGTGTGGCTAGATGGCTATAGTGATGTGGGGAAGGGGATAAGGAAACATCCTGAAGGGCCTTATTAAAACCATGAGATGCTAAGCACGCCATCACACAATAGTACAAATGCACGATGACACCAAGGGTCAGGAACACTGCTGTGGGTGTGGGTTTGGCCTTCATGGTCAAGGGCAGATATCCTGTGTCTCATAAACTTTTTAATTTCCTTGTTCCCATCCCAACCTTATTTCCCTTGGACCTAAGTGGGAGATACAGTTTGTGAGAAAGACAATGACCTGTCAGTCCCCTTTCCTGAACATACTGCAACCAGGCAGTGAGAGTGAGTCCCTTATTGTCCTAAGTTTTCATTTCATAAATTAGAACCCATGACACCAAAGTTGACTTTCATGGGACTAGTCTTTGGATTATTCTCTTTCAATAGGATTGTATACAAGTAAAGTTAGCTCCTCCTTACCCTCTCATCCATGTAGAGCATTTTGGGGGTCTCTTTAACAATTGCAACCATTCTTTTCAGCACATAAATTAGGAGCAAACTTAAAGTTCCTAGTACTCTTTATTTTTATTGAGCTTTCATGCATCTCATACAACCTTTCCCAATCAAATTTAGACCTGTTTCCCCATTCATGCCCTCTCCCCACCAGAGCTCATGTATTCTGCTGTACATGTTAAGTCCTGTCTTGCAACCTTTTCTTAGTCATTTTTAACTTTTTTGATGTAGAAGTTTACTGTTTTGGTCAAATCTTTGAACAAGCCTTTTGTTGTTCCCTTTAATTTTATATTAGTCCAAAATATACATATATACACTCCACTCATATACCAAAATGGCAGAGTCTGAAAATAAACTATAGGTTAATTCCAAAACCCGTTTGGAATTCACATTTTAACAGTAATGTTGAATGCAGGTAAAAAGAAATATAACTTTACATTCCCAAATTACATAGAAAGATGTATGTTTTAATGTACTTTTATTTATTTTTTGTCTTTTCGAGACAGGGTCTCCCTGTAGCCCCAGCTGTCCTGGAACTCACTCTGTAGACCAGGCCGGCCTTGAACTCACAAAGATCCGCCTGCCTCAGCCTCCTGAGTGCTAAGATTAAAGGCATGCGCCACCACGCCCGGCAATGTACTTTTTTAAAGAAGAGATTTATCCTTTCCCTAATACTCTCTTCCTCTTCAAGTTGTACGGTTTTTATTTCTGCCCCACTTTTTGTTCTTCATTGTAAACCTGCATAAAGGTAATCAGTAATAACCATTCCACAAATTCAACACGATACCAATTGACATTTCTTTGCCAAAGACATTACTTTTGAATTCAGCCTCTAATAAATTGGGGGGGGGGTGGGCAGAAGGCACCCACATTCTTTGCCCAAATATACATTGGCCTCTTACTCAGTTGCTAGGTGTGTCCTTGCTTCCCTCTGAAACCTTGCGAAGCACCCCTTCAGTGACTAAATTACTCATTACTGCTATCTGTTTTCTAGGCTCTTACTAGAATGGCTATAAGCTATGCTTACAGGAATCACTGGGTTTTCTAGTCCGAATGTTCAAAATCTTCCACACTCCTGGAAAGACTAACAGGGTCATGTTCATCAAAAAAAGACCCCACTTCTCAGTACCAACTTCTGTTTCAGTTACTTTTTTTTTAATTTTATTTATTTTCTATGTGTATGAATGTACTGTCTGCATGTAGGTTTGTGCACTCATGTCGTGCAATGCCGTGGAGCTCAGAAGAGGGTCTCAGATTCCCCTGGAACTGGAATTCTCCTGGAATTGAGTTACAGACGGTTCTCAGCAGCCATGTGGGTGCTGGGGATCGAACCCGGGTCCTCTGCAAGAGCAGTCGGTGCTCTTAACTGCTAGGCTCTCTCTCCAGCCCTCAGTTACTTTTCTATTGATTTCCTTTGGGAGTGGCAGGAGGGAGGTTTCAGGCAGACTTTCCACAGACCCTGCTGGCATGGAATGGACTACTAGAACCAGGCTGGACTTGCCTCACTGATGTGTCTGCCTTGCCTCCTGAAGGCTAGAATTAAAGGCATGTGTCATCATACCTGTCATCTTCTGCATTTTTGTTGTTTTTTTTGTTGTTTTGTTTTTGTCTTTTTGAGACAGGGTTTCCCTGTAGCCCTAGCTGGAACTCACTGGAGCTCACTATGTAGACCAGGCTGGCCTTGAACTGATAGAGATCCACCCACTTCCAATTCCTGAGTACTGGAGTCAAAGGCAAACCCTTTCCTACATTTTTATTTTTATTTTATTTTATTTATTTATTTATTTATTTTTGTCTTTTTTGAGATAGGGTCTCCCTTTAGTCCCAGCTGGCCTGGAGCTCACTATGTGGACCAGGCTGGCCTTGAACTCACAGAGATCCACCTGCCTCTACCTCCCAAGTGCTAGGATTAAAGGTATACACCACCAAGCCCAGCCTTTCCTGCATTTTTGTTTTATTTTTTATTTTTATTTTATTTTATTTTATTTTATTTTATTTTATTTTATTTTATTTTTATTTTATTGGTTCTTTTGAGACAGGGTCTCCCTGTAGCTCTGGCTGTCCTGGAACTCACTCTGTAGACCAGGCTGGCCTTGAACTCACAGAGATCTGCCTGCTTCTGCCTCCCAAGTGCTAGGATTAAAGGCATGTGCTACCTGTGTGAGTAAAGCCACTCCCAGGTTGATGCTCTCCTCCTGTGATCAGTGACTGCCCAGTGGCAGCCCCAGCTGCCCTTCACTCTCATCTGCTGCCAAAGTCCCTGTACTAATGGGATTACAGAAACAAAAAGTTGGCTGGGCGTGGTGGCGCACGCCTTTAATCTCAGCACTCAGGAGGCAGAGGCAGGTGGATCTTTGTGAGTTCAAGGCCAGCCTGGTCTACAGAGTAAATTCCAGGCCAGCTGGGGCTACAGGGAGACTCTGTCTTGAAAAGACAAAAAAAAAAAAAAAAAAAGTGGAAATTTTTTTTTCATAAACTTTGTTTTATATAAAAAAACATCCATTAAGTCTGTGTTTGTTAAAACATGAGATTCTGCCTCTGTGGCTGTGTTTGAAAAAATAAAGTTTTATTAGAATAGACCATTTTCCCAAGCAAAAAAAATAAAATAAAGGCGTGCACTTCCTGGCACATTTTTAAATGAATATGATGTAACAGCTAAATGTGCTTCCCTATTCTGTGTTTATGGGTGTGGGTTGTCATGGCTGCCAGTGGCTAGTTGTGTGGGTCCCGATATTCCATCTGGCTGAGTAATAGGGAGCAGGCTTTTGCCCTGATTACTGGCAAAAGGCCAGCGGTCAGGCTTGTCCCTGCTCATGGATGGGACTCCCAACCTCTTGAGTAGAAGGTGTCACATTCCTGCCTCTTCTAAAGAACACATCTTGGTTTCAGAAGCCAACGGGAGCCTCTGCTAATATAAATAAGGCTTTTGTAGAAAGACACATTCCTGCCTCTTCTAAAGAACACATCTTGGTTTCAGAAGCCAACGGGAGCCTCTGCTAATATAAATAAGGCTTTTGTAGAAAGTGCACTGTGAATTTCCTGTGTACCTCCCACCCCCATTCTCACCAGAAGCCTGCCAATTGCTATTATATAAGACCCTAATCTCCTGCAAATAAATGAGTTTTTGGTCCCTTGAGGCCAACTCCCAGGTCTGTCTTTTGACCAGTCAGGTTTACTTGCACTCCCTCTCCCTCCCTCTCCCTCCCTCCCCTCTGCCATGCCTGCAGCCCAGTGCATGATCAAAATGCTTTACATGTGCTGAGAGACTGGACACCTGGGAACCCCACTGCCCTGCACAGTTGGATTTTTTTTTTTCTGTTTCTATTTTTTCCTTTACCTCACTTTTTTTTTTAATCTTTATTTTATGTGTATTACCTGCATGTAGGGAGGTTCATCTGCTATGCCACCAGAGGTCAAATGGCATCAGATCCCCTAGAACTAGAGTTACAGATGGTCGTTAGCCACCATGTAAGTTCTGGGAATAGAACCTGGGTACTCTTAACCTCTGATCCATCTTTCCAGCCCACCCTCATTTGCATTTCACAAAAGAAGGAATAACCACCAAAGTTTGCCATGAACCATATTCTCTAGACAGAAGAATAAAATAAATGACGTGGCCTAAATGTTCAGTTCCTTGCTGGAGTTCAAGTCTCAGGGATCTAGGAAGTCATGGACTGGTTTCTAAAGAGGACTGTGATGGTTAATCCTGGGTGTCATGTCAACTTGACTGGACTAAGGAACAAATAAGAGAAAAAGGATCTTCGGATTGGACCACCTCAACCTGGATGGCCCACCCCAAATGTGGGCATTACCTTCTGCTGGCAGGCAGTATTAAAGGCCATGGCAGAGGGAGCTGGTCCCTTTTTTCCTTCAGCTTGCCTCTCACTGGTGAGTTTGTCTTGCTGCTGTGATCAACCCTTTGGATCCCAGCGTGTACTGAGACTGGCAGATCTCCTGGAATTCATCGGGTCTTCAGCACCAGATTGGGACTACTGAGATATCCAGCCTTGCAGACTGAGCAGTTCCCTGGATTCTCAGCCTCTCCAGGGCAGCGAGGCTACTGTCGGACTCCTTGAACTTTGTCACATGAGCAAATCAATAAATTGTATATAGCTATTTATTCGTCCTGTTGCTTCTGTTTCTTTAGAGAACCCTGACTAATACAAGGACTTAAAGTTTTTCTAGCCTTTGGCCTCTAACACTAACCAGCTACCAAGGGAACTGACACTTCATGATGGCTAGACCTGGTAAGCTAATATAAAGCTGGAGCATCCCAGTGCATGCAAAAGACAAACTGTTCCCAGTGGATAGCTCCAAGAGTTGCAGGCAGAATGGGTTAGCCTCTTTGAATGAAAGGCTGAAGACTCCACTGAGCCTTAATTCTTGCTCCTTGTCAAAGCGCTATGATTCCATGCCTGTTTTCTCTGAGATTACTGTTTCTCTCTTGAAGAGTTGGCTGCTCCACACTTGCTTTGTCCCTTCCCCACCATGCTCTGGGTACCTCTGCTTTTTGCTTTTTAGTTATACTGTCATGGATAAACTAAAGAAAAAGGGCATTTTAATTTCATCTCTTTCCAAGGTTCTTTAAGGTGTTATTGTTTAATATGTTCCTTATTGTTTAGATAATGGGTACCAAGATTATGTATGATAAATTATATTTTTCCCTAATACAGACACACTGATAGTACTCTTTAAAAAATGAATTCATCCTGAGAGCTATCAGGCTTGCCTGTTAAAAAAGTTTTTTTAAAAAGACATATGAGAGGGGCTGGAGAGATGGCCTAGCAGTTAAGAGCACCGACTGCTCTTACAGAGGAGCTGGGTTCGATCCCCAGCACCCACATGGCGGCTGAGAACCATCTGAAACTCCAATTCCAGGAGAACTCCAGTTCCAGGGGAATCTGATACCCTCTTCTGACCTCTGCGGCATTGCATGACACGGGTGCACAAACTTGCATGCAGACAGTACATTCATACACATACAGAAATAAATAAAATTAATAAAAAAATTTTAAAAAGACATATGAGCTGATAAATTGTAAATTTTTTAAAACAGTCAAAGGGTGTATTAAGGTTCAGTCTACAAGGGAGCAAATTACAAAACTCTTCCTAACATATAATTATTAGAAGTTGGCTGACTTCCCCGATACATGAAGGCAATATTTAGTATACAGAGTCATATAAACCAGAGGATAACAGTGATGTTTAATGTGAAATATCAGTAAGCATATCTCTATAGGAGGGAGGGAATTGCACAAGCTAACTGATTGTGGGTTCTTCTAAATTTTAGAAATATCAATTGTTCTACCTCTGTTGATCTCTTTTTCCAATGCAAGATGCAGCAGATGAGAAGACTCCCCTGGACAAATGTATATAAATTATTTCCAACAAAGGTTGTTATTTCTCTTGTGATACAAAGATGTTTATAGTAGAATCAATTAATGAGATACTCTGTTTTTTCACAATAATGAGAAATGGAGCTAGCACAGACTAATAGAAATGTATAGTGAATACCAAGATTTACCTAACTACTTAGTAATGAACCAATAGGATAGATCAAGGAAGATAGTATACAACATCATCTTATTAAAAGAATATTGAATCCAAATTACACATAACAAATATTGCAATATCTTAATATTAGCTGTGTACTCATTGGGGCTTTGTAAGTTCCCAGAAAACATAAAATGATCAACAATACTTCATAAAGTTCAGAGAATGGCCTACCAAAACTACACTTTGGGTTTTGTATGAGCTTAAGTAGCAGAGAGAAGGAGAAGGTACATAGAAAACATTATTGGTCGGAGCCTTTTCCCTCCCACCCCAGCATGCTGGTTTACTTTTTCCCCGAAATAAAGTCTTGGTTTTCCATCCTTCAGTGTGTCTGGTGTGGATTCTCAAAGCCTAACATCTTGGAGGTCCCACCGAGATCCCCCAAAGACCACTGGAGGCACTAGAGACTTTCGGCCGGCTGTGTCTTTTGGCAACGACCTAAGGGAAACTCACACCAAGATTATTGAAACTTGCTGGAAAGCAGATCCTGAGTCCAGACAACACCATAGCCAAATGAACAAAAGGAGAAGCTCAATGGATGCTTTGGAACCCCTCATTGAGAAATCCTAAAGGACTTTTAAGTTGGACATTTAACTCACCCTGTTCCTTTCCTGGTTCCCTGTCTAAAAATGTACCTAGCTACTCTCACCTTCACAGGCACTGGCTAAGGATTTTGTTCTCGATACTTTTGGGGTCTTTCAGATAGATCCAACTGAGCAGGAGTACCCCAGTTGCCACCTCCTATGCCCCTTTTCAGCATGGAAGAAGTCAGAGCGGTCAGTGCCCCAATTCCCTCTTGGCAATTGGGGTAACCTCCTCAGAGGGTAATGTGATAAGAGTAGGAGCTAAAAATTGGCTAGGCAGTTTAGGGTCAAGACCCCCAAAAGGAGCCAGTTTCTTTCTCAGCTGAGAGCTGAAGACTTCCTAGATGTGCCAGTAAACTTATCCTTCTGGTTGTTAAACTCATTAAGCCTGCCCCCAGTGACGTACTTCCTCCAGCATGGCCACACCTTCTAAGACTCCCCAGAACAGTGCCACCAACTGGAGACAAAATGTCTGAATACTTAAAGCCTATGGGGGACAGTATCATTCAAACCACCACAGTGTTTAAAGCAGACAAATGCAAGACCTCAGGTTTTCTTCTCTGGGTTTTCACATAGTTATTTAGTTAATGCACAGCATATAACAAAAGATAGCTCAAAAAGAATTTGTTGTTGTGTAAGAGAGCATTAAGTAACCTAAGAGGGTCAGCTAGCCTGATGTATGCAGAGGCAAGATAACAAGAGGCCCTCTCTCAAACAAGATGAAAGTGAAGGTGGACACCTGAGACTGTCCTCAGACCCTCCACCCTGGAACTGGGCACACATATGAACACACATGCACACAATTTCACACACGTGCCTGCACACACACACATCTGCATATACACATACAAATGAAAAAGAAAAATAATTTAAAAAGGAAAGATTAGAGCTGGAGTGATGGCAGTTAAGAGCACTTACTGCTCTTGTAGAGGACCTGAGTTGGTACTTAGCACCCGTGTCAGGCCATACAGAACTGCCTGTAACTCCAGGGGATCCTGTACATTCATCTGGGCTCTAACAGTGCCCCCACACATATCATACACTAAAATATATGCACACATATACACATAAATTAAAATAAAAATAGATCTTTTAAAAAAGAAGGAACGAATGTAAAGAAATGGTTTAATACAGATTTCAGTACAAGCATTAAGTGACAGTACACACATTAAGAATAGTATACGGCCAGGCATGGTGGTAGACACCTTTACATTCATGTAGGCAAAACACTCATTCACATTAAATAAAAATATTTTTCATAAAAGAGAGCAAGGGAGGATCACTGCAAGTTCCAGGCCAGCCTGGTATACATGGTGAGTTCCAGTCCAGCCTGGTATACAGAGTTCTAGTTAGTCTACACAGCAAGTTCCAGGCCAGCCTGGTATACATGGTGAGTTCCAGTCCAGCCTGGTATACAGAGTTCTAGTTAGTCTACACAGCAAGTTCCAGGCCAGCCTGGTATACATGGTGAGTTCCAGTCCAGCCTGGTATACAGAGTTCTAGTTAGTCTACACAGCAAGTTCCAGGCCAGCCTGGTATACATGGTGAGTTCCAGTCCAGCCTGGTATACAGAGTTCTAGTTAGTCTACACAGCAAGTTCCAGGCCAGCCTGGTATACATGGTGAGTTCCAGTCCAGCCTGGTATACAGAGTTCTAGTTAGTCTACACAGCAAGTTCCAGGCCAGCCTGGTATACATGGTGAGTTCCAGTCCAGCCTGGTATACAGAGTTCTAGTTAGTCTACACAGCAAGTTCCAGGCCAGCCTGGTATACATGGTGAGTTCCAGTCCAGCCTGGTATACAGAGTTCTAGTTAGTCTACACAGCAAGTTCCAGGCCAGCCTGGTATACATGGTGAGTTCCAGTCCAGCCTGGTATACAGAGTTCTAGTTAGTCTACACAGCAAGTTCCAGGCCAGCCTGGTATACATGGTGAAAAAAAAAAAAAAAAGAAATCTCTGAAGTCACTAAAATGGTGTGGTATATTTGGCTATCTCTTTTGAGAAGCTAGCATCCATTTCTTGGGTGTATACTATTCTTTCTTTTTGAGACAGAGTCTCCCTGTAGCTGCAGCTGTCCTGGAACTCACTATGTAGACCAGGCTGGCCTTGAATTCACAGAGATCTGCCTGCCTCTGCCTCCTGAGTGCTGGGATTAAAAGTGTGTGCCACCACACCCAGCCCTACACACAGTCTTACTCTGTAGTCCAAACTGCCCTGGAGCTCTTTACATACCAGGCTGGCCTGGAACTTGCTGTGTAGACTAACTAGAACTCTGTATACCAGGCTGGCCTGGAACTTGCTGTGTAGACTAACTAGAACTCTGTATACCAGGCTGGACTGGAACTCACCATGTATACCAGGCTGGCTTGGAACTTGCTGTGTAGACTAACTAGAACTCTGTATACCAGGCTGGCCTGGAACTTGCTGTGTAGACTAACTAGAACCTGTCTGTATACCAGGCTGGACTGGAAACTCACTATGTTATACCAGGCTGGCCTGGAACTGCTGTGTAGACTAACTAGAACTCTGTATACCAGGCTGGACTGGAACTCACCATGTATACCAGGCGGCCTGGAACTGTGTGTAGACAACTAAACTTGTATACCAGGCTGGACTGGAACTCACCATGTATACCAGGCTGGCCTGGAACAATTGCAGTGATCCTCCCCTTGCCTTCTCTTATAAAAAATATTTTTATTTAATGTGAATGAGTGTTTTGCCTACATGAATGTAAAGGTGTCTACCACCATGCCTGGCCGTATACTATTCTTAATGTGTGTACTGTCACTTAATGCTTGTACTGAAATCTGTATTAAACCATTTCTTTACATTCGTTTCCTTCTTTTTTTAAAAGATCTATTTTTATTTTAATTATTGTGCTATAGTGTCATATATTTTTAGTGTATGATATGTGTGGGGGCACTGTTAGAGCCCAGATGAATGTACAGGATCCCCTGGAGTTACAGGCAGTTCTGTATGGCCTGACACGGGTGCTAAGTACCCAACTCTAGGTCCTTTACTAAGAGAGTAAGTGCTCTTAACTGCCATCCTCCAGCTCTAATCTTCCTTTAAATTTTTTTCTCTTTGTATGTGTATATGCAGATTGATACAAGCTAGAATCGAATCACTATGGTGCTGTGTGCAGGCACGTGTCGTAGTGTGAAATTGAGGTGTCGATGTGATGTGTTGCTATCAATATGTGTGACCCAGTTCCAGGGATGGAGGGTCTGAGGACGATCTCAGGATGTCCACCTTCACTTTCAATCTTGTTTGAGAGAGGGCCTCTTGTTATCTCTTGCATACTCTCCAAATACATCAGTGCTAGCGACCTTCTTTGGTACTTAATGCTTGCTCTTCTTACACAACAACAATATCTCTTTTGAGCTTATCTTTGTTATATATGCTGTGCATTAACTAAATAACTATGTGAAAACCCAGAGAAGAAGAACCTGAGGTACTGTATTTGTCTGCTTTAAAACACTGTCATGTGGGTGGTTTGAATGATACTGTCCCCCATAGAGGACTTTAAGTATTCAGACATTTTGTCTCCAGTTTGTGGCACTGTTCTGCGAGTCTTAGTAAGGTGTGGCCATGCTGGAGGAAGTACGTCACTGGGGGGCAGGCTTAATGAATTCTTTTAACAACCAGAAGGATAAGTCCACATGGACATCTAGGAATCTTCAACTCTCAGCTGAGAAAGAAACTGGCTCCTTTTGGGGGTTCTTGTACCCTAAACCTGCTCTAGCCAATTTTTAGCTCCTACTTCTTATACCAATTACCCTCTGAGAGGTATACCCCAATTCCAAGAGGGAATTGGGGCACTGACCGCTCTGATTTCTCCATGCTGAAAAGGGGCATAGGGAGGTGGCAGCAACTGGGGTACTCCTGCTCAGTTGATCTATTCTAAAGACCCACAAAAGGTATAGAGAACAAAATCCTTAGCCAGTGCCTGTGAGGTGAGGGAGAGTAGCTATAATTTTTAACAGGGAACCAAGGAATAGGAAGAGGGTGTAGTAAATAGTCCAACCCTTAAAAGTCCTTTAGGATTTTCTCAATGAGGGGTTCCACGAGCATCCATTGAGCTTCTCCTTTTGTTCTTATGGCTATGTGATGTTTCTGGACTCAGGTCTGCTTTCCAGCAAGTTTCAATAATCTTGGTGTGATGTTTCCCTTAGGTCGTTGCCAAAAGACACAAGCTGGCCAGAAAGCTCTAGTGCCCTGCCGTGGTTATGTCCTGGGATCTCGGTGGGACCTCCAAATGTTAGTGCTGAGAATATCCACACCAGACACACTGAAGGATGGAAAACAAACTTTATTTCGGGGAAAAAGTAAACCAGCATGCTGGGGTGTGGAGGGAAAAGGCGTCCCGACCAATAATGTTTTCTAAATGTAACCTTCCCTTCTCTCTGCTACTAAGCTCATACAAAACCCAAAGTGTAGTTTTGGTAAGGCCTCTCTCTGAACTTTATGAAGTATTGTTTATTCATTTTATGTTTTCTCGGGAACTTACAAGCCCCAAATGAGTACACAGCTAATATTAAGATATTTGCAATATTTGTTATGTGATAATTTGGATTCAGATATTCTTCTTAATAGATGAGTTGCATATACTATCTTCCTTGATCTATCCTATTGGTTCATTACTAAGTAGTTAGGTAAATCTTGTATTCACTATACATCTTTCCTTAGTCTGTTGCTAGCTCCATTTCTCATTATTGTGAAAAAACAGAGTATCTCATTAATTGATTCTCACTATAAATACTTTGTATCACAAGAGTAAATAACAACTTTGTTGGAAATAATATATACATTTGTCCAGGGGGAGTCTTCTCATCTCTGCTGCATCTTGCATTGGAAAAAGAGATCAACAGAGGTAGAACAAATTGATATTTCTAAAATTTAGAAGAACCCACAATCAGTTAGCTTGTGCAATTCCCTCCCTCCTATAGAGATATGCTTACTGATATTTCACATTAAACATCACTGTTATCCTCTGGTTTATATGACTCTGTAACTAAATATTGCCTTCATGTATCGGGGAAGTCAGCCAACTTCTAATAATTATATGTTAGGAAGAGTTTTGTAATTTGCTCCCTTGTAGACTGAACCTGTAATACACCCTTTGACTGTTTTATAAAAAATTTTAAATTTATCAACTATATGTCTTTTTAAAATTTTTTTATTATTTTATTTTGATTTTTTGTGTATGAATGTACTGTCTGCATGCAAGTTTGTTGTCACCCGTGTCATGCAATGACGCATTGAGTCAGAAAGGTAGGTATGCAAGATTCCCCGATACTGGAGTTCTTCTGGACTGAGTTCCCTGGATTGGATTATTTCAGCATGGTTCCAAGCCGCCATGTTGGGTGCTGGGATCGAAACCCAGCTCCTCTGGTAGAGCAGTCGGTGCTTCTTAACTTGCAGGCCATTTCTCCAGCCCCTCTCATATGTCTTTTAAAAAAACTTTTTAACACGCAAGCCTGATAGCTCTCAGGTGAATTCATTTTTTAAAGAGTACTATCAGTGTGTCTGTATTAGGGAAAAATATAATTTATCATACAAATCTTGGTACCCCATTATCTAAACAATAAGGAACATATTAAACAATAACACCTTAAAGAACCTTGGAAAGAGATGAAATTAAAATGCCCTTTTTCTTTAGTTTATCCATGACAGTATAACTAAAAAGCAAAAAGCAGAGGTACCCAGAGCATGGTGGGGAAGGGACAAAGCAAGTGTGGAGCAGCCAACTCTTCAAGAGAGAAACAGTAATCTCAGAGAAAACAGGCATGGATAATCATAGACGCTTTGACAAGGAGCAAGAATTAAGGCTCAGTGGAGTCTTCAGCCTTCATTCAAAGAGGGTCTAACCCATTTCTGCTGCAACTCTTGGAGCTATCCACTGGGAACAGTTTGTCTTTTGCATGCACTGGGATGCTCCAGCTTTATATTAGCTTACCAGGTCTAGCCATCATGAAGTGTCAGTTCCCTTGGTAGCTGGTTAGTGTTAGAGGCCAAAGGCTAGAAAAACTTTAAGTCCTTGTATTAGTCAGGGTTCTCTACAAGAAACAGAAGCAGGACAATACAATAGCTACTATATACTAATTATTATTGATTTGCTCATGTGACAAGTTCAAGGAGTCCACAGTAGCTGTGCTGCCCTGGAGAGGCTGAGAATCCAGGCAACTGCTCAGTCTGCAAGGCTGGAATTCTCAGTAGTCCCAATCTGGTGCTGAAGGCCCGAATGAATCAGGAGATCTGCCAGTCTCAGTCTCTAGTTACACGCTGGGATCCAAAGGGGTGTTGATCACAGCAGCAAGACAAACTCACCAGTAGGAGAGGCAAGTAAGGAAAAAGGGACCAGCTACCTCTGCCATGGCCTTTAATACTGCCTGCCAACAGAAGGTATAATCCCACATTTGGGGTGGGCCATCCAGGTTGAGGTGGTCCAATCCGAAGATCCTTTTCTCTTATTTATTCCTTAGTGCAGTCAAGTTGATGAACCATGACAACCCGATAGATTAACCATCACAGTCCTCTTTAGAGGAACCAGTCCATGAACTTCCTATATCCCTGAGACTTGAACTCCAGCAAGGAACTGTTTAACGGATTTAGGCCACCTCGCATTTATTTTATTCTTCTGTCTAGAGAATATGGTTCATGGCAAACTTTTGTGGTTAATCCTTTTTTTCTATGGCTTGTGAAATGCAAATGAGGGTGGGCTGGAAAGATGGATCAGAGGTTAAGAGTACCCAGGTTCATTTCCAGAACTTACATGGTGGCTAACGACCATCTGTAACTCTAGATTCTAGGGACTGATCATTTGACCCTCTGGTGTTGGCAATAGCAGTTGGTCTTGAGTATGATTTACGGATTTTAGTAAATGAGTAAAATCATGTGTTTGACATATATTGAGAACAAATTTTTCGTTACAGCCATAGCTGATAAAATAGACTATCATCCCAGGTATAAATGATCATGAGCTTAAATTACTGAATTATATCCGGAGATAATAGATACCCATTTGGGAAGGTAATTGATGTTCCACATTTGGTTTACATAAAATTTGTTAGAGCAATAACTTTGGGATTGGAACACACAAATGTTCTATATCCTCCCTTTGTGTCTGACTGTTAAATATGGCATAAACAGATCATCACATTCCTATATTTCAGACACCCATTTACTACTTTAAGTAGTTAAAATGGATTTAAGAATAATAAATATATACAGTGATTTGAGCTATCACTTCAAAGTTAATCGAAGATTAGCTATGATTACAAGTCCCACCCAGAACTGTAAACAAACATGGACGTGAAATTTGATGAAATCTTGCACGCTTGATTCACCCTTATAAGGTGTATGTCAGTAATAGTAACGGTGAGACCTCTCCTCGGTAGATAAATACATGGGTTAAAAAAATGGCAGATTTATATACTTCTGAATGCCCATAATTGAAACGACATGGGTTCTGTATTATTTTGTCAGGAGAAAACTTCTCTGGCTACTCCTTTGGTTCGTATAAAGATATTCAAAAGGATTACCGCTGTCATCCCAAATCATAAGAACTCTTGATCAAGTGCCCTTACTAGTTGAGGTGTGAGGTCCAATAAGATCTGTTAATGCATTCTCAGAGAACAGGTGGATCGGCTTCGACCAATTCACCAAGATTGGGAAATTCTGGGAAGAGAAGGGTATACTCGTTGCTTTAAAGATACAGTTGCAAGGAAGAGTTAAGTTGTTAATCAGCCAACTTGATGACTTAGACAAGCAATTATAATTATTATAGCTTGAGGTACTTCATACCACTAAAACACCCACGGCGCATCGGTATCTGAACAAAGATATCGTCTTCACGAACGCAGAAGGAGTCCAATCCACCTTGATGAAGAGATCCTCACCAATATCTAACTAAACTACACCTTACGTGGATATTCAAATGAGGGAAACAATGGTGATTGCCCGTAAAAATTTGAACACGACTAACTCCATTGCAAAACCCTCTTGCAGTGGAGGAGGCGAGAGTGGCAAAGCAAGTTAAGTTCCACTCTGGTGCCTGGAAACCCTCACGCGCTCCCCCACCCAAGGTGGAGGCCAGAGCTCCCACAAAAAGGGCTTCCATATCCTCTACTGCTGGAGAAATCGCCAGGTCCCATCCTCGTCCGTACCTAGCGAGGCCAGAACCAGGATGTCCCCCACAATCCTTCCTGGAAAATCCCTCAATGGGCCCACCGTCTCACGCGAGGAGGCCCGAATACCGAGGATGGCCCCTCCCGCCCTTACCTTGTCACTCCTGCTTGCTAATTGAACGTCAGGGCCACCCATCCACCCATAGGAGCCATGGAAAAGCCAATGTATGGCCCCCTACTTCATTTTCACCTCCTCTGGACAAACTGAATGCCAGTTGCGAGGGACATGGCAGGAAGCTGGGAGGCCTCACCATCCACCGCAGTGAGGCCAGAACCAGATGAGCCGCGCCCCTACGTCGATAGGGAGGTTAGAAGCATGGGCTCCAAGGCCACCTCCACCAGGAGAGGACCAGAGAGCCAGATGGCCCCCCTCGCTACATCCTGGAATGACATCTCGCAAGGCCCACCGGGGTCGCACAAGATGCTGCCCCACGGAACCCAGTTATGGGCCCCGTCCTGCCTCCTGGAAAACGCTCAAGGCCTTCCACCTGTTCCTGAGAGGAGGCGGAGAAACCGGGGCATGGCCCTTTCGGCCTCCTCTATAAAATCTCAAGGCCCACCTCTACCAGGAGGCCAGAAACCAGATGCCCCCCCTCCTCCTCCTGAAAAACCAAGAGCGATCCCACCTTTCTACCCAGTGAGGCACAAGAGACGAAACCTCAGAATGGCCCCCCTTCGCTGCCTCCTGAAAATATCCCCGGAGGGGTAACCCCCCCACACCTCAACCATGTGCGCGACGTGCCAATAGGAGAACCTAGTAATGGATTACCTCCACCCTCCTGCCCTCCTCGGAAAATCCCTAAGACCCACTCCACCAAGGAGGGGCCAGACAAACTGCCAGATGGCCCCCTCCTCGTTCTGGCCCTACCTTCTGATGAAAATCCCACAAAGGTGCCAAACCTCCGAACCAGAGCAGGCACCAACTGTAAACCAGGAATAGCTCTGCCAGCTACCCCTCCTCTCTCTGAACATAATGCCCGCACAGGGCCCTCCCTGTCCACTCCAGGCAGCGACCAGGGAAAGCACCCAGTATCGTCGCTCCGCCCACTTACCGCGGGTCCTGGACTCTATACCTCGAGGCCCACCTCCACCAGCGAGCGCCCCACGAAGGCCAGTATGGTCACTTTCCGGTCCACTGAAGAGTCGACTCACTACGGACCCCTCAGTCTCTTCAACAGCTCGCGTTTCAACCAACACAAGGGATCTCCATACCAGACAAGTTCACTCATGCGTCAAATGATAAATAATTTCGGTTCTTAATTGAACATATTTAGGTAATGACCTGCTACCAATTGAATTCCTCCCTGAGATATTTATACCTCTTGCCTCTTTACTAAGCTTGAGTATTAGGAATTATTTAATTTATTCTCAAGCAACGAATAATGCTGTATCTTGCCATGATCATTGGATCAGCTGGATTCTGAGTTCAGATGATATTTTTATTTTAGTTCTGTGCATGTAATACATGGAGGAAAGACCTGCAGCTTCTCATGCTTTGTCTTGAGAAACACTACCTTTAAGTTTCTTGTTTCAAAATTATTGCCTACCTTACTTTATATGTTTTATGCAAGACCTGTGTTTGCTTTACAGTCAATTGTCAGTCTCTCATCTGGATATGGACAATATTAGTAGATCTCTATGAGTATTTGTCTTTGTCACAGGTAAATATCTACGTTTTGTTCTTTACATTCATTTGTTTATTAATTGAACATCATCAATTAGCACTCTCTGTGGGCAAGGAAGAACCATTGGTCATGCATTCTTCTCTCGCTAGTGAAAACTTGTCCATTATTTGGCCATTGAGTGGGTAGTTTTGACTCAAAACTTTCATTATTATCATCTTATATTATATTGTTTCCAAGTGCACTATCGTTTGGTTACAGCATTTAAGTTTCATTTGGGTTGAGATGCACAACCAAAAACATCATAGTAGAATTAGAATCAGAAAATTATTCAATGAAATAGGTTAAACATTGAGAAATACCTGCCAGATTATGGGCTGCTTCAGGATTCTTTAACAACAGTACTACAAAACAGTTATATTCCATTAATACTTGTTAGACAACCCTTTTGGTGCAAATTCATCTTTTATGAATCTAGTAAGTTTACGCAAGTTTGAATCGCTGAACGGAGTTTGCAACACCGTTTCTCTGGAACCATAAACTCTTAAAGGGCGCAGTGGTTGTATAGGAAGACGCTCAGCAATAGAGAATACAGAGAGATAGACAGAAGATAATGAGATTTGGCTACTAGATAATAATCAACTAATCCAGGAACTTTCTTGGGTCTGGATGAGGGACTCTAAGGTATTACTGGAACATGTGAATATTGATCGAGAGAAGTGAGGACAGTGTAAGGTCCAGATTTAAAACGCATAAAAGAGCAAGAGAACAGTTAGGGAACAGATGGGAGATTGTTTATCCAGGAATGGTCGTCTTGGCACTGCCTTTCTCCAAATGATTTGAGATTGGTGCTTAGGGTGAGGAGGACAACTGAGTATTGTACAATGGGGATTTGAATTGAAGGTCCAAATCGTCATCTGGTGAGTCTGCACACATATCTAAGGACTCAAAGTTTTGGCGCACACCCAAAACGTGGTCTTCGGGTATGTCTATCCTTCTTGCAGATTTAAAGGTAAGCAATGTTAAGGTGAAATCAAAATTTATCAAGACCAAGTAAATTGAACAAGATTGAGATTGTCGCTCCATACCCCAGGGTTAGAGAGAACAACACGTGCCATTCTTACCAAGGAAAAGGAAAGAAGGAAAAAGGAAAGATTTAGATATGGCGAGCCTCACTAACTTTAGTGGTAACAAGAGATTTAAAGCCATCGTATTAAGTCAACTTTGTAACCTCACTGCTTAGATAAATTCATGATTCACTAATATATCAGCCGTAGAAAGAATATGTGTAGAACATTAGATATTGTGCGCTTCCAAGAGAACAGTTACTATATTGAGTGAAACCATCTGGAGTAAGAATGTGCCCTCAATGTATTCTATGTCTATTATAACACATAAAATTCCATCCAAAATGCCAAAAAAATAAAAAAAAAAAAATAATAACAAAACAGAAACTCTTGAAGTCACTAAAATGGTGTGGTATATTTGGCTATCTCTTTTGAGAAGCTAGCATCCATTTCTTGGGTGTATACTATTCTTTTCTTTGAGACAGAGTCTCCCTGTAGCTGCAGCTGTCCTGGAACTCACTATGTATAGACCAGGCTGGCCTGAATTCACAGAGATCGCCTGCCTTCTGGCTCCTGAGTGACTGGGATAAAAGTGTTGCCACCACACCCAGCCCTACACACAGTCTTACTCTGTAGTCCAAACTGCCCTGGAGCTCTTACATACCGGCTGGCCTGGAATTGCTGTGTAATCTAGGACAACTAGATCTTCGTTTATACCGGCTGGCCCTGGAACTCTGCTGTAATATGTTTAGATCCGTCTAACGATTACGTATACTCTGGTTATCACCCAGGCTGTGTACTGGAACTTCACCATCTGTTATACCCGCGTCTAGGCTTCGGGTGGAACTACTGCTGGTGTGTATGGAGACTATATAGAACTCTGTTTTATTACCAGGAACATGGCCTGGAACTTTTGCCTTGATAGACTAACTAGAATCTCGTGTAATACCACGGCTGGATCTGGAACTTCTACACATGTGTAGTGCATCATCATACTCCTAGGTCTGGGGTCCTGGATCTGTCTATGACCTCAGAAGTATGGACTATAGCTAGAAACTCTGGAAATAACATATAATCAACCAGGCTGCCGTCTGGGAAAACTCACTCCCCATTGGCTTGATTATATGAGTAAACAATGTATACCAGGCTGGCCTGGAACTTGCTTGTGCTAGACTAAACTAGATACCTCTGTAAGTACCACGGCTGGACTGGAAAAACTCATCCAATTGCTATACCTAGGGTGCTGGGCTCAACCTTTGCCTAAGTGATCATACTCATCTGTGCCTACTGGCTTTTAATGTAAATAGATCATTTTTATTTAATGTGAATGAGAGTTTGACTACGATGTAATGTAACGGTGAGTCTACCTCACCATCCCTGCGCCCATTGTATACTATTCCATTAATTTTGTCCCCAATTGTACTGTCACTTAATGCTGTGTACTGAAAGTCTGTTTATTAAACCATATTCTTTACCATTCGTTCCTTCTTTTTAAATAGCATGCATAATTTTATTTTAATTTATCATGCTGAGAATATATGTTGTGCATATATTTTATGTATGATCTATGGCTTGTGGGTCGGCAGGATAGCTGTTAGAGTCCAGATGCTACTGTACAGCGTGATCCCCTGGAGTTACAGTGCAGTCTTTCTCGTTGGCCTGACTCCGGGTTGCTAAAGTACCAACTCAGGTCCTTAGCTAGAGCAGTAACTGCTCTATTAACTGCCATCACTCCAGCTCTAATACTGTGCCTGTTTAAGGATATTTTTCTTTTCTATTTTTGTATGTGTATATTGCAGACTGTGTGTTTGAATGTCGCAGGCCACCGCATGTGGTTTGGAAATTGTGTGCATGTGCTTCTAGTGTTCCGCATATGTGGTGTGCGCCAGTCCAGGATGGATGTGGTGAGTGAGGGACCAGTTCTCATGAGCTGCCAACCTTCACCCTTTCATCTTATGTTGTGAGAGAGGGCCTCTTGTTATCTTGACCTGCTGCAATACATCAGGCTAGCCTGGACCTCTCTTAGGTTACTTAATGCTCTCTCTACACAAACAACAAATTCTGTGTTGTGAGCTATCTTTTGTTATATGCTGGCATTATACTAAATAACGTATGGGAAAAACCCAGAGAAAGGAAAACCTGAGGTCTGTGACGCATTCTGTCTGCCTTTATAAGCACGTTATGTTGTAATGATGCTCGCGTGGTTATATGTATACTATTTGTTCCCGATGACTGTCACCCTAGGCTGTGGTAAGTACTTCAGCTACAGCTCCAGTTGTCCTGCTTACGGGAGTCTTGTAGGTGTGGCCATTGCTTGGAAGACAGCTACGTCACTGGTGGGCAGGCCTTAATGAGTTTTTAACAACCAGAAGGATAAGTTCTTTTATGGCAGCATCTAGGAAGGTTCTGTGCAGCTTCTTCAGCACGAGAAGAGAGACTGGGCTCCTTTGGGGGTTGTCTTGACCCTAAACTGCCTAGCCATTTTACTTTCGAACATCCTTGTACTCCTACACCTCCTTTACATACCCTCTTCACGGCAGGTTACCTAATCTGCGCAAAGAGGAATTGGCCCATTGACGCACTCTCGGTCACCGCTTCCTGACTTGACTTCCTAGTGCTGTAAAAGGGGAGATTAAGAGCCTATGTGTTATTGGTGGGCAACTGGGGGTCTCCTTGCTCAGCGTTGGATCTATCTGAAAGACTGCCCAATAAGTATTTCTTATTAAGAAACAACAATCGGCTTAGCCAGTGCGCCCTGAATGAAGAGTGAGAGTAGGCTAGGTACATTTTTAGCAGGGAACCAGGAAAGAACAGGGTGAGTTAAATGTCCAGCTTAAAAGTCCTTTAGAATTTCTTAATGAGGGGTTTCCAAAGCATCCTTGAGCTTCTCTTTTGTTCATTTGGACTATGGTGTTGTCTGGACTCAGGATCTGCTTTCCAGGCAAAGTTTCAATAATCTGGGTGGAGTTTCCCTTTAGTCGTTGCCAAAAGACACAGCCGGCCGAAAGTCTCAGTTGCCTCCAGATGGTCTGATGTGGGGATCATCTGGTGGGACCTCCAAAGATGTAGTTGCGTAATCCACACCAGACACACTGAAGGATTGGAAAACCAAGACTTTATTCGGGAGAAAAAGTAAACAGCATGTGGGGTGGAGGGAAAAAGGCTCCGACCAATAATGTTTTCTATTACCTTCTCCTTCTTCTGCTACTTAAGCTCATCCAAAACCCAAAGTGTAGTTTTGGTAGGCCATTCTCTGAACTTTATGCAAGTATTGTTGATGATTTTTATGTTTTGTCGTGAACTTACAGAGGAGGTGTCGCACCAATGCCCTCCAGTACACAGCTAATTCATTAAGAATATGTGCAATATTTGATTTAGTGAGAGTGTTAAATTCTGTGGATTCAATATTCTTTTAAATAATATGATGTTGTCGGCTATACTATCTTTCCGCTTGAATCTATCCTATTGCGGTTCGGATTACTACACGTAGTTAGAGCCTAAACTTGCTTATCTCTCCTTCATACATTTCATATTAGTCTGTGCTAGCTCCATTCTCGGATATTGTGAATAAAACAGAGTATCTCATTAATTGATTCTACTATAAACAATCTTTGTACCACAAAAGATATGGAAATAACAACCTCTTGTTGGGAAATTAATTTTATATACATTCTTGCTCCAGGGGATTCTTCTCGTATCTGCTGCCCCAATCTTGACATTGCGACCAAAGAGATCAACCAAAGGTAGAACAATTGAATCTTATCTTGCTAAAATTTAGAAGAACCCACAATCAGTTAGCTTGTGCAATTCCCTCCCTCCTATAGAGATATGCTTACTGATATTTCACATTAATAACACACTGTTTATCTCTGATTTTATATGAACTCTGTGGTAAACTTAAATTATTGCCTCATGTATGAGGTGGAAGTCAAGACCAACTTCTAATAAGTTAGCTATGTTAGGAAAGGTTTGTGTAATTTTGCCACCTTGTAGCGAGCTGAACCATAATACACCCTTTGACTGTTTTTAAAATAATTTTTAAAAAAAATTGATAGTCAATATGTCTTTTTAGAAATAATTTTTATTTAATTTTATTTATTTCTGTATGTGTATGAATGTACTGTCTCATGCAAGTTTGTGCACCCGGGTCGTGCAATGTCNTTTTTTTTGTCTTTTCGAGACAGGGTCTCCCTGTAGCCCCAGCTGTCCTGGAACTCACTCTGTAGACCAGGCTGGCCTTGAAGTCACAAAGATCCGCCTACCTCTGCCTCCCAAGTGCTAGGATTAAAGGCGTGTGCCATCATGCCCAGCTCTTGTTTCAAAGATTTCTAAAAGAAACTTTTTTGTTTGTTTTAAGTCAAGTGGTGTGGTGGAACATGATAGCGTTTCAGAGAATGAAGCAGGAAAACCAGGCATTCAAGGCCAGTCTGGGGTATATGAGGCCTCATCTCAAAAACAACTCAAAAACCAGAACAAAAATTGTCTTTTTAGTAAATGAGATTAATAGGTGGTTTCTGAAATCTGGACAAGATTACAAGTAAAAACATACTTAAACAGGCAGATGGAACCTGACTGTACTAGATCACAAAGCAGTTAAGATGGGAATCTGGGCTGTAAACAGAGCTTGGAGTCTTGTTTGTGAGAATCTCAGAAAGTTATAGGTTTACAGCTGGAGAAGGACTAAGGTTAAACTTAGAGGGCATCTGAATTTTGGCTTTACACATCGTTCACTGGTATTTTAACCTTATCTGAAGTATCTCTACAGACAAGAATCATCTCTGTGCATCTTGACAAGTGAATTATTCAACTTTGTCAGAATTCTCAGCACAGTTGAAGACTAAGCAGAATCCAAGTGGAGGGGTCCCTTTCCCATATTGTGGCCCCTACATATATCAGGGGAAAACTAGACACAAAAATACGCTTTTATGGAACACATGCGTTTAATCTCTAAAGACAGAATGCCAACTTGGGTAAGTATTTTCTCAATGTGGCTATGTGTATCTCCTAAAAATAAGTGTGATGTTAAGTCACTCAATAGAACAAAACAAAGTTACAGATTTTAAATGTAATAACTGAGATGTTTAATTTTGTGGTGATATAATTTATTTTTCATACAATACTTTAATTATTATTATTATTATTATTATTATTATTTTGGGTCTTCAAGATAGGGTCTTAGGTAATCCAGGCTGGCCCCAAACTCTCTATGTAACTGAAAATGACCTTGAACTCCTGACCCTCCTTCTTCTACCACCCAAGTGCTGACATTACAAGTGTGTGCCACCATGCCCAGCTATTTATTATAATAAAAGATAGACTTGTATTAAATTAGAATTTTTTCCACTTTTCATTTTGGTTTTGTGAGATAGGGTCTCACTCTGTAGTCTAGACTACCCTGGAACTCACCATGTAGCCCAGCCTGTCCTCAAACTGATAGTAATCCTTTGCCTCGGCCTCTAGAATGAGGTCCAGCTTTGAACTTTTTTTTGGTCTTTTTTGAGACAGGGTCCCCCGGTAGCCCCAACTGTCCTGGAACTCACTCTGTAGACCAAGCTGGCCTTGAACTCACAGAGATCCACCTGCCTCTGCCTCCCAAGTTCTGGGATTAAAGGTGTGTGCCACCACACCCTGCTCGGTATTGAACTTTTAAAAGATATTTATTTATTTATTTATTTATTTATTTATTTATTTATTTATTTATTTGTGTGTCTGTGTGTGTATGTATTTATGTGTGTGAGAGTGTTCATGGAAGCCTAAAGAGAATACCAGATCCCCTGAAGTTTGAGTTGCAGGCAGTTGTGAGCCACCCAATCTGGATGTTGGGAACTAAACCCAGATTCTCTGCAGCAGTGGCAAGTGCTCTTCACCACTGACCCCTTTTTCTAGCCCCAGCTTTGGACTTTTAAATTTGACATTAAATCTCATCAATAGGGGCTAGAGAGAGGGCTTAGCATTTAAGAGCAGTGGCTGCTCGTACAGACAACCTGGATTTAACTCCCAGCACCCATATGGCAGTTAACAACTGTAACTCCAGTTTCTCTTCTGGACACTGCATGACACAGGTGCACTTACATGCAGGCATAATACTCCTACACATAGAATAAAAATAAATAAATGAAAAATTTCAACAATAGTTCATGCTGTTTAACTCTTGTAATCATTTCTATTTGTATTCATTGTTTATTGGAAGGTAATACTTCTTTTTTCCCTTAGAAGTAGTCAGGTGGGACTGGGCACCAAAGGTATATCAACTACCCTAGTTGCTTTTGCAAAAGTTGTTTCTTTTCTTCCTTTCTCTCTTTTCTTTTCTTTTCTTTTCTTTTCTTTTCTTTTCTTTTCTTTTCTTTTCTTTTTTTTCTTTTTTTTTTATTTTTGGTCTTTTTGAGACAGGGTCTCCCTGTAGCCCCAGCTGTCCTGNTTCTTTTTTTTTTATTTTTGGTCTTTTTGAGACAGGGTCTCCCTGTAGCCCCAGCTGTCCTGGAACTCACTCTGTAGACCAGGCTGGCCTTGAACTCACAAAGATCCGCTTGCCTCTGCCTCCCAAGTACTAGGATTAAAGGCGTGCGCCACCACGCCCGGCCTTCTTTTCTTTTCTTTTCTTTTCTTTTCTTTTCTTTTCTTTTCTTTTCTTTTCTTTTCTTTTCTTTTCTTTTCTTTTCTATTCTTTTCTTTTCTTTTCTTCTTTTCCTTTCCTTTCCTTTCTTTTCTTTTTTCCTTTTCTTTTCTTCTTTCTCTTTGAAGTAAGGTCTTGCTATATTTCCCAGGCTGACCTTAAACTTAAAATTCTCTTGCCTGAGTATCCTGAATGTCGAGATTATAGGTCTTCCCCATTGTCAAAGTTTATAAATATTAACCAAAGCAAAATGATAGATCCTGGCTTATTATACATGTACTGTGTGTTATGGTTATATTTATCTTGGGCATTTGTTATACTGTAAAAAATCATAGCTGAATACCATTTACCAATAAATAGTTGAATATCTGTGAAATTTGGGGTAAACAAGCAAACAGAGCACTTATTAAAAGGAAAACTAAGGGGAAAGGAGTTCATGGACAAAAGTAGTAACAAGTTCTGAACTGAACAGTGGACTGTATTTAAAAAATACTCCAAGGTCTCTGTTGAAAGGACCGTATTTTAATTTTCTAGAGTTTGGAGTCTGCCTCTAGGAAGAAGACACGTACTTTGGACTTTCTAGTGAATCAAGACCTTATGGTTTAAAGCTATATCACCCTAGGCTCATGGGGCTAGTTTATTTAAGAAAAGGTTACTTAGAAACCTTCTGTGCTGCATAGCTTTAGTGTCAACTTGACACACCTGGGTTGAGGGAGCCTCATTTGAGGAATTTCCTCCATTGGACTGGACCATGACCTTGTTTGTGGAGTATTTTCTTGATTGTTGAGTGATATGGGAGGTCCAGCCCACTGTGCATGGGGCCACCCTGGGCAGATGGTCCTGTATGGTCTAAGACATTGAGCTGAACATGAGCCAAGGAGCAAGCCAGGAAACATCATGAAACATCAAGCCAGGAAACCTCCATGACCTGTGCTTCAGCTCCTGCCTCCAGGTTCCTACCCTGAGTTCCTACCTTGGGCTTCCTAAGTGATAAACTGTGATCCAGGAGATGAAGACAAATAAACCCTTTCCTTCCCAATTTGATACTGGTCAGACTGTTTTGTCACGGCAGTTGAAAGCAAACTAGAACACCTAATATAAAACTCTTGATGTGAAGTGTGTATAGAGTATATGAATATAACTCTCCAGTGTGAGGGCCTTAGTACAGATCACAGACTTCAATTGCTGGTCTCTCTCTCACAACTCTCTTCTTTTTCTTTCATCCTCACACTTTTTCCTTCAAATTAAGTATATTAAACATTCCTCTGTAATTATCTTGGGGGGAAGGAAGAATATGGATAGCACATTTTTTAGGCAATTCTGTAGTTTCTGTCACTGGGACATGACTCTTGGCTTCAGAGGTGGGAACGACATTCAGAGAAGACTACCAGGTTGAAGACAATGACGCTGTTCTCTTTCCTAACTTATCCTGCCTCCTCCATACTCACCTGTGGTTTTCTCCTTCCTGATCTATCCTTTTATAACAAACTTGTAGCTGTCATGAGGACATCTTCACCCGGAAGTCTAAAGAAGAGCACATACTAAGGATGTAGACTTTTCTTCTCTTCCCTTTCCCTTTCCCTTTCTCTCTCTCTCTCTCTCTCTCTCTCTCTCTCTCTCTCTCTCTCTCCATTTTGAGATTGGATCAGTAGGAAACTCTCTTGTGTAAGAGTAGCCATTTGTTGAGTTCTAGATTCCTTTTAAAATATTTGTTATAAAACTGTGAGTCAAAAGTTACAGTATTTACAGAAACTAGGGAGGGTTGGGGAGGAGTTTATCCCACATGCCTAGTAAATGCCTCTTTCAAAGTCCTAGAATAGGGGAAAAAAAAAAAACTCTGACCAAAAATGGGCTTGCATCATCACCCTTGTGACACAGTTACAGTTAGTTAATTGGAGGAATACAGTTGTGTTTGGGGAAGGTATGAAGCACTGGAGGATTCACAGGTATGGGGATAAAAATCAGAGGTTCAGTTCTTCTGCCTCCTCAGTATGTGCTCTTCTTTAGACTTCCGGGTGAAGATGTCTTCATGACAATTTATAACAAACAAGTTTGTTATAAAAGGATAGATCAGAAAGGAGAAAACCACAGGTGAGTATGGAGGAGGCAGGATGAGTCAGGAAAGAGAAGAGATACAGAGCTTGGAAAGTGGGTGTCTCACTCATGACATGAGAGCCAGCAAAGGAAACAGAAACGCAAACAGTAAAGAGGACAACGAGAAGGTTGTTGCGAGGGCAGCTGCGTGATTAACTCTGCAGATAAGTAAGATGAGGTCAGAGATGGCAGGGAGTCACTGTTGGGTTTAGTAAGAGCAAGAATGGTACAGGTGAAAATTAGGAAAGATCTGTGAGGTAACTGTTATCAGAGGGGTCTGAGAACTGAAGGAGGATTTGGGAGCACCTCTGGGAAGGGGGTGAAGAGTGCTTTCAGATTTTTTTTTTTTTTTTGGTCTTTTTGAAACAGGTTTTCCCTGTTAGCCTCAGATGGTCTGGAATTCTCTACTTAGACCAGGCTGGCCTTGAACTCACAGCGACCTACCTGCCTCTGCCTCCCAAGTGCTGGGATTACAGGTATTTGCCATCATGCCAAGCCAGAGATTGATTATTTTTTAAATATGGAAGGTGCTAGAGCATATTTCATGTTGATGGGATATACAGTAGATAAGAGACTACTAATGATGCAAAGGATGGATAAAGAATGACTGGAGCAGAGGCTGGAGAGATGGCCTAGTGGTTAAGAGCGCCGACCGCTCTTGCAGAGGACCGGGGTTCGATCCCCAGCACCCACATGGCGGCTGAGAACCGTCTGAAACTCCAATTCCAGGAGAACTCCAGTTCCAGGGGAATCCGATACCCTCTTCTGACCTCCGCGGCGTTGCACGACACAGGTGCACAAACTTGCACGCAGACAGTACATTCATACACGTACAGAAATAAATAAAATTAATCGAAAAA
The DNA here is from genome assembly GCA_009823505.1 of Rhizomys pruinosus. Classification (NCBI taxonomy): domain Eukaryota; kingdom Metazoa; phylum Chordata; class Mammalia; order Rodentia; family Spalacidae; genus Rhizomys; species Rhizomys pruinosus. The sequence continues at coordinate 1,679,674 of VZQC01013072.1, read as the reverse complement.
AATTAAAAAAAAAAGAAACAGTCACAGCTCTTAAAAAAAAAAAAAAAAAAAAAAAAGAATGACTGGAGCAGCAAACATGCCCTGGAGAATATTCAACACATTTATGTATAGGCTATATTTATTATTTATTTATTTATTTAATTTATATATTTTTTTAATTTAATTTTTATTGATGCTTTGTGCATTTCTACATCTTTTCCAATTCAGTCAGGCATATTTCTCTTCCCCTTTCCCCCCCACCCCCACCCCATCCCAGATCATGTATTCTGCCGTAAAGTCTTGCATCTTTTCTCTTTTTTTTTTTTCCTTTTTTTTTTTCATTTTTAAGTTATAAGTATAATCCATGAGTACAGGCATCCTTCGTGCAAAACCAATCTGCAGGCTGTTTGTGCCCACACCCCCACAGTCCCCACATTCAGTTGGGGGTGACAGGTTGTTTGTTCAATCAAGTTGATCAAATGAGTGTCCAGACTACATCGCTGTAGTTTCACCATTCACCCCAATCGCAGCCTTTACATTCTACCACGCCCCCTCTTCCGCAGATTGTTCCCTAGGCTTAGAAAAGGGGCACAGGTGGATGAGAAGTAAAACAGTCCCCTCTCTCTGGAGCTGTTGACTTGGGCTCTGGTCAATTCTGGCTGTTTCCTTTCATGGGCTGACAGTTTGTCCAGGAGTAACCTTTCGATCCTACTGATGAAGCACAAGCAATTAGATATTTTTTGAGGCGAGGTCCCAGTATATAGCCCTAAGTGGCCTGGGGTTAAAAGCATGTACCCCCACATCTTTTTTATGAATAGTTTTCCTATTATTACTTCAGATACACATAGGCTTTTACTTCTGCTTCTGTAGGAAGTCACTTAAACACTAGACAGTTTCACACATGGACATGAAGCAGACTGACCACTCTCACGTCCCATCTGCTGCCATTTCCCTATCCCCCATTCGTCTCTCCACAAATCTCTCTCTCTCTTGTGTTTATTCTTATCTATTCCTTCTGTTTTGTGACATACCATGTTCAACCAGGGGTGTCTCTGTGACTGTGGATTTGAACTTATCCACTGCAGCCTGGACAAGTCAGTGTAGTAGTGGCCACACAACTAAAGACAGTGCCCCCCCCCCAGAATCTATCAATAGCCAATAGTTAAGCAGGAACAGATAGGGTCAGAGGTACGGTCCCATGACCCTCACCCACACGACTTCTATGATTGGTTATTGATAAAACCCATTTCATGTGTTGAACATTTTTAGAAATTTAAATGTTTTCATTAAACTCTGATTTAGATTTGGTCACACACCAGTACAAGAAAGACTCAGCTGCCTGGCCCGGAACAATTCTATCTATGTCTTAGCAAACATGGGAGACAAAAAGCCATGTAATTCCCACAGATGTCCTCCTAATGGCTTCTATCAATACAATACCAATGTGGTATATGGCTCAGAAGGAAAACTGGTGGCATGGTACCATAAGGTAAGAATGAGGTAGATATGTGAGATGGAAATTGCTACTGGAGTAGGGGAATGCTGTGTTGAGGAATCTGAGCTTCCTTCTCCATAGAAGTATTATTAGAGGTTCTTAATGAGAATAAGGAATAAAAACAATGGCATTTCAGAGACTAGCTAATCTGGAAAAAAAAAAAATCTTGACAGAAGCCTGTGAGCAAAGTGTTTCAGTGGTGTGGTATTGAGATAAAGTGATTTTACTATGGAGCAAGCCTGATGGTATAGGCCTGTAATACCAGCCACTCAGGAGGCTAAGGAAGGAGGTTGACAGGTTTACAAACTTTCTAGGCTACAGAATAAGTTCAGGGCCAGCCTGGGAAATTTAATGAGACTCTATCTCAAAATAAGCAAAAAAAAAAAAGTTGGGGGGAGTGGGACTGGGGGTGTAGCTCAGTGGTAGTGGAGTGCTTGTCTAGTATGGATAAGGTATTACCAGCACTGCAAATGAAACAAAATACAATATGACAAAGCAAAACAACAAATGTGCTGACGTGACTGCAATGGCGATACTATTTAATATTGAAATGGTGTAAAGATGTTTCAGACTTCTCATCAAAACACAAAAATAGAAAAAAAGCAGGGCATGGTGGCACTTGCCTTTGATCCAGCATTCAGGAAGCAGAGGCAAGTGGATCTCTATGAGATTAATTCTAACCTGGTATATGAAGGAAGTCAAGACCAGTTGAGGCTACAGGGAGACTCTATTTCAAACAAACAGCCAACACACACACACACACACACACACACACACACACACGCACCCCAAAACACAAAATACTCTTTTTTTTTTTTGTCTTTTTGAGACAGGGTCTCCCTGTAGCTCTAGCTGTCCTGGAACTCACTAAGTAGACCAGGCTGGCCTTGAACTCACAGAGATCTGCCTGTCTCTTCCTCCTGAGTGCTGGGATTAAAGGTGTGAGCCACCATGCCCGGCTAAAATGCTCTATTTTTATGGCAGTTATTTTAATTACCTTCTTGTAGATTTAAGGTTAAGGTACAAGATTTTGACATTACACTCTGAATTTTTTTAATTGATTAATTAATTTATATCTATATATATTTTATCAAATCTAGACCGGTGTCCCCCCATCCCCCCACCCCAACAGAGCTCATGCATTCTGCCAAACATGCTTTTCATCTCTTTCTCGGTCTTTCTCATTATTCTCCATGTGGAAGTTAACTGTTTTGAGCAGAAGTTCACTGTTTCAGTCAGTTCTTTGATGCAGTCCTTTCTGTTGTTGTTGTTGCTGTTGTTGTTGTTGTTTCCAATATGCATCACTCCCAACTGCTTTGGAAAAAAGCTCAAGAGGCCATGCACAGGAAATACTTACAACTAGGTAATTGGCACTAGCATCCACAGATGAGGGATACCATTAGTCGTTTGTTTTCCTGGGACTGTGTTACTTCACTCAGCATGATGTCCTCTAGCTCCAGCCATTTTCCTGCAAAGCTCATGATGTCATCTTTCTTTACTGCTGCATAGAACTCCATTGTGTAGATGTACCACATTTTCTCTATCCACTCATCAGTTGAGGGGCATTTGGGTTGGTTCCAGCTCCTTGCTATTTGTGAGAGAGCTGAAATAAACATTGGCCGTGCATGTATATCTGTGCGTGGGTGAATCTTGAGGGTACATGCCTACGAGGTTATGGCTGGGTCAAATGGATGAAGCTTCATTTGCCAGCTTCCAAGAGGTTCCACACTGCTTTCCTATATATGGCTGCACAGTTTACATTCCCAGCAGCAGTGATGAGTGTTCCTCTTTCCCCACAAACCTCTCCAGCACTTGGTATCATTTCGTTTTCTTGATCCTGCCAGTCTTATTGGAAGTTAAAATGATATCTTTTTTTTTTTTTGTTTGTATTCGAGACAGGGGTCTCCCTGTAGTCCCAGCTGTCCCGAACTACCTGTTAGGCCAGCGTGGCCTTGAACTCACAAAGATCCGCCTGCCTCTGCCTTCCCAAGTATGCTAGGTTAAAGGCGTGTGTCCACCACGCCCGGACACCATTAAAATGATATCTTAAAGTGGTTTGATTTGCCACAATGGTCTGTGTTCTAGACCATCCCCCCCCCCCCCTGTGGAGCTCTTTTCACTCAGGATTTTGATTGATATTGGGTGGGGTCTTTTTTTTTTCAAATGAATTTAAGAACTTTTGTTTCCAAGCCTGTGAAGAAACTCTTGGGGATTTTGATTGGGATTGCATTAAATCTATACAAGAGTTTTGGTAAAATGGACATTTTTACAATGTTAATTTTCCCAATCCATGAGCATGGGAGGTTTTTCCATCTTCTGAGGTCTTCTTCAATTTCTTTCTTTAAGGGTTTAAAATTTTTGTTGTAGAGGTCTTTGGTGTCTTTGGTTAGGTTTGTTCCTAGGTATTTTATTGTTTTTGAGGCTATTGTAAGTGGGAAGGTTTCTTTGAATTCTTTTTCCAGTTGCTTGTTGTTGGTGTAAAGAAAGGCCATTGATTTTTAAAGGTTAATTTTGTATCCTGCTACTTTGCTGAAACTGTTAATTATTTCTAGGAGTTTTCTTGTGGAGTTTTTAGCATCCCTTATGTAAACAATCATATCATCAGCAAAAAGGGATAGCTTGACTTCCTCTTTTCCAATTAGATTTGCATTTCCTTAATGATTAGTGATGTTGAACACTTCTTAAGATGTTTCTCAGCCATCTCTAATTCCACACTTGTGAAGTCTCTGTTCAGCCCTTTGCTCCATCTACTGAGTGGGTCATTTGGTTTCTTTCTTCTTTGTTTTTCGAGTAGTTTATATATTCTGGAAATCAATGCTTTGTCAGATGTTTCTGTGGTGAAGGTTTCCTCCCACTCTGTGGGATTTCTCTTCACTTCCTTGATTGTTTCTTTTGATGTACAGAAGCTTCTGAGTTTAATGAGGTCCCATTTGTCAATTGTCAACCTTAATTCTTGTACAGCTGCTGTCTGATTTAAGAAGTCTTTTCCTACACCTATGTCTTGTAGTCTGCTGCCAACTTTTTCTTCTATCGCCTTCAGAGTTTGGGGTTTCACCTTGAGGTCTTTGATCCATCTGGAGTTGACTTTTGTACAGGGTGAGAGGTAGGGGTTTAATTTCATTCTTCTATAAGTGGTGATCCATTTTTGCCAGCACCACTTGCTGAAGATGTTGTCTTTTTTCCACTGTGTCTTCTTCTTGGCCCCCTTGTCAAATATGAGATGGCTGAAATTGCATGTGCTCAGGTTTGGATCTTCGGTTTTGTTCCATTGGTCAACAGTTCTGTTTTTGTGCCAGTACCAGGCTGTTTTTATGACTATAGTCCTGTAGTATAGTTTGAAGTCTGGTATAGAGATCCCCCCTGTGTAGCTGTTTTCGCTCAGGGTTGTTTTGACTATTTGGAGTCTTTTGTTTTTCCAAATGAATTTAGGGATTTTATTTTCTGCCGAGCTGTCCCCAGTGGAGTCTGCGTGATTCGCTCACCAGATGGAGGTGCAGGCTTCAAGGAAGTTAGCCTCCTGGGGTGGAGTGTGCTCCTAGCCCTTTTTTAGGTCTTGGTTGTACTTTGCTGATTATTATCATGTGCTCTGGTATCACAGTTCTGGGACATGGTCTCTCTAAGTCCTTTGCAGTTCCAGAAAATCCGAGTCATAAATTGGACATGGATGAGTTTTCAGGGAAGTTGCTTCCCACAAATTTTCTACCTGTCCTCCAAGCTTTGATTAAAGTACTAGGATAATCCTACAAAAATGTAAACCCATGGGATCAACTGCAACAGCAGCAAAAGTTTTAACTAATAAAACGGTCCCTGGGAAAATCCAGCCCACAATTTTGACTAAGAATGGTCCAGCTTTCATTATAGGAAATAGACTTTAGATGCCCCTTAAATTACAGGGAACTAACTAAAATTGACACCATCTATTTCTAGGCAGACTTTAGAATATTGGTTAGGATGGTATTATGAGGACCACAATATATGGCAGAAAGGAAACAGTTAACCATCCAGGAGCAACTCTCTAGTTAAAGCTGGTCTGGTTCCCATGACTACCTTAACCACAAGAATACAGTCCAACCCTGAATTATTAGCTCCCAGAGCTACCTGAGGTCAGGGTGAACTTTCCTAGCCCTGTAGGAGTGCTTCTCACCCCCTAAAGAGCCCATTATTCTTTAAGGGACTCCGCGCTATTAAACACAATCATTGTTTCATACAAAGGAAAAAATGTTAGAACCAGGTTAAAAAGAAACTAATCGAAAGGAAAGAATTCTTATAAGTTAAAAAGAAACCATACTCATATCTTAAGATTATCACAAGACAAGAAACTAGCCAAGAAAGTATGTTACAAAACTTGGTAACTACAGTCTCGCATCAGGGGCACAAAAGCAACATAAATCTTTGATTTCCTATAAATAGTTCTATTGCTTTCAAAATGATCTCAAAAGTTCTGTATAATCTTGCTAATTGTATGAATAAACAATGTGATCCTCTTGCCAACTTTTCTGTATAAAGGTAATGCTTATGAAAAAGTAAAGTGCACTCAGACTCAAGCCTTTTGGTGTCTGTGTGTCATTTCTCGCCGAATCCCTGCCCACCTACTCTTCTCCCTGTTCCCATCGGACTGATTGCTCCCATCTCCGCTGGTCTGTCGCAATTTTCCAAGCCTGTGAAGAAACTCTTGGGGATTTTTATTGGAATTGTGTTGAATCTATACAAGAGTTTTGGTAGAATGGACATTTTTACAATGTTAATTTTCCCAATCCATGAGCATGGGAGGTTTTTCCATCTTCTGATGTCTTCTTCAATTTCTTTTTTTAAAGGTTTAAAATTTTTGTTGTAGAGATCTTTGGTGTCTTTGGTTAGGTTTGTTCCTAGGTATTTTATTGTTTTTGAGGCTATTGTAAGTGGGAAGGTTTCTTTGAATTCTTTCTCCAGTTGCTTCTTCTTGGTGTAAAGAAAGGCCATTGATTTTTTTTTAGGTTAATTTTGGATCCTGTCACTTTGCTGAAGCTGTTAATCGTTTCTAGGAGTTTTCTGGTGGAGTTTTTAGCATCCCTTAAATAAACAATCAAATCATCAGCAAATAGGGATAGGTTGACTTCCTTGGGGAATTTTCTTGGAGTAGAATTGAGCATTGATCTAATGAAGCTACTTCTTCCAAAGGAGATAGACTAAAACATGATAGAGTTTTCTAGACCAGGTTAAAGTTCCACTATGACACTGAACCACATTAAAGTGATATCGTGGCCAGGTATGGTGGCGCAAGCCTTTAGTCCCAGCATTCAGGAGGCAGAGGCAGGAGGATCTCTGTGAGTTCAAGGCCAGCCTGGTCTACATAGCCAGTTCTAGGCCAGCTGGGGCTATAGGGAGACCCTATCTCAAGAAAAAAGAGGCGGGGCTGGAGAGATGGCCTAGTGGTTAAGAGCATCGACTGCTCTTGCAGAGGACCCGGGTTCGATCCCCAGCACCCACATGGTGGCTAAGAACCGTCTGTAACTCCAATTCCAGGAGAACTCCAGTTCCAGGGGAATCCGAGACCCTCTTCTGACCTCCGCGGCATTGCACGACACGGGTGCACAGACCTGCATGCAGACAGTACATTCATACACATACAAAAAAAAATAATAATAATAATAAAAGAAAGAAAAAAAAGACAAAAACAAAAGATAAAAACAAAGTGATATCATAAGAAGTCTGATGGGCATAGCTGAAGGGAAATTTTAGGGTAAAAGAATCTAGTCCACAGTTACATCATTTGTTTTAACTTTCCCCCCAGGTGGTTCAGACAGTAGGGAACAGTCAGAGAATGGTACAAGAGAGTAATTCAACTTAAATTTAATGTTTAATTTAATTTAAATGTTAATATAAATAAATAATTATCTTTCTATATCTGGATTCTACTCCTAATGGTTCTCTGGGGTCAGGCGTCTCTCATCTCTGGCTCCACATACTTGACTGGGAGGAAGAGAAGAAGAGGGTGGCATCTGTCCTTTAAATTAGGTTCTTTCAGTCAGTTGTTGGAATCTTGTCTCACCATTCTAGTTCATTTTGAGAAAGAGGAAACCTGAGAGATAGTGCTAGACCAAAAATCGATAAGTAGGCTACTATCTATGGCACTAGGCATATTGCAGCTGGGCTTTGTAGCAACTCCCTGGAGGGAACACCACAGTCTGAGCACTCTAAGTATTTGTTTTACAAGTACAGATTCAAAGGGATATCACTTTCCCTGAAGTTCATTAAGCTTTCAGAGAACTAATGGGATGGATTTTTTTTAAAGTCCATGAAAAAATTACTTTTGAAAATAGATCACTTTGCTAGAGAACAAAGAGCTGTCATCTTGCCATTTCTCCACTAGCAAATTCTAAAATATAGATCTGATCTTTTGTTTTATAAAGACAGAATTAAAGCAAGGGTTGGACATTTATGGGAGATGTCTGGGGAGACAAGGCAGCTCAAGGCAATGTGTTTTTCCTTCTGAAGGCTGAGAATGTGGAGCCCATATAGGATCAGGCTCTACTTTCTCTAAGAAGAACCAAACTAGCCAAATCTCTCTCTCTTTCTCTCTCTCTCTCTCTCTCTCTCTCTCTCTCTCTCCTTTCTCTTTCTTTCTTCACTTGTTTATTGTAATTCTTTCAGAACATACTTTGGATAACATTTCTAAAAAGGCCAATTGTACTACTATAAGTGATAAATCAGTCATGCTCTTAATGTCTTCCTGTGAATTTCTCCAGTTCCATTGAATCATAAACACTCCCTCTGTAAACATTTACCAGTCAGCTTAGGGGAACACACAGGCTTCAGAACCCTTATTGTGTGTCTTCTCTCTTGCTCACTGGTTTTATAAGAGGGTGGTTGGAGTGTCACTGACTGTGACCACAAGTGTTGCAACATTCTGCTCAGCTAGCACTTTTCGGTAACTGTGGTGTATTATCTGAAGTGTAGGCTAATCTCAATTAGTAAGTAGCTATTAAACTTTTGAAAAATCACACATAGGAGAGAAGTTCCCCCTGTCTGGCTTCCCCAGACTGAGTTTTTTCCCTTTTCTTTTTCCCCAGACCAATGGGATTGTTTCTCTCTCTCTTTCTCTTCTCTCTCTCTCTCTCTCTCTCTCTCTCTCTCTCTCTCTCTCTCTCTCTCTCTCTCTCTCTCTCTCTCTCATACACACACACACACACAAACACATATACACAAACACACACACATAAACACACACATACATTTTTTGAGACAAGGCCTTCCTGAACCCCAGCTGGCCTGAAACTCTACATGTAGATCAGGCTGGCCTCCATCTCACAGAGATCTACTTGCCTCCACCCCCGGAGTGCAGGGAGGCTGTTTTATTTTATTTTTATTCATTCTATTGTCTACTCCTATTTCACTCTGTTCTCATTCAATCACTTTATACACAATACTTCCCTGAAGATAACTCTCTGTATCTTCAACAGATTTGGTCATTTGTATCTTTCACAAATGGATTCTTACTTACTTCTGACTGGGTGGCTAATTTCTCCTATTTACTAATTTTGAACAGTCACCACTAGTAGGCTGCATTTTAACAGCTTGCTATCTAATGAAGAAAAGGAAGAAGCCTCAAGTTTTCGTTATGTAGATATTCAAACATGATCAGTTGAATCTCGATGGTGGATTCTCTTAAGCAGCTCTAGTCTTTATTACACATGAAGCAGCTGACTGCCAGACCTGCGTTCTTTTCTCTCTCCAAGCATGCATACTTGATCAGCCGCTGTGCCTAGGATGGTTGCAGAATCATTAATCTCTTCGCAATGTGCTTTAATAAAGCTAACTGTATCATTCTCACTTTTTTTTTTTCTAGGTGCTAGAAGATGGTCATTTGATAAACAAGAATGGACCATCTGGGCCTGTCCTAACAGTGTCTCTGTTCAGGAGATGGTACACAAAAGACTCGGTTTCCAACTCATATGTATAACTAACAATTCAACAATAACTTACCTTCTAATATACACATTATTAGTGATTTTTAAAAATATTGTAATGCATTTTGGTAATCTTGTTTAGCATGTTCCTAAATTTTCTCAGAAACTTGGAAAAAGGCAGTCTCAGAATAATCTAATGAAGTCTAACTTTTCCCATCAAGGATTATTGTAAGTTTTGTGTTTTCTGTTTTGTTTTGTTATCATTTCTTAGCCACTCCAAAATGTTACAGATGAAAAGAGAATAATAAAAGGAGCCTGTGGTTTGGGTTAAAAAAAAAAAAGGTTAGGCAGAAACTGGAGCTCAAATCATATTTGCTGTGAGGCTTTGCATGTGTTTGCATTTGGGGATAGAGTAAAAAGAAAAGTGCTTCAGGGCCATTGTAAACATAGCCATGACCTTCAAGAGAACAATCACGTTGGGAATTAAAAGGGTTATGACTGGAGATCACGGAACCTCTTGAATTTACCTAGCTTTCCATGCCAATGATGGGGAGACATTTGTTTCCCAATCCAATAGAGATGTTTCTTTCTCTCCCCCTTCCTCCTCCTGTTTGTCTTTCTCTCCTATTTTGATTTTTTAATTTTTTTTTTTTGGTCTTTTCAAGAGAGTGTCTCCCTGTAGCCCCAGCTGTCCTGGAACTCACTTTGTAGACCAGGCTGGCCTTGAACTCACAAAGATCCACCTGCCTCTTCCTCCCGAGTGCTAGGATTAAAGGCATGCACCAGATTTTTTAATTTTTTTATTTTATGTGTATGAGTGTTTTGCCTGCCAGTATGCAAGTGCACCCATTCTGTGCAGTGCCTGCAAAGGACAGAAGAGGGCATTGGATCCCCTGGAACTGGAGTTTTGGGTGGTTATTAGCTGCCGTGTGGATGCTGGGAGCTGAACCTGAGTCATCTGGAAGAGCAGTCGTGCTCTTAACCACTGAGCTGTCTCTCTGGCCCCTTGATTTTTTTTTTTTAACACAAAGTCTTTTTTTTTTTTTTAATTAGTTTTTTATTGATGCTTTGTGCATTTCATACATTTTTTCCAATTCAGTTCAGGCTTATTTCCCTTTCCCTCCCCCCCCTCCCCCACCCCATCCCAGATCATGCATTCTGCCATAACTGTCCTGCAT